>OY757911.1:81045814-81150814 GCA_963585895.1 Sepioteuthis lessoniana
TCAATCGTAGAATAGTGGTTTATTGATTTCCTCATTAGATTTTACAGAATATTCCCGTATAATGAACAACTCTTTCACCTCTAAAACAAGGGGTCATTGATTACTCGAGATATATTTAGGAAACTGTTACGTTTTTACCCACCAAAAAATATGTAGACAAAAGTGAAAAGAAAGAGACTCGTGGGTGTACAACAAAACAATTAGGTTTATTAACTACAGGCAGAGACATATGTCATATGACGTGGAGCAGAACTGTTTTGATTTTGTGGGCATCGGTCAACTGTATGTCCACCATGTGCCATGGTCGAAATAAAGTCTGTCTTTTCGTCTTTCATGTCTCTATTCTTCTGGTACCTGCAAATCCTGCAATGCACTGTTCCAGGGAAGTAACTCCCTTTTATCCCTCAGGTGGAATAACTTTGATTTTTTTTTTTTTCATTTGGTCTGATCCCTTACAGAAACTTCGAAGCTTACCAAGATTTTAGGCCTAATTTTGATGTAATTTCAATTCAATGTATCCCAACATAGCCTCTTAGTTAAAAGCAGTTAGTTAAGATAATGCAGTTTTTACTTAAAATCATAATACTTATAACACCTGTGTATTGTATATTAGTGATGAGGATTTACTATGTTAAGAAAATCTAATTAAATACAGTAAGCTACATCAAGGTCTATTCTATATAGTTTATTGACGGTATTGCGTTGATTTTGATTGAATGAGGGTGGTCTGAAAAGTTCCAAGGCTGAAAAGTTCATATTTATATCATATCTGTTGTTGACGACGTTTTTTAGTTAATGGGCTCCAAGTATTGCAACATCGATTGAAAAAAAGTGTAGACTTCAAGGTGGACTATGTTTAAAAATAAATCTAATTTGGCCGCATTTTATGAGAGTATCTTGGTCAGTATACCTTCGTTTTACATTAGTTTTGAAAGTATATATTAGTGAATGTTTTCTCTTTATGTCATTGGATATTGAAGCAATACTTTGTAGACTAGCATAAGGAAAAGTTTTTGGTTGTTCATTACATGCAATATGTGTTAAAAATCCTATTCGTGTCTAAAGATTAGGGGTCGTTTATTATATGAAATTACTTAACACTAGAATATATACGGTAAATACAAATTATATATTGAATAACTTTATAATTGAGATGTTTACTAATCACAACAGAATCTTCTAGATGAAATTATTGTTGCTATTTGTAATGATGATATAAATGACACTATTTTCGCTGGAGCACCATTTCTGTTATGCTGTTAAACTGTCTATCGACATAGTCAACTGAACAAACTGATTGTTCCATTTAACGCGTCTTTAAACTGAAAGAATGTATTTCAGGTTTATATTATTTCATATAATCTTTCGTTCTGTGCACAGTAATGAACATACCAGTCAAGCTTGTTCAACTTATCTGATTTTTGAGACTCCCACATATTCAGATGAAACATCCGACTTTCTACACAATCCCAAAGTTGGTGAAATGATTCGTTCTTCATAATACAAGCATTTTCAAACACAGCGGGAGAGGTTTTGAAAACAACAAAAAAAAAAACAAAACAAAAAGCAATGATACTCATCAGCGTTTCAGAACCTTTGCAGTTACGCCTGAAATTTGGCGAATTATCCCACAGGAAACATTTTTAAAATTTTAATGTAGATTCCATTAGATTCTGGATGTTTCAAATATATATATATATATCATTAAGAAAAACAAAAAACCGGTCACATTAGTATTATAAATTTATTTCCATCTTGTTATGTGTTTTTGAAAAATTCAAAAACACGAAAAAAAAATTAACAGGACTTCTTTAGATCCTATGGAGAAAATAAATCAGAAGAGATACCGGAATAAAGGTGGGAGGGGATAGAAGAGGGGTGAAGAATTATCTCCTCATTTAGCCCACTTCAGTTTTTTTATTTTATTGTCGGTTAGAATTATAGTAAATTTATATATATATATATACATATATATATGTGTGTGTGTGTGTGCGTGTGTGTGTGTGTGTGAGAGGGGGATGTGTGTGCGTGTGTGTGCGTGTTTGTTTGTACACACATACTCCCTTAAATATCTATACACAAAACCACACGCGAATATATATATATATATATATATATATATATATACATATATATATATATATACATATATATATATATATACATATATATATATATATATATATACATATATATATATATATATATATATATATATATATCAAGGTGTGTTAACACCATGGCTTCCCTTGTCTGTCTCTCTCTATTTCTCTCTATCACGCGCCTCGTTTTCCGTCCCTATCAGCCATCGTGTTTGGTAAGATCTTTAGACGGTATCCAGTGTCCGCACAGACCTGACGGAAGTCAGTTATCAATGGTTGGTCAAAACTGGTTTATCCATGAGTAGGAGTCCATAGGATAACGCCTCTTATAATTTCGTCCTTACTTCACCATCAGTACCGAGCATGCCTTGCTCGTATCTCATAGATTGTTTGTGAGATGGGAGGTAAGTGGCTGTATAACCGCTGTTTGGCAGAGTGCTGCTTCCAAATTTTTTTCAGAATAGCACGCAGCATCCTTATGTACTTCCCAGCTAGCTTTTCTTCATGAGTTTCGTAAAAGTCCAAGTGGTGCAACTATACAATAGTACCGAAAAAAGCTGTGCTCTGATTAAGAATTGATCTTGTGTCACATCCTATTTGTAGCAGAAGCGTTGTATATGAAATGAAATGCAATACTTTATGTCATCTCTGAAGAATAATTTTCTTGTTAGTTATTCTTTGATTCCAACCAATCCTCTGTACGTTTTAATGGAAATATATTATAAAATGCCAGTAATAATTCTAAAAAACGTAAGTAAAAGTAAAGTTGGCGACTGCAGTCGAGGGCGACTTGAAGGCTCCCTTTTCAATAGCTACTAAACCGAGGTGTAGGGGAGGGCACTACTCCTTTCCCTTGATTGATCCACTTCACCCTTAATATTGCTGAGTTTTAAGCCAGGAGGAATCAAATACCATTTTTAAAGATTTTGGTATATAAGCGACCTGGGATTGAACCAAGGTCTCCCGCTCGGCCAATGAGCCGGTTCATAAAAACTGATTCAAAATTACTTAAATTTCTCAGTTTTCTTATGAGAAATATATTTTTTTCGAGTAAATGAAATTATGAGCATATGTCCGCAAAAACATTTTAAAAGATCACTGTTAAGTCAATTGTGAATATCTTAAAATTCACAATACATTTTTAAAACTAAAACATTAAATAGAAACGACAAATGCTGTGTACAAAAGTGGACAGACACCTTGAGCAATAAAAATTAAATCGCTAAAAATAATCTGATAACAAAATTTTACGGTAAAAATCAGAAAAACCCCAAAAAAATGTTCAACAGTTTACAAGGAGAAAGTCAAAGAATGGACTGTTCGAACAATCTTTCTTGAATTATAATCTTCAATTCATTTTTTCTGGTTGTTGACTGATACCAAAGGAAAACGCTTTAATATTTGTCATATAAAAAGAGCCTAAAAGAAAAAGGAGAATATGTCCTATCAACACTGATTAGCATAATGTGGCAGCAAAAGATGACTACAGCATAGTTTTAGCTTTTCTTCTCAGTTATTAGAACTCAACACTGCTTCTTCTTTATAAGTCGGTGGCTGTAGTTTACTGTAGTCATGGTAACCAGATAATATCCGCTGGAACGAACCAAAACATAAACATGGCTTCATAGAAAGGACAATTATTTTACCTGATTCTGTTTCTTCAGTTCTGACCTTAAATGAATACGCCCTACCAACGCTTTATATATATAATTAATTTTCTTCTAAATCTAACAAACAAGTATTTCTTTCAATTTTGCAATATAAGGATATTAGAGAGAGAGAGAGAGAGAGAGAGAGAGAGAGAGAGAGAGAGAGAGATGAACAAAAGTAATTAGACTGGCAGGAATATTACTTATCAGATATTTATTTCTTAATAGTTCCCTACTGGAAGAAATATTTGTGACGAAACGTTGTTAGTTTTTTACGAAGTTTTTATATAGTTTTTAAAAGTGTTGATTTGCTATATGAGAAATGATGAAAAAGGAACTGTTGTGGTTGCATATACATTCGTTAAAATAGAATAATTTTCAAGCAACAAAGTGACCTTTATATGACCTCTACAAAAGCCGATACTTGGCAGTGAGCTCTACATATCGAAAAAACTAGTTAAGTGTGGGTGGGGTGTGTTTCAAATTAACAGTAACTGTTTTTGTCATCGATGTTTGTCTAAATAATAATAATAATAATAAGAATAAGAAGAAGAAGAAGAAGAAGAAGAAGAAGAAGAAGAAGAAGAAGAAGAAGAAGAACAACAACAACAACAACAACAACAACAAAGCTACTTGAGACAAAACTATGTTGCAGAAACCTTATCAAGGGAATAAACACCTGGGTTGTACTCCTCGTAAGATATTCGGGACAATTTTTGAAGTGGACCTGAGAAGAACTTAAGCAAATGGCACAAAGAACAAGAAAACTAATGATCATGCATAAGGCATGACATCCCTGAGATGACGTTGACAGACAAGATATATGTATCAAGTAAAGAAAGAAAAAGGACTTACCAGCATTAAAGACGGTGCTAAGCTCTGGGAAGCCATCAGAAACGATACAAACAACACGAAGATCAAAAGAATGACAATAACTAGAAAATAAAAATGGGAAGAAAAACAACTCTATGACCGTTTTAAACGACTAGTAAACAACATCTCACACGAGAAAACCTGGACGTGGCTAAGAAAAGGAAACCTTAAGAGAGAAACTGAATCTCTCTTTATAGCAGCACAAAACAACGCCAGAAAAACCAATCATCAAAGCAAGAATAGATAAGACGGAACTAAATAGCAAATGTAGGTTATGTGGTGATAGAGACCAAACGATAAATTACATGATAAGTGAATGCAGCAAATTAGCATAGACGGAGTATAAGACTAGACACGACTGGATGCGCAAGGTGATCCACTGGGAGTTGTGCAAGAAATTTAAATTTGACCATACGAACAAAAGTTATATGCACAACCCAGCACCTGTCCCTGAGAATGAGACCCAAAATCTCCTATGGGATTTTGACATACAAACGGATCACCTCATCTCAGCCAGACCAGACCTTATAATATTCAACAATAAAAAAAAAAGAGAACTTGCAAAATAGTGGACATTGCTGTCCCGGCTGGCAACAGAATAAAATTGAAAGAAAATAAAAAGAAGGATAAGTACCTCGACCTTGCTAGGAATTGAAAAAAACCATGGAACATGAAAGTGACAATTATACCAATTGTAATTGGTGCTTTTTGTACAGTCACCAAAGGATTATTAAAGAGACTGGAGAACTTGGAAGTAAGAGGGTGAGAGGAAACCAAGCAAACTACTCCATTAGTGAAAACGGCCAGAATACTGAGAAGAGTCCTGGAGACTAGAGGAGACTTTCTCTCACTCAAACTTCTGTGAATGACCATCAGCTGACGCTGTTGGGAGAAAATCTGAAGGAGCAAATAATAATAATAATAATAATAATAATAATAATAGATATGGGTAAATAGTAGGTTAGACTAGGTTCTTCAGCCTTGGTGAGGCAATTAGTCTAGGAGAAGGACAACTATGAATTCAAACCTGTTAAACTCAGCTTAAAAATTGACTTTGTGTCATATCCTACCCGGGCGGAGGGGTTGGTAAATATAATAATAGTAATAATAACAAACTCCTATTGGATATTGACATACGAACTGATAACTTAATCTCGGCCTGACGACTAGACTTTGAAATAACCAACAACAAAAAAGAGAACTTGCAAAATTGTGAACTTTGTTATCCCGGCTGACCACAGAGTAAAATTGAAAGAAAGTGAATAGAAGGATAAATACCTCGACCTTGCTAGGGATTTGAAGAAACTAAATGAATGTGACGATTATACCAATTGTTTTTGTACTCTTGTCCAGTCACTAAATGATTGTTTCAATGACTGGAGGACTTGGAAATAAGAGGACTAGAGGAGACCATCCAAACTACACCATTATTGAGATCGGCTAGAATACTCAACAGAGTCCTGGAGACTTGAGGAGATTTGATGTCACTCAAACTCCAGTGAAAGACTACTAACTGACGCTGATTTGAAAAATTTTCAAAAAGTAAATAATAATCATAATAATATTTAACAACCCCTCCGCTCGGGTAGGATTTGACACAAGGTCAATTGTTAAGCGAAGTTTAACAGGTTTGAATTCAGAGTTTTCCTTCACCTAGACTAGTTGCCTCACCAAGGCTGAAGAACCTAGTCTGCCCTACTATTTACCCATAGCTAGAGGGAGAATAATTGGATTCATACCTTTCCCAAGGGTATTAGTGCTATGTGAAATGCAATAAGTCTCGTCCAGGATTTGAACTCGTGTCGTCGTGTCCGTTTCCTACGACGATAACCATTACCCCACGGGCAATAATAATAATGATAATCACCAAAAGGACCAATTATATTAAAGCTGAAATATATAATACACAGCAAAATAGCCAGAGTAAATTATGTGCCGACAGAGATCAAATCATAAATCACATAATAGAGTGAAAGTAGCAAACTTGCGCAAAAGAGTATAAATCTACACACGACTGGGTGTGGAATTATGCAAGAAAATGAAATTTAACCATAATATCAAATGGTACATGCACAAACAAGAATCCGTCCATGGTAATGAGACGAATAGATATCTCTGGGATATGAACAGGTCACCTAATCTTGACCGGAAGACAAAACCTATTGATAATCAACAAAAAATTTCATTTCATTTAATAACTTACATGCAGTCAAGAAAGTTTTAAACTGATACGTTTAACATTGGCAAATGTTTCTGTAAATAAAATCATCCTCTGGAGCCTTTTTGTTTTTTCATCTCTGTACATTTTCATACTGTCGAATGTACTTCCAGTTTTTTCCTAGACACACACACACACACACACACACACATATATATATATATATATATATATATATATATATATATATATATATATATATATATATATAAAAGGTTTAGCATGAAATATTACGGATTGAGAAAAAAGACTACAGTGAGTGAAATCAGATTATCCTTTTTTGTTTCAGGTATAACTTCAGAATTCAATACAATTCTCTCTTGCAATGTATATATATATATATATATATATATATATATATGTGTGTGTGTGTGTGTGTGTGTGTGTGTGCGTGTATGTGTGTGTGTGTGTGTGTGTGTGTGTGGTTGTACGTATATGGGGCCCTTTTAGCCATTTAACTGGGTTGACGAGGCGATCATGCAGCTTATGGATACATATTCCATAATTCTGATTTTGGTGTCCTAAAAACCAAATGCAAGTTTTTTTTACCTATATCATGTGACCCGTGATCAAGGGATTTAAACACGCTAATCATAACACATTATCAAAGTGTCATGCAGATTTTATGAAACAGACAAACTTCAGACTGTAACCAGTGATGATCGAACCCATCATCAATGTTTTTCATGACTAGTGTACTAATAGTCACTATACGACAGGTGCTCTACAATCATGAGTCAAGGATTTATTTGCCAACTCGCATCCAAAGAAACATGCGGGGAAAAATCTTCGAGTATAATATGCCATCCCACCGGCGAGCGGCTTATTGATTCAAGCTGAATCAATGATTTAAATCACCGAGCCACCTGCTCTGACCTATATTGCACTATTCTCATGCCAAGAGCAACATCGAAATTTGACTCATTGGAAAAGATCGTCATTGAAAAACAACTGAATAGAAAAAGAGATCGGGGGTCTGGAAGGTGTTTTTTTTTTTTTTGCTGTCGGAAGGCAATCCAATCGGTTCATTCAAGGAATATGATATTTTTAGAAATATGAACCAGTATGCAGATTCATCTTTTATCAAAAGAAAAAAAAATACATTTCTTTTCTCCTCCGTCACCTTCATCTGTTGTTCTTGGAGGGGGGTGTTTACATGATTAGAAGCAATGTTCGCTTCCTCCCACATGTAATTGAAACAGCTTGTAAATTAGTCTTCCGTGAGCAGGTCTCACAAACCATTAATTGTAAGTTCTAATCTCACTAGGTAATTTTTAAATTTAAACTTATGCCCAATATAACTCATTATCCATTTTCTTACTCTCTTTTGAAATATATGCTCTAACGATAAAGCTAAGAATAAGTTAAATAATCTGGAAGGGGTACCTTTCCCCAAAGAGAGTAGCTGGTGTAACACTAAATTGCATCTGATGATGAATCACAATTTTTGGATATCTGAGGAAGTGCCGTAACCCTACATTGTCATTACACCCCGATCCATTCTGATCCAGTTTATTGGGCGAACAGGTCTATTCAAAAATCATTTGTATTCAATTGGATCGTGAGCAAAAAAAAAAAAAAAAAGAAAAAGAAAAAAAGAAAAAACACTTCAGAAACAACAACACCAAACATGCAGATATGAAGTGACTCTCTAACCTGAAGGCATAGTATAACTCTATACGGTTTGATATCCCATTAATTTGTAGTGATGGAATATATGTTTTTTCTCAGTACGATTTAGTTTCTCATATATTACTAAAAAAAACAATTCAGTCCACCCGGCTGAGGCTGTAGAATACACCGACTGCATCTCTTTAGAGTGGTAAAATCCCGCCCCAATGAGTGTCTTCGTAATGATACTAAACAAATAGTGAAGGTCCAGTAATGTTGGAGCTTTGTGGAAACAGGAGTATCCCTTCATTGCCATTGCCCACTCTGACCCGGCGTGGTATCACTTGATAGGATCCAATCTTTGGGTCAAATAGAACTGCTTGATATTTAAACTAAGTGTAAACAAATGACGTAAGCTAAATTGAATTGTTTGAAAAAGAACTGTTTGATCATTTAATTATGTGTAAAAAATTACTGATGTTTCATTGAATTGGTAGTGATACATAATAATACTTGGAACCATTTAACTATGTTGACTTATGATCAATTCAATTGTTTGAAATAGAACTGGCTGATTATTTATCTGTATCATATATTCAATATATATGCAAAAACAGGAGATGCCATCAAATAACCAACAATGGTTGATATGGCATAAAATTAAATCAAACCCATCAAAAACTTGATTTAGGATTGACTTTGTATTATCAGTAACACATACAATTGATTTTTAATAAATTACCAAAATATTAACTCGAAACAAAGCTTTTCCACCAAAGAATTTGTATTTTTAAGAATAGATAAGCATAATTTCCAGGAAACTTATTTACTTACGTCTTCTGCACTTTCCTGTTAATGTCGCTAAAAATACACCGACTTGAAACAGCTCTTAATTCTCTTATTAGTGTTGCCCAGTCTGCTGGGGCTGTAGAATACACCAACTGCACCTCTGCAGAGGAATAAGACCCCTCCAACAAGTGTCCTAGACACTAAACAATCTGATTGTTAGGTCCCATCAATGCTGGAGCTTTGGGGAATACGGAGTACTCCTTCATTACCATTGCTCCCAGGTCCACTCTGGCCCGGAGTGATAGCATCTGATAGGGCCCTATCTATGGGTTAAATAGAACCAACGGCATACTGAATGCTAAGCTGAATTGTTTGATTAAACTGAATACCTTGAAATAGAAATGTTTTTCACAGTTACACCGTACTTAAATTTAAACTGGGTACTTATGCTAAACTGAATTATTTGAAACAGAGCGTTTTTGACATTGAAACTGTATTTACTCTAAACTCAATTGTTTAAGATAGAACGGTTTTGACATTCAAATGTGTGTAAACAAAATGTATACTTATACTAAACTGAATTAGCTGAATTAGATCTGTTTTTCACAAACTATACTCACATTTAAACTGAGTACTTACGCTAAACTGAATTGTTTGAAATAGAATTGATTTTTTACATAAAAATGTATTTGGCGTTAAATCATCTACAAAGGGTGAAATGCCATAAAAGCCAAACAACCAACCAACCATCTTATTAGTGGACAACTCTTACAAACCATTTATAGTAGGTTTTGGTTTCACTTCATTCTTTTAAATTTAAACTCGTGCCAAGTATAGCTCATCATCTATTTTCCACTCTCTTTTCGGAGATCCACCCTGTTGGCTAGACGTGCAATCCTGAACAAGTCCTGGCAGCAACACCCCACAAGACACCAACTGTACGGCCACCTGCCCCCTATCACGAAAGCTATTCAAGTTAGACGAACCAGACATGCAGGACATTGCTGGAGAAGCAGAGATGAACTCATAAGAGATGTACTCTTATGGATCCCCACACATGGCCGCGCAAAAGCAGGACGACCAGCACGAACGTACATTCAGCAGCTATGTGAGGATACAGGTTGTTGTCCTGAAGACCTGCCTAGGGCGATGAACGATAGGGAGGAGTGGCGAGAGAGGGTCAGGGATATCCGTGCTGCCAGCACGATATGATGATGATGATGATGATGTATCCGACTAAAAAGGGGTTGCCTAGGATATGAAACTAAACTGCATCCGGTAGTGAGTCTCTAATTCTGGATCTGAATATTGATTTACTCCCTCCTTGTCATTACTCCCACGTCCAATCTGGCCCGGCGTTGGTGTGCAGGTTAGAGTAACAAACATGTGTCAAAAAGATTTGTTTGAATATTATTAATATTAGATAGGAATACTTTATCCCATATAAAAGTGGGTAAGCTCGTTTAATTAAGAATAATTATTTGAAGTTATAACTGCTTACATTGGATGATTATTGTCATACTCCATGAGGGTTTTTCACACCAGCTCTAACTGACGGCTTTTTAATTGAATTGTTACTTGAAACCATATAATTGTGTACAAATTATTAAAATTAGATAGGAATAATTAAAACTATTTACTGTGAGCAAATTATTTGTATTGAGAATAGTTTCTTGTACAGTAGTTGTCTCAAAAAAAGGGGTTGTCGGAGAAAGTTGGGAAGATGAACAGCTGAAGTGATTATTTATATCAGGAAAGGAAAAGACAGACACGTGATTACAAAAAAAAGTCTCTCTCTAATTCATTTCCCATGTTACAAGTTCTTAATGGACCGGAAGATGGGAAGCAATTTCTGGTTCATACAAGGAAAGATTCATTAACATTAAAGAAATAATCATTCTTTTATATTTTGTAGACCATGCCATAAGCGATCGGTTTTGCTTAACCCAGAAAGTAGAGGCAAGGGCTTGTCGCTGTCCTGATAACTAATTGACATTTTTTTATTCCCTAGACTCGAGTCTGACCGAATCTCGCATCTACAATGAAAATCATCCAAATTTGCCTTTTGTTGTCGGTCATGCAGTTGGGCTTCGCTGATAGGAAGTAACTTGAAGCTATAATTGTTCACGTATAATCATTATTTTTATTTGAAGGCATATTTTACTGATAAAAAAGACTTATGTCGCTATTCACTTAAGAAGTGTTATTTGAATTATTTCAACACTTCTGGGGTCATTTAGCCATGAAGGGTTGAAATGCTGTGAAGTCAACCAACCAACCAAATAACCAACCAATTAACCAAACATCTAAATTGAAAATTTATAGGAACAGTAACTTGAAACCGTATAATTGCTTGAATGATTAGTATTAGATAGGAACGTTTAATACTATATAAGTCCTCCTACTCCTACTCCTCTTCTTCTTCTTCTATTTCATTTTTTTATCATAAATGAACATTAACAGTCAAGGTACGATTACAATTAATCATTTAGAATTTGTATATTTTAATGTATTTTTCATAAAAATCATTTGTCAGATGTACATGTATACAATTAATATTTGCTTATTACAATTTTCCTCTCCACTTTAATTAATTTTCCCGACGCGTTTCGACAGGATTATTTAAGCCATAAAATTACGAAAATTTCTGGTAGAAATTGTTCTTGTCATCTTCAGGGTGGGAATTATGAATTTCAAATAGCAGTTTGAAATGAATACAGAAAAATATTACGTCATGAAAAGTTTTTTTTTAAACATGTTAAGGAGAAACATAATGTCTATCAAAAGTCGGTTTGTGTATGAGAAGAATTGAGAATGAAAGAAGGAACGAGGAGAAAGAAAGAAAGAAAGAACGAAAGAACGAAAGAAAGGGGAAAGCGTAAAGAAAAGAGAAATAGAAATGTCTGTTTAATTATCGTTGTTAGTGTAAATTGAAATCGTTCCATATAATTTTGGCTAAGTAAGGTGAAATTTTATAGAATCCTGGTCTTTGATCTTTTATGTTGTAATGTGAAATAGTGAAAGATTCTATGATTCGACGTTTATTTTATGATGAATAAATGTGTTGATGTTTGAACGTTAGAAATCAAATTTGTGATTTTTTGAAAGGCTGGAAATATCATCTGATTTAAGTCTCTTTCGTGTTCCTTAAGTCTTTTTAGTAGATTTCTGCTTGTCTCTCCTATATAAAACTCCGAGCTGTCTTGGCAGTAAATTCTATACATACCTAAGTCGAAATAAGATTTTTTTTATTGTTTCTTATTATTGTTTCCTAACAGTTGTTTGATTCACACTCTACGTAAATACGAAGATGTAGATAGAACTTAAAAACTTTTAAAACATTGCATTTAGGTTCTTTAACCTTCGTAAAGAAAACACACACACACACACACACACACATTAACAGATATTATTTTAAACCTACGTCTAAATTCTATGAATTTGAATCATATCAAATATCATGTCCTTTTATTTGAATTAAAATATGAATATATTCGCAAATTTTGATTATTTCTGATTTTGACATACAAGATAAAATGACGGAAATTCTAGTATCTTCAATAAATACCACCAACAATAACAAATAATAAATATCTGATGAAAAAGGGAAAAATAAGCCCTTTAAATTATTTTACCAAAAGAAGATCTAAAGAACATAATGACGATATTTCAATTATAAGATAAACCAAGGTTAATTCATAACATTGACTTTCAAATACATTATTTTCCGGTTACCTTATATTTACATGACGGAACTCCACTGGATTATAATTCATCTCCTTTTATAAATATATATTATATGATATGACAAGATAAAGTATAATTTGTGGGGGGGAATAATACCTGTGAATATAACCACTCTTGAAGATTATAAGCTTAAAACTCAGTCTTGAGTGATATATATATATATATATATATATATATATATATAAGAAATAATAAGATCAAAAGCATAAAAATAGATAAATAGACAAAGTGAGATCTTAGCAGATAATATTTCTCGTGCTGATATTGATTTTTCGAAACCTGTCCCGAGGTCCCAGTCATTCATTCTCATCGATCAATCGGAGAAATATGATCGATGCCTCTTTCAGTTGATTTATGCAAAATTTCTGATTTCTCTTTGGCCAATATACCAGCCCAATGCTTCATTAAATGTCTCGCAAAATAGACTTTTAAAAGCAACGATGAAAAGGAGGAAATTTATTCATAAGTTTCAGATTACATTTTACTACTTATATTGCAACGGTTATCGCCGTTGGAAGCCCAAACAGACAAGTTCTGGATTTAAATTCTGCGATACTTACGAAAGGTCTGAATCCATCAATTCTCCATTCAGCTTTGTGTGTGTGTGTGTGTGTGTGTGTGTGTGTGTGTGTGTGTGTGTGTGTGTGCATAAACGACGGCAACTGACTGATATGGATTAAATCGGCTCAACATATGATGAGTAAAGTTTATGTGGCATTGGTGTCTAGAAGTGGTCCCCTGCTAGATTCGTACAAATGGATTGAATTTACAGTTTTCCTTCCCTACGCACACTTGCTTTACCAAGATGAAAGAGCCCAGTCTGTCCCACTATTTTACCCATAGAAAGAGGGATTCATATATTTCCAACGGGTATCAGAGCAATGCAAAATTTTTGAAAAAAAGCTTTGTTTAGAATTTGAACTCGGGTCACCGAATCTTATTTCCTACTACGATAACCTTGATACTACGAGCAACTTCTGCTCTGGGTAAATAGGATGGCTGTCTGGACAATGATACGGCAAGCAATGACGGAGAATAAAATTACGATATTCAAACTAGCTGTATTCTGCTTAAAAAATTGACCTTGTTTCACATCCTGCTCGTGGCGAATAGGTTAGATACAAACTTTCTACTCCTTTTTACACAAGGATTCAATTATATTGATAGATAACCGTTTTGTTTTCTTCTTTGTCTACAGTTAGCAATATTGTAACACTATCTACTCTCTATACTTCTATATTCTTTGTTTACGTCAAGTGACACTCTTAGTTTCAAGCAAAATAGTAAGTCTGAAGAACCTACATTGATATTATTTTCTGAAAATGTTTTAGCTACTGACTGTCCAAACTGTATTGTTTGGTAATAAATAATACCTAATGATATACGTCTTGATGGTATAATTTTACATCAAAATTATGAAATTTTTATATTTTTGCTTCAGAAGAAATTTTCAAAAATTTACAGCAATGGAGAAGCGTTCAGCGCAACTGTTATTGTTAATGGAAATGAAATCTGTAACTTGAGTTCAAATTCTTGACGGGGCTGTTTATGTTTCGCCTCACGCTAATATTCTTGTAAAAGATATGTGTAAATAGTAGGGCAGATTAAGTTATTTAACCTTCGTTAAGCAACTAATACAGGAGATATTAAACTCCGAATTCAAACCAGGTTTACTCCGCAAAATATTACCATTGTGTCACATTCTGCCCATTGAGGAGGGGATGGGGAAATATATACATCTGCTGGCAGAGGAAGAGGTGCTCGTGATGTAATGGATATCAGTGGAAATGGACAAGTCAACTCGCGTTCAAGTCCTACACAAGTTTGTTTGCATTTTACATACGGCTAATACTCTTGAGAAAAGTATGAATCCACCAATTCTCCCTCTAGTAATAGGTAAAATAGTAGAGCAGAGAGGGCACTTTAGACTAGGAGAATTAAAAATTTTGAATTCAGGTCTATTAACTTTCGCTTAATAATTGTGAATCATCCTGATCATGCTAAGGTTTTGGTAAATATATATATCTGCTGGTGTAATATAATAGCCGAGGGATTTCGGTTCATGCCTTTAGGGTTTAGTTAGGCTGAGAACATTTCGGCTCAGCACATGGGTTAGTTGGGTGCAACATTGAGGCAGGTGCTAACGCGGGCGCGCACGGGCGAGTGGAGGTGTCACTCAGATGTCACAATAGTCCGAGACGAAACACGGTGACAGGGTACGGGTGACGTCACGCACCGGAAGCGTGCGGAGGTTTGTGTGAGAATCTGAAGAAAGTGAGAGAGTTGAGTACTAGACGCCAAACGAGGAGGTTCGACTTTTGGAGCTCGCAGACGCGAGGCGAACTTGCGCCCCATGGGGGCTGCTCGAGATGGGGGCCAAATGAATAAGAGAGCGTAGAAGATTGTGTCTCTCCTCCTTACGTCGAAACCTTTAACTCAATGTTAATAAAAAGGTTTCATACCTGAACAAGAAGTCGTTACGTGTTTTCGAATTCCGAGATTCCTATGTTCTTTATATGTTCTATCGTTATTAACATTATATGTCCATTTCGCACATAGCGTTAATTGTTAATATGGTACACTTTAGATTTGGTATGACAACCGGTCTAGGAGAATTAAAAATTTTGAATTCAGATCTATTAACCTTCGCTTAATAATTGTGAATCATCTTGATCATGCTAAGGTTTTGGTAAATATATACATCTTCTGGCACATCGTCTGGCATTCGTACCGATGGGTTTGTGTGATAACTTTAAAAGCTTATGATCTAGGAAGCCTTTCCTTTGGGCACCAGCTACTCTCTCGATGGGTTGACTGCCCACGGCTTTAAATGACATTAAAGTCCAATACCGATAGAGTATTTGATAATAATCATTTGCTTTCACCAAATTATACGGTTTCAGGTATTCTCATTAAAACATATATATTCGACACATAGATAGGATCGTAATAGCAGGTTATCGTGAATCTTAGAGTAATGGCAGTGATAGGTAATTCACACTCTTCGTGTCTGCCTCACAACCGGAAGTAGTTTAGTTTACATATGTTATGTTTTGACCTTCGACCCGGCCCCCAAAAAATGCTATTCCAAGGTGATGCACCGGAAGGAAGTGACACATTCCAATGACCAGTAATCGAAAGAGATCGCATGGGCGGATTAAGGCTTATAATATGGGGCAAGGTGAAGGTCCCACTTTGCCAATACAGACTGATGCACCGGAAGAGAGTGACCTCTGAACTGCATGACAGTTATTTCCGCTTGATGACGATTAAACATTCGATTTCAAAAATCCAGTGGGCGATCGTGTGGACGTTGAATTATTATTCAACTCAGTTGAGTTCGAGTCCAAGAAGCAGTTGCCAGTAGAATTCCAGACAGCTAGAGACCAGATGTGGTAGGGAAAGCCACACCCGACCGAGGGGGCCCTCGGGAACCCCGATGTAGGAAGCCTTTCCTTTGGGCACCAGCTACTCTCTCGATGGGTTGACTGCCCACGGCTTTAAATGACATTAAAGTCCAATACCGATAGAGCATGAACAGTTTTGGCTCCCAAACCTCTGGAGGTTTGATTCCTGCGTGGTAACCCCTCACATTAAACTGACCTTGAATCACAAGTTGGTCTCGTGTGTAACCAGATGAATAAAAAAATGAACACGTTGAAAATTAACAATAATTACACGGCTGATATGAATTATGATTTGGGTTACTGACTTTCAGATCTGTTGTGCTTAGTAATAAAAAATACCTAATAATATCCATTTTGATAATATACTGCATTTATATAAAAACTAAAGAATCCTGTTATTTTTGGTTAAGAGGAAGATTAAACTTTATTTTGCAAATATATGACGCGCTTTTACATTACATACTCGTGAATAAACTCTATGAACATTTTTTTAATCATATCGTGCTATCAGCACGGATATCCCTGACCCTCGCTCGCCACCCCTACCAATCGTCCATTGCTTCCAGCAGGGTTCAGGACTACATCCCGTATCGGCACAGAGCTGCAGTAGGTAGATTCCAGCTGGTCGTCCTGCCTATGAAGCGGTCCACAGGAGTACATCACTTATGAGCTCGTCCTTGCTTTTCCAGCTGTGTCCCGCATGTCTGGTTCGTCTAACTTTGATAGTTTTCGTGATGGGTGGTATGTGGCCGTACGACTGCTATTTTGTGGGGTTCTGTCTGTAGGACTTGTTCAATATTGCTCGCAGCATTCTTGTGCAGTTGCCGTCAAGTTTTTTCTCCATACGTTCAGTTAGCGTCTATGTAGTGCATCCATATTGCAGTATCGACACGACCGCTGCATGGAAGAATCTGTGCTTCATTTTTTTACTAATAATCATTTGCACAGTAGTAATTTTTATCAAAAGTTTAAAAAAGTACTGATGATCTTGAAATATTGAGTATAAAGAGGTTTTCTTAAACTTTAAAGAAGTTTTCACTAAGTTTAAACTCTTTTTTGTGGTTTATTTATATCCAGTTTATGTATATGTCTTTATGGAAAGTTGTTTCACCACAGTAATTTAATCTGGTCATTTTTCTCTTACTTTTTGCGTGACAATATCTTTTAATATTTATAATGTTGTAGAATTAATAGCAAATTTATAACTCATCACTATTGCATTATTGTTGAACAGCTCTCTCCAATTTTCTTACGACGATAGCCATTGTCACTTCAACAGTCACATTTTGTTGTGTTCTCACGATTGCCAATTTCCTTTTTTCGGTGTGGGCCTAACACTATTTCGTTGTTTGAAACAAACACGGATATATCTCTGCTAGTTTTGAGAGCGCCCTTCCTATATTACTTTCTTATTAAAGATATATTTTCTCTATAGCCCAACCACATTTGGGAGGTTGCCATTTGAACAAATAAATTTCCCAACCCATCCGAACGAGCAGGATGCGACACCTGGTCACTTCTTAAACGAAATTTAACGTTTAAATTCAGATTTTCCCTCTCCTTGACCGGTTACCATATCAAGACTAAAGAACCCTATTTGCCTAAGCATTAAACAAGAGCTAGAGGGGTATTAATTGGATTCATATTTTTCCCAAGCGCATTAGTACAATATGAAATCCAAACAGCTTCCGGTCATCGTGCCTATTTTGTACAACGATAACCATTTCACCATGAGCGCTTTGAACATTGGTGGAAAATATGGGCCCACCACATTTCACGTATTTGAGAATCTAATCTCCTTGGAAGCAACTGGTTAAATTATTAACTATTTTTCTAAATTCTAGAACATTTGGTCCAATGACACACCACCTAATCCCAACCAAGCACTCAAATTGATCCTGGGTCATACCCTGTCACTCACACTCAGTTGACAGAATGTCTCTGCGTACAACTTCTAATTCACTTTTTCAAATTATGCACAATCCCTCAAAAAATAATTACGACTAAAATATTATTGATATTATTATGTAATGAAAAAAATAACAGTTTTAGTTGCACTAGAAAAATTATATATATATATATATATAAATCTTATTGATGTATGCATACCATTAATAATACAATGAAAAATCTACTTAATTATTAATAAAGTTTACAAAAGGGGTAGTTCTCGTGGTGTAGTAGCTAACGTGCTAAAATACGACATCATAGTAGTCGAGTTCAAATTTCAGTAATGCTATTGCGTTCACTTTCGGACTAATACCTTTAAGAAAGGTGTGATCCAACCTATCTTTCCCCCACCAGTTGGTTAGATAGTACTACTACTGTTCTTCTATAAGGATAGATTTCATATCAAATAACACATGAAACAAAGAAACCAAACCAATTAAACGCATAAACATTATTAGCAACCCGTTAAATTATCGTGACACACTTTGAAAGATCTGGCCTAAATTTTTGGTCACAATTAAGAGGCCCGCAGAAAAAAAAACAGATGTCAGGGTTGAATATATTCTAGTATGAATATTAAGTGAAGAATTTTAAAAAGATATTTAGTGAATCTTACAACCAATGGGGAAAATTATGAAATTAGCACACTTAGAGGACTGTCATCTAGTTTTTTTTTTTTTTTTAATGCTTTTGACTTAATAACAGAAAATTCTGAGTTCATAGAGTATACCTGACAAAACAATCAAATGAATGGCCAGCGATAAGTCCGGATCTAAATCCCATTGAATATTGATTGTGGATTTTTTAAATGGCCCATGAGACGACTCCACCAACTAAAAAAGACCTATTAGTTACCGTTTTAAAAAGTTTCAACAACTTTCAAAAACATATTGCTTTCAATTTGTGAAATCCATGTCTGAAAGAAAACAAGTTGTGATAAAAGTCTTCGGAAGAGTAATTAAGTATGCATTTTATTATTTCTAATTTGACTTAATTTCAACTTATTTCTTTTTGTCAATGAATTTCATCTTTTTCCTCAGCAGCAAAGAGATTTACTTTATATTTTCGATAGCATGCTTTGGAAAAATATACCACCAATTTAAATAATTTTTTCTAGTGTATTTAAGAAATATTTCGTAAATATTCAGCAATACGATAAAGATATTTTGTGTCATATCTGTAAAAAGTGTATTTACTGCTGAATAAAAATGATAACAAAAACGACTATCATCTAAATTTACCAGTTTCATTATTTTTGTCAAGGATAATCGTTATAAGTAGTTTCTAATTCGCTAATTATTTCATATTAACAATCAAATTCCTTGCTAAAACTCTCTTTAATAATTTTTTGGATAGTTCTAAATTATGTCACTGCATGCCAACCTCAAGGACTTTACTGAGTATAGCGTCGGAACAGACGCATAGAAAATATATCTAACGTTGGTTTAAGTAGTTTTGAACGCTTCCAGTAGTGCCATATTTTTCATAGATTTCGTTGGAACCAAATTCGTTAAAATGAAGAGACTCGAGATACTTTAAACAATTCACAACCCACTCGTACATAGAGTAGCAGGTAAACAGTTGATATCTTTGTCTAGTGTGTTTGCAATTTATATAGCAACAGTTATCATTTTATTCATCTTATCAGGAGAAATACTTTTGATATGCCATAAAGTTTATTTATAAGTGATAAGAATCGCACAACACGTATTTCTTTTTCTTTTCTTTTTTTAATCTATGTAACAGTTCAAAATATATGTAGTTTCGGTAAGTTCTTCTTAAACACACGTCCTAAAACCTCTATGAAGAACAGTGCCAAGTACAGAAAAGAGTAAAGATATCAGAAAATATTTACGAGAGATATTGCACATGACAGGAAAGAAAAGTGAAAAATGATTATTTAGAATTCCGATAATAAAAAAAAGTTTCTTGCACATTCTGGAGACTCAGCTTTTTTTTTTTTTTTTTAATAAAGAGTTGCTTTAGATGTATTAAAATAATTCAATATATTCCAATGACACAATCACGAAAATGAACATGTTATTTATAAATTGTAACAATATGTACTAGCTGAGTCTGAGGTAATTTACTAAGCTTTTTGCTTAGATGTGGCACAAGGCCATACAAAAGGGGCACCAATGAGACTCGAACTCACTCATGTAGGTTTGCTAGTCGAGCTTGCTAACCATTACACCACCAGAGGCGCCTTACTAGCTGAGTCTGTGGTTACTCCATGGTATAATTATTATTAACTTGTCTCTTCAAACGCCTTCAATCGATGGGAACATATGAAAATCAGTAATCAGCTGTTTTCTCCCCAACTATTTGATTTCTTGACCAATTTTGAAAATTTTTATGGAGGGACTGCTGCCCCTATAACTTCTGGGTTTCATGTTATGTATAGTTTTTGTTAAGAATTTCTTTTTAATTATATGTTATCAAGAATTCCCGATATAAATCATTTTTCACAGTTTTATGGTTTCAAGTATTACTATCAACTGCTAATAATTTATTGACATGTATATATTTTTTAATTATATCGTTTTAATTATAATTCTTTGTTTTTACAGAGTTATATGAATTTAACTAGATAATAATAATAAATTCGACCATTCTAACAAATGGAATATGCACAACCCAGCACCTGTCCTAGAAAATGACTCGCATAAACTCCTATGGGACTTTAATATACAAACGGGTCACCTAATCCCGGCCAGGAGACCAGACTTAATAATAATCAACAAAAAAAAAAAAAAGAGAACTTGAAAAATAGTCGACTTTGCTGTCCCGGCACACCACAGAATAAAACTGAAAGAATATGAAAAGAAGGATAAATACCTCGACCTTGCTAGGGAACTGAAAAAACTGTGGAACATGCAGGAGACAATTATTCCAATTGTAATTGGTGCGTTTGGAACAGTAACTAAGGGATTACTAAAGGGACAAGAGGACTTGGAGGTTGGCGGACGAGTGGAGACCATCCAAATGACAGCATTGTTGAGAACTGCCAGAATACTAAGAAGAGTCCTAGAGACTTGAGGAGACTTGCTGTCACTCAGACTTCAGTGAAAAACCATCGGCTACCGTTGATGTGAAAAGCTCTGAGAGAACAATAATAATAATAATCGCATAATCTCGGCTAGACGACCGACCTTATAATAGTTAGCGACCGTAGTCGAGGGTGACCAAAAGGCTCCATTTTCAAAAGCTACTACATTGATGTGTAGGGGAGGGCGCTACTCCTTTCCCTGAATTGCTTAACTTTACCCTTGGTACGTGCTTTATATTGCTGAGTGTTAAGCAAAGGGGTATCAAGTACCATTTTTAAAGTCTTTGGTATGATGTGTCCTGGGATTGAATCTAGGTTTCCCGGACCATTGGCGAACACTCTACCCCCTAAGCCACAAAAATAAAATAAGAACTCGCTGAATTGTCCCAGCTGACCACAGAGTAAAGTTGAAAGAAAGCTAGTTAGGGAATTGAAAAAAAAAACTCTGGAACATGTAACTGACGATTACACCAATCTTAAATGGTAGGCTTGGTACAGTCAACAAAGGACTGGTAAAAGGACTAAAGGACTTGGAAATAAGAGGACGAGTGGAGACAATCCAAACTACAGTATTGTTGAGATCAGTTAGAATATTAAGAAGTGTCAGGGACTCTTAAGGACACATGCTGTCACTTAGACTCCAGGGGAAAACCATCTGCAAATGTCGGTGTAAAATGGTCTCTGATGAGTAAAAATTAGTAAACAATTATAGTTTTAATGATAATTAGTAAACAATTATAGTTTTAAGTAACTATCCTTAATACAAATAGTTTACAGTTTGTCAGTATACTTATCCAAAACAAACAATTTTCAAACACTTTTATTTGACTTATGGATGGGATCTCAAAAGATACTATCATCCGGGTCAGAGTTAAACTAAAAGTAATAGCAATAAAAGAGTACTCCACACTTCTCAACATTCTAGAACTGGAGCCTCACCATCAGATTCAATTAAACGTCACCTCCTTTTGGGAGAAGTCTAACCCATCCGCTTAGAAAGGTGTGAGCGTATACTCAACTCCGACGATAGGCTTTCCTATTTAGTACTAGTAACTTTTGCACAATTAACATTTAAAATGCTTAATAATGATTAATAGTTAATATAGTTATATGGTTTCAAGTCAATTAATATAACAAAAATAATTTGTCAGCATCTATGTTTTGAAATAATTAACCATAATCTTTATGTTTCAAGTTTTCCTAATATTTAGAATTCTATTTGATAATAATCATTTGCTTTCACCAAATTATACGGTTTCAGGTATTCTCATTAAAACATATATATTCGACACATAGATAGGATCGTAATAGCAGGTTATCGTGAATCTTAGAGTAATGGCAGTGATAGGTAATTCACACTCTTCGTGTCTGCCTCACAACCGGAAGTAGTTTAGTTTACATATGTTATGTTTTGACCTTCGACCCGGCCCCCAAAAAATGCTATTCCAAGGTGATGCACCGGAAGGAAGTGACACATTCCAATGACCAGTAATCGAAAGAGATCGCATGGGCGGATTAAGGCTTATAATATGGGGCAAGGTGAAGGTCCCACTTTGCCAATACAGACTGATGCACCGGAAGAGAGTGACCTCTGAACTGCATGACAGTTATTTCCGCTTGATGACGATTAAACATTCGATTTCAAAAATCCAGTGGGCGATCGTGTGGACGTTGAATTATTATTCAACTCAGTTGAGTTCGAGTCCAAGAAGCAGTTGCCAGTAGAATTCCAGACAGCTAGAGACCAGATGTGGTAGGGAAAGCCACACCCGACCGAGGGGGCCCTCGGGAACCCCGATGTAGTGGACCCCAGCATCAGGAGAACAAGAAAGACACAATGTGACGGTCATAACAGTGGGGTCAAAATATTGCAGTTATGTTCGATCTCCAGCTCCCTCTCACATGCAACCCTTGAACAACCCTTTCGAACCCTTGCAATAAAGTGAGAGATAAAATATTGTTAAAGAAGTCTTCATGCGTCTTCCTTCATGCGTTTGTTTTATTATTGTGTCGTTGTGATGCTGCATGAACATGTATATGTGTATATAAGCATATTTATTATGTGACTATATAACACATATCCAGGACACTACTATTTGGATTAGTACTACCTCCCTGTAGTCGATACGATCATTGTATTCCATAGATAGAAATAAAGATTTATGCCTTTCCTCGGAGAGTTGATGTAAAGTAAATGCAAACAGACTTATCCAGGGTTCGAATTCGACTCGTCGATTTTATTTCTTACGACGACAGCTGTTAGTCTATTAGATCTGCCTCCAATTATTAAAAATAAGTCATATTACATAGTATTACCTCACAAGAAAATAAATTAAATGCATTGAACTGATTAACTAAACTACCAAAAATATTATTTCATTCAATTGAAACTTCATTATAATTCATTTCTCGAAATTAATTCAGCGCCTGGTCTTTTATCAATTTTTGATTTAAATATTTAAAATGATTTTATAAAGTTGAAAGAAAAGAAAACATTTTAGACGTTTTAATATTTTTTTATATTAAAGAATGTAACAGTTGGCTGCCATCTTTCATTGCATCAATATATCTGGGGATGAAGTGTCATCGTGGTGCAATGGTTAAAACGATGGACTGCAGAATCGTAGTAAGCGAGTTCGAACTCCAGTTGCGCTATTACATTCACCTTCGACCAAATACCCTTGAGAAAAGTATGAACCCCCTTATCCTCCCAGATATGTGTTAAATAGTACCACTACTATTCTTCTTGAAGGAGGGCTTTGGCATTGAATAACCTACAAAGGTTGATACGCCATTAGACAAAGAATAGCGAATATATCTGGTCATAAAAATTCGGAGAAAATTATGTAGACATTTTAAGAATAGTTATATTTTTCAAACTCATTCAAGTCAATTTACATAATTAGAAAAAATAAAACATTTGATATCTCAAATTCGGATACTGCTGTTTTATTTCAGCGAAAATGAGAGAGCATGATAAACAACGATTGGCTGCTATAGGTGTCACAGGGAAAGCTGGTGTTCTAAGTATAAATTTCGGTTATTCGTTCACCGGGGTTTATTTTTCCCTTAACTTAGTTTTACCCATTTTCCAATTAGAATGATTCAGGCCAAAATCTGATGAAGATATACAGGTAGTTATAAAGGTATATATATATATATATATATACTCTCGTGCTGGTTGCGTCTAAGGCGCATCAAAAGATGTAAACTGTTGGAGAGCCTACAAAAGTGACTTGTTTATAGTGTTGAAGGCTTGTTTAAAAGCCGCCACATTTTTTTGATATGCTGATAATAGAATAATGGTGAACCAATTTGCCACTGATTCTTCAAACAACCTTTCTCAGATTTTGATTTCAGAATTTTCTTTCTCTAAGAGTGGTTACACTATTAACGTTAGAAAGTCTAGTCGACACTACTATTTAATGCATAGCTGAGAGATGGATTTATGCATTACCTAAGGACGCACGCACAGATATGAATAAATGTGTGTGTGTGTGTGTGTGTGTGTGTGTGTGTGTGTGTGTGTGTGTTGGAAAAACGTAGCCTGAAATATCATATGGCGTCTTTGTTTTTCCGGAGTGCATCCTTGTGTCACAGACTCCCCAGCATAATCATACTTACTTATCCAGCTGTCCACCTTATTCAGGAGAATGCAATACTCATTGAGGCAGACGATCATCTGGAATCGACATTTAGTTCTGACACTTGCATGCCTATTGAAGACACTTACTTTGATATACTCTCCATGGCCTACCGCGATTGATATTCATACGCAACAAGAATTGATATACAGTGTGTTGTGACGGGTTCCTTCGTAGACCTTATAATGAAATTATTTCACTTCTTTCATCAGTGACACACACACACACACACACAAGTTTCTTCCAAGCAGTGGTCGTATCGATACTGCTGTATGGATGCACTACTTGGACGCTAACCAAACGGCTGGAGAAGAAGCTAGACGGCAATTACACAAGAATGTTGCGAGCAATATTGAACAAGTCCTGGCGGCAACACCCCACAAGGCACCAACTATACGGCCACCTGCCTCCCATCACGAAAAGTATCAAAGTTAGACGAGCCAGACATGCAGGTCACTGCTCGAGAAGCAGGGACGAGCTCATAAGTAATGTACTCCTATGGACTCCCACATATGGCCGGGCAAAAGCAGGACGACCAGCTCGAACATACATCCAGCAGCTATATGAGGATACGGGATGTAGCCCTAAAGACCTGCCAGAGGCGATGAACGATAGGGAGAAGTGGCTAGAGAGGGTCAGGGATATCCGTGCCTGTGGCACGACATGATGATGATGATATATATATATATATATATATAGTACCCTCCTTTCGTTTGCGCAAATAATTTATAAATTCTAGGAATTCCTTGAAGTAAAACTCGATTTAACATTCATCCAAAATTCACCTATAATTAAATCAATGAAGTTTTCCCAACTATGCAGTGATAAAATTTCCGAAATAATTGGTCTTCCTTTATGGTCTCCATCAAGTTCAGGCCTTTACCCATTTGATTACGCTGTGTGGGTTGCTTTAGAAAACAAAACGAATGCAACTTCACATCCAAATATTGGTTCCCTTAAGACTGCTATTGGGGGGGAATGGAATAAAATATCAGAAGATTTAATTTTCAAGGCATACAAATCGTTTCGAAGGCCTGCTGGTGTCTATCTTCTTAGTTTGTTGTTTAAAAATTTTAATTAATCTTGTTTTGTGACTGAGGCACCTATAACTAGAATATTCCTAATTTTGATTTCGCAACCTAAATACCCAGTTTCGTTTTTTTCAAACATGTCCAAATCTCCCCGGTACTGAACTTTTTTTCGTATTCAGCTGAGTTTCGGTCATTCGAAGAGTCAATGAACGATTGCTACGCAGCATCTGCTTGACGATGATCTCAATCCTACTTGTTATAGGCTGCCCGCAACTGGAATTACCTTATACCTTCTCACAACTCTCTTTCAACCTCTTGTAACCCTTTAAATTGCTGTGCGTGACATGATGTTATGGCAATACACTTGCTGATGGTTTTCAAGTGCTTGTGACGTGGTTTTCCACAATGGACCAACAATTTCAAGTTATTTGTTCCTCGGTGCTCATTGCTAAACGAGCTGAAAAAGTGGAGGTGTTAACAAAAGTACGCGAGAAATTGCTTTGGATGCAGAAAGTTGATAAATGTTGTATACTCTCAAGATATCATGTCATCCCTCTTTCACTCAAAGATCACAAAACACACTTAATTCCGTTAATTTTCAGTGAGACATCATATATATATATATATATATATATATAATGGATATTCTCAAACTGAATGAGATATCAATATACTCATAATTAAATTATGGATTGCTATTGACAGGTTAACAACCATTTGGAAATCTGACCTCCCAGATAGAATAAAGCGGAAATTCTTCCAAGCTATAGCAACGTCAGTATTATTGTATAGGTGCACCACTTGGACTTTAATGAAGAACTGGGAGAAAAGGCTAAATAGGAACAGCAAAAATAAGCTGTGTGCTGTTTTCAGTAAATCCAGAGAATATCACCCCGAAAACAGCAGTTGTACGACGACTTAATTCCTATCTCTCAAACAATCCAAAAAAGACAATAAATATTCTGTTGGATAAGTAAGGACGAACTCACATTCTCTTGTGGATTCCAGCTCTTAGACACACCAGTGTTAGCTGACTAGCAAAAACTTGTATTTAACATATCTGTGCAGACACTTGATACCATCGAGTGGACTCGCCAAAAGTGAGTGCCAATAGGGATAGATAGAGTGATAGAATCAAAGGAATCCGTGCTATCAGCATGACTTGATGATGATGATGATGATGATGGTTTCTTCGGCCAATAAAAAATACCAGATGGAAATTGTTTTCAAATTTGCAACTGTTACCAATATTTCCATTATGAAAAAAAAGTAATTTCCAAGTTATATGACTGTAGCTCTTATGTTGACACGGAAAAGTCTCTATTCAATTCTTGAACTGGAAAGTCTTGACAGTCCAACGCTTTGTCGAAAATTAATAACTTTTCCTTTTTCAAGCACCTGTTGATAAGTACTCACCACAACTGAACGTGAGTAACCAGCAAACCAGAAATTCTGCGACCAAATCTTCTGGTCCTAACAATTTCAACT
Organism: Sepioteuthis lessoniana; assembly: GCA_963585895.1. NCBI lineage: Eukaryota > Metazoa > Mollusca > Cephalopoda > Myopsida > Loliginidae > Sepioteuthis > Sepioteuthis lessoniana. The sequence continues at coordinate 81,073,373 of OY757911.1, forward strand.
TCATCAAAGTAACTCAAATTTTTATTCTTATTTTCAACTGAGCAATTCCGTACATTCAAAAGGTATTTGGCTTTTTGTGTTAAAAACAGGAACTGATATAAACCTAACAAGATATGGATTTTGTCATATTTTGTGGTTCTGAATGCTAGATTTCTGATGTCTTTTTATATAGAATTAGAATGATGAATTAGTTGCATCTACGCATCCCGGTGAGTTCTTTCTTGTTTTCTTATAATATAAAGTTTGACAATTTCATCCCTACGGTGTAAAATCTGATGGATCATCAATTTCTTCGTTCTATTGACATATTTTGGTTTCTCCCTCGTCTATTTTCAAAGGGCATAAAGTATCTTCCAAGAAAAACAATTCTGGTATTAATTCCTTTCATTAGATTTGATTTCAAGAATGTTTCTTCTTCTTTTTATGTTCTCTTTTCTTACTTTTTCTTTTATTTCTGTTTGCTTGATGGTATCAACTTTTTATATTCCCAAGTATTTCGAGTTTTATTTTTCTTTAATGTTCTAATTTTTTTCCTGATTCTGTTCCCTCAGGTATTTCTTTTCCGCTTTTTTATTATCAGCATAATGCATTCTTCCACACTAAATTCTTTCCTATATTTTGGCTCTAGATTCTAAAACAAGTATTTCTAGTTTTCTTTCTTTATTAGCAACTATCTTTATATCATCCATTAATGTCTGGTATTTATCTTTTTCTGCAACCTCTGGCCCCGTTCGCATTTGCATAGTGTATAATTTAGATGATTAATTGCAATAAGAAATAATTGATGTTACGGTGAGTCTCCCTGGTTGATGTCTATTTGGATTTTTACCTCAGCTAGTGTTTGTCATCCTTCTGCTTGTTTCTCTCACCAGTTTTTTCCATACTTCATGTGATTACGACTTGGTCTGATAACTTGAACCTATTCAAACGTTCAATTATCTAAGTTTGTGGGATTATGTCATGTACCTTTTTGTTGTTAATCTATGTGACGGCTATATTTTTACTCTTTATTCTTCTAAGTTATTGTTTAGGACAAAATGAGTAAACTGAAAAGGCAAATTCGGAATGCCTTTTTAGAGTAAATGAATAGCGGGTTCCTTTGAATTGCTTACCGTTAAAAAATTTCAATTGGTTCAATAATCTTTGGCAATAAAACGAATTTTTAATTTGTTCAAATACTTATGAGTTGCATTTTCTATAGGGCACTGATCATAAGAATTTTAGAAAAATGTGCAACAAAAATTGGATTTCTTTTGGTAATATTTCTGTTTTACACTCAAGCCCAAACGATAATCAGCATATTGTCTTATTGTTTAACTTTCCTACCAGCAGGGCTGAGAATACGCTGAGTGAATCACTTGTAGAAGGATAAGAACCCAAATAAACCGGAGGAGTATCAGTTTGACACCAAACTGTATCTGATAGTAAGGCTCCAGATCTGGAAATCTAGGAATGCAGAATACCCAGTCATTACTCCCATATCCACCTTGACTTGAAGTTTCGATAACCGTTAGGGTTCCATTGATGGGTTGAATTAATCTGACTAAAGATATATGTACTTGATAGGACTATGTGCCAAAAAAGTAAGAAATAACTGCACAAAAATGTAAATAAGAACGTATAATGAACGGGATTCTCTAACTTCTAGGTATAAAATCACCCAACAAATGGTTTATATGTGATTAAAATCGATCACTTAGTTAATTCTTCTTAAATTACGCATGAGAAGTGCTGTACTTTTGACACCAGCGAGAGAGTAACTATCTTTTTTGATACATGTCGCTGGTTATAATATTATGTCTCATCAGAGTAAGCGCAAGGGGGGTGCGTTTGTATGTGTGTGGGTGTGTGTGTGTGTGTGTGAGAGAGAGAGAGAGAGAGAGTTTGAGTTTCTGTGTGCGTGCTCGATCAAATCCGATCATAAAGCCCAGATCAGGTCAAGCATGACTAGAACGACAAGCTCCGTGTTGGCTTACACACAGAATCACTAAATATAATCGATATATTTTTCTTTAAAGTTGATCTAAATATGAGACATCGACATTAGGGTGTAATTTAATACACAATAAAATAACTGCAGATAGTACCAGTTTCAAATAAATGCCGTAATAAAATCTAATGAATAAACCAAAACTTACATTCGGTTAAACTAGCTAAACCTCCGGACAATATTCAACTTAATGACATACGTAATCATCAATCTGATTTATTCATTGATTTATTAATGTGTGAAATACGTGTGGGAATTCAACATGTTCTCATACTAAAAAAAAGTGTTAATTTTTGTGTAAAAACAGAGGCTCCAGAAGCAGTAATTTTCGTAACTATATTTTCGCATGTATTAATTAACTGGTGCATTAGCGTAAGTCTTTTTTTAATTTTGAGATACATCGCAGACGACAATATTTGAATTGCCGATAACATTTTGAAGAATCAAAACTTAAAATAATTTTAGAAATATTTTCTCTCAAAGAATATCAAAAATATTATTTCTTAGCCAATTTGAAGCGTAAATAAATCATTAACTTTTTTTTAGCTAATTTCGATTTTACCTAAATTGCATTAATAAGTGAAGAAATAAATATTTCTTCAGTCAGTAAATTACTAACTATAATATCTTTTGGTTTATTTCTTTTGAATGAAAATCTGCATTCTTTTCTATCAAGAATGCATTTAATTTCAACTCGTTTAATTTTTCTGAACTAATGTTTGTTTACATTTAGAACTACGTTTAGAATATTTATCAATTCCTTGCTGATAATAAAATATTAGCAAAAGTCACATATACAATATTATCTTTGCTAACAAGATAAGATTTTGTCACTTGCTTTTCAGCAAACTTTTCGTTCAAATAGAAATAAAAATTAATTTGTAGATCGGTTATTCAATTATTTACCTATTGATTCTATATATATATATATTTATATATGTTATATAATTGCAGAAGGATTTTTTTATATTATTATTTTTCTTTTTATACATCTTATCTTACGGTTTAGTTAGGCTTAGAAACTTTCGGCTTAGTGCATGGGTAGGTGCAGACATTAACGCAGGTGTTCACGCGCACGCGGGGAGGATGGGACAATCACAGATGTCACAATAAAAACCCCAGATATAAAATGACGTCATGCCCGGAAGCGATGGGCTGGAATTCTTAGTGATTTTGAATAAAAACAGTGAGTTGAGATTTGGACTTAGACGGGACGAATTGGGATTCGAATCTGGGCGAGGCGAGTCCAATTTGTGGACGGCGGGTTGCGTGCCCGCGTTGGTTGAGTCAGAGTTGAGAGCTGACGATGGACGAACAGTCAACATAGAAAAATTGTGTCTCTCTCTTTGTGTCGAAAACCTAAACTTAAAGAAGGTAATAAAAGTTTCGTACCTGAACCAAGAGAGTCGTCAGTGTTTGGTGTTTTTCGGATTCCTATGTGTATGAACATTCTATGAACATATATACATTTCACATATCCCTATCATGGCTATGTTACATATATATAAATATATGAATTCCTTTCATTGCCACAATAATCAAGAAATATTCAGGTTTGGTTTCTTTATTTAATGACATATCAACCTTTAATGCCAAAGCCATTCTCCGAGAAGAACAGTGGTGGTACTACTTAACCCATTGCTGGGAGGATAAGGGGGCTCATACCTTTCCCAAGGGTATTTGCCCGAAAGTGAACGTAATAGCACGACTGGAATACAAACTCGCTTATCACGATTCCGCAGTCCATCGCTTTAACCATTACACCACGAGGACACCCCAAATAATAATGAGGCAATGCAAGAGGATAGAATAGGAATAAATTTAATTCATGGGGCTAAACGAAGAGTAAACTTGATGTAACGATGCCCCATACTGTCGGATCTATTTTCATGATTTACTTCCATATATATATATGTGTGTGTGTGCGAGAGAGAGAGAGAGAGAGAGAGAGAGAGAGAGAGAGAGAGAGAGAGTGTGTGTGTGTGTGTGTGTGTGTGTGTGTTTATTTCTTTTTAATTTCGTGTTTTTGTATGAGTATTAAATTTTATATTTTTTTAAATACTATTTTTATCGAACAGATGTGTTGTATTTCCAGAGGGATAATACCCGTAACAAAAAATGTTTTTCTATGTATGACAGGATAGCGTGATTTCAGTTCTTGAGATCTAGAGAGTGTAAAGAATCCTTTCATTGCTTTGATTTAAAGGTCTACTGTAACACAGTGTGATAGTATCTCTTAGAATCCTATCTATGAATCGAAGGGAGTCCCTAAGGTATTGTTTAATGTGTCGGACTCCGACATCGTAGCAAATAAGTTCGAACTCCAGTCCCGCTATATCGTTTACTTTTGGACAAATAACCTTGGGAAATCAAATAGCACCACTACTCTCCTTCTACAAGGTTGGTTTGGCATTAAATAACCAATTAAGGTTGATATGCCATAAAAGAAAGAAACCAAAGCAAACCATCGATGAATGAAATAGATTTTTTTTAAGAAATTATTTGATATGACTGTGTGCAAGAAAAAACCTCTTCAGAAACAAATATGTAAAAACTGTAAACATGAACGTACAATGAACGTTATTTCCTAACCTCTATCATTAGAATAATCCTAATCAGTTTGATATGCCATTAAAATCGAATTATTAATCAGTCTTGTAGTAGAAATGACGATTCATACGTAAATATCATCATTTTTACTCGAATTATCTGTGTTAATGATTTTGACTTGACTTTTATATTAAGAGATTTAAATTCGGCGTTTTTTTCCTTTCACAGACCGGTTACCCTATTAACGTTAAAGACCATAGTCTGCCCTACAATTTAGCCATAGCTGGAGGAAGAATAATTTGAGTCATACCTCTTCTGAGAGTATTACTGTTATGTGAAATGTTAACTTCCACGTCCAGAATTTGAACTCAGGTCTTTATTTTTATTCCCTGCGAGGATAACTGTTACACTACGAGCGCCTCCAAAAATATTCTGATTGTTGACAATTTTTTTTATCATTTTCCTTCATCTTTATCGAAAGATCAGCAGGTGAATTAACTTATATTTCAAGAATCGTCTATGCAAGCATACTGTAAACATAAAAAGTAACTTTTAATGGTAGAAAGCAACAAGATACTAACTCAAAATTATCTAAAAAAAACTTACACTAAAACAATACAATGTTCGTTACCATGCAATGGTTAAAAAAAGCTCTGCAGCAAACACATCAATTACAATATTTTATTTAATTGCAAATGAATTTACCATCCACCAAATGATATGTATGGAAATTAAAATAAGCTTCAAGTTTTAGAAGAAAGAATTAACATATCATAAAACCATTGAAATATGATATTACTTTGGTCCAGAGGGTAGAGTGTTCGCCAATGGCCCGGGAGACCTGGATTCAATTCCAGGTCGCGTCATACCAAAAACTTTTAAAATGGTGCATGATACCTCCTTGCTTAACACTCAGTAATTTGAGGTATCAAGGGTAAAGTGGAGTAATCCAGAGAAAGGTGTAGTGCCTTCCCCTACACCTCAGTGTAGTAGCTATTGAAAAGGGAACCTTCTGGTCGCCCTCGACTACGGTCGCCAATTTTATTACTTTAACTTACTTCCAATTGAACAACATTTCCGCTGAATAAACGACAACTTGAACATTGGCAATTATAAGGAAGATAGAAAAATATATCTAACAATATAACATGAATATTAGAAACCCAAGATATTAGCAGGTTTCAACTTCGGTGTTTAATTGCATATTTATCTTCGTGGGATATGTGATGCAGAAGCTAGCCTTGTAGAAGAAAATAGTGATGATATTTAACCCATAGCTGGGAATATAAAAGAGTTTATACATTTCTTAATGGTATAAGTCCGATAGTGAACGTAATAACGTGACTGGAATTTGAACTCACGTACTTCGATGTTGCAGTTAAGCGCGTTAATCACGGGAAATCCCTCGAAAGCAAAAGGATATTTTAACGAGAAACCCTAACCCCAGAAGTCATAACATCAAATTAGAATAAACAGACACACACATAATATATATATATATATATATATATATATATATATATATATATATATATATATATATATTCTCAAATACCGATTTAATCACCAAACAAAGCATCTTTGAAATATAAAAGAAATTCCAGCTTAGAAATTGTTTCAAATTGAGAAGTGTTTATCGAATGAAATTCACTTTAAAATGCTATTTTAAAACCAAACATCATCTCATCAAAAATTCACCTGTAACCCCGTTATATTTTATATTTTAAACTCGCTCCACTACAAGTAACATGGAGCACTTTTGTTCTTTTCTTACTTACATTTTATCTCTTTTGCATAGATGTACATGTGTGTGTGTGTGTGTGTGTGTGTGTGTGTGTGTGTGTGTGTGTGTGTGTGTGTGTGAAGCAATTTCACTGGTAGTCATTTGAAGATATCAGACAAAGCCTATTAGAGATTTTCATAATATTTTCCAGTTATCGAAGTTGATGCCTGAGTATAAGACTGAATTTGTCGATGAAGTATTCCAATTTCATTATGTATATGTAGGTATAAGTTCTGAGTATTTTCGATCGACTTTAGGCAATCACAACTTCGATCCGATACTGTGACATCACATTTGATATATTTAGAATGGAAACAATGGAAATTTTCTGTCATTTTAAGTATTTTTTCACGGTCAAAGTTCTTTAACCTTTATACACATACACAAACACACACACACACACACACACACACACATATATATATATATATATATATATATAGAGAGAGAGAGAGAGACAGACAGACAGACAGAAGAGTGAAATGAAGAAAAACAATTCTGCATATTTCATTGTAACTCGAGATTCATGTCTACACAATCACCAGACAGTGAAAAAGGCATTTTTGGCTGACTTTGTAGGTATATGAATCACAGCTTATAACAAATTGATGATTGTCAAATCACAGGAAACTCGAGTTACAGTGAAGGGAGAGCTTTATATGTTTCTCTTGTTTTTATTCCGTTCTGTTGATTGAGCATTGAGAACTTAAATATTTTTCATCCAGCATTTATTTTAATGACAGTCATTAACTTTCCGGGAATTTCATCTCTCTCTCTCAATATATATATATATATATATAAATTGGCGATGAAAAAACACATTGGCAATACATAATTTAGGATCTAATTTTACTTTTTAAAATTCCACAATGTAAGTAAATTTACAAAATAAACAAGATAGAAAGATGATTAAACTTGGCATTATATCTAATTCTAATACTACTGAACAAAGACCCGGAATTTTCAATCTATCTTCTTAGTCAAATTCGTAAAAAAAAGGTAACGTATCCTAAATTAAATTTTATTAATTATTTACATTCATACTCACTTGTAATTTTTTTCGATGATTCTCCTTACAATTATTTTCCTAAATTACAAATAGCAACAACATTTCCAAAAATTCTTAAGATCCATTGCAAATTCATTATACTTGAAAATGAATTTCAATCTCGAATTACGTCCCACATATTTTGAACAGAACGCTACAGACGGTAATAAAATGCTAATAATGTTCACTTTTTTGTTTCATCTTTATATATGTATACATAAACAGAAAACAATATTGCATTTTGACTATCACTTTCACGCCTTTCTCGATCAGAATCTGTGTGAATTCGCCACTCAACTTGCAACGTTGATTTCTGTGTCAACAGCTATGGGATCTCAATAGGCAATCTTCTTTATATTGAGCATACATCCTATGTAATTAATGCAAATCTGAAACGCCACATATATTTGTTTGAAGTAGTAGTAGTAGTAGTAGTAGTAGTAGTAGTAGGGCATATTAACATTTGTCTATCAGCAGCGACATTTAACTAAGCCAATACTCACTAAATGACCTACACATATTTGTTCATAGAGATTAAAGCTTGTGTAAAACGAGACATACAATTCTGATGAGTTGAAAACACTAGAATGAGTCACCAGTGTACCACAGAGTCTCAGACCGACACTTCGTAGGTCATGAATTCAGAGCTGTTCCTTCTCATCATCCGTACGATGAGACTAGAGAAACCAATTTCCCTTATTATTTTACCAGTAGCTAAGGGTAGAGTGAAGACTATATGTTTACATACATTTCCCCACCACATTAACTTGAAGTGGAAAGCAAATTACTTCATCTGGAAGTTGAAATCGGTTCGCTGAATTTATTTTCTTTGATAATAACCAGCTACGATACCTCAATTTCACGTACAAATATTAACTAGACGTTTAACTGATCACACTAGACGGAGCCTCTCTGAAACTAGTAGACAAATTCACCTATCTAGGAAGTAGCGTCTCATCAACCGAAAAAGACATCGATACACGACTAATGAAAGCATGGACAGCTATCAATAGGCTCTCGATCAAATGAAAATCAGACCTGACCGATAAAATGAAACGCAGTTTCTCCCAGGCAGTGGTCGTGTCGATACTACTATATGGATGCACTACATGGACGCTAACTAAACGGCTGAAGAAGAAACTAGACGGCAATTACACAAGAATGTTGAGAGCAATATTGAACAAGTCCAGGCGACAACACCCCACAAGACACCAACTATACGGCCACTTGCTTCCCATCACGAAAACTATTCAAGTTAGGCGAACCAGACACGCAGGACATTGTTGGAGAAGCAAGGACGAACTCATCAGTGATGTACTCCTATGGACCCCAGCATATGGCCAAGCTAAAGCAGGACGACCAGCTCGAACATACATACAGCAGCTACGTGAGGATACGGGATGTAACCCTGAAGACCTGCCAGAGGCGATGAATAATAGGGAGAAGTGGCGAGAGAGGATCAGGGATATCCGTGCTTGCGGCACGACATGATGATGATGATGATGATAACAGATCAATTATAATTCTTAAAGTTCACTCGTAACCGAATTCTGTTCAACAAAATATCCTTGTATCAGAATTTCTTAAATCTAATAAACATTTATAAAAGCAGAAAGGTTTCAGAAAAGTGCCACTTAAGTATCCATATATACCGTTATTTACTAAGCCTAAAAATATGGGACACCCAGTGAGAACAGAGCTGATTGATTATTGACTTCTAGCCTTGCAAGCTAGGCACTTTAATATGTGAGATGTCCTACGTCCATATAAACTGAATCGCACACATGTATATATGACAGAAAAGTGTACACAAATGCTTCGGATGTTTGTGTTTTTTATTTTATCTTCAACATTTAAACAAAACTTCTGAAAGAAAAATAGGAAGATTCGTGGGCATTGCTGAGTCTATATCATAATAAACTGCTAGCAAATAAGACCAAGTGTTAGTGTTAGCGAATAAGTCCTTCAGAAGGATTGGTAGTTCGTCACCTTTGTAGCTTGGTTGGTTTTGCAAGAGCACACCCTCGGGTACTATAGCTTACTAATCGCCATTGCTATAATGAGGTACTAATTTGTTCTTAAATATAGTGCATTTAAAATACAAGTGTAGTGTAATACAAGTGGTCAGAAAACCACGACAACCAAAATCATCCCTCGAAGCTAGGGAGGAAATTTAGCAAAATGTTATCAAAGATGACGGCATCGAACACCGAGTTATTTACTTATGAGAGCTGATTTATCTAATATATTCGACATTAATGTCAAGTTAACAATCCCAGTCGGGTCATTTCTGTAATTCAAAGTCTTTTTTGTCCTCTGTTCGCGTAATTTCAATACGGCCACGAGGTTGCAAAGTTGATTTTAATGAAGCTATGGGCGCAAGTTCTCTTTTTAGCATATTAATTTTTTTTTTTTAATTTTCAGCTGACTGTCAAATTGTTGATTGATTTTAACAGCATGTCAATTTGTCTGGGGTTATTTCATCTTAAGAGGTAAGGAATCTCGTTTACTGTACGCTCTTATCTACATTATTCATATTGTTATTTTTTAAGAGTTTTTTTGCACAAAGTCCAATCCTATAGAAGAACATCTTTATCAAATATCTTTAACTCATAAATGGAGCCCTAACAGATTCTACTATTTCAGGTCGGAGTGGACCTGGGAATAATGGCAACAATGCGGGAGTCCAGACTCCGCTGACTCAGAAACTGGAACCTTACAAAAAGATGCAGTTTACTATTATATCCAGGACAAAGCTTGTTTCGTAGAAACGGGTCTTACCCATCTGCAGTGGATATAGACAGCGAATTCTAAATTTCGCCGAAAAGGTTCTCAATTAATTGAGTTAAAAATCCAAACATAAGATAGTAAGTTTTAAACATCTATTCACATTTGGTTTATTGGAAGAGAGAAATTATTAGTTGGAAGTTTTCCCTTTTTAGTCCTTTACTACGTTCATATTACTTTTCACTCAAGGTCAGAAGCACCAACTTCAAAACTAATCTCTCATCAGATCCAGTTGTGTGTCATTTACTGGACGCACATTTTTGGCGTGGTCTTTTCTCTCTGCACCGGCTCCACTCAATAGGGCGAACGAACAGTCAAGATGGAAGCAATGCTACTGCGTGATGTCAAGCCAAATGAAATTCTCATCGAGCAAAGATACTGCAAATATTGAACATTTGATGGTAGATGTTGCTTTTGAGTGACAGAAATTCTCCACCACCTGGATAAAGAATGTTATTAAATCTTGTAAAGGCTCTTAAAAAATCAGCACCTCCACCACCAAAAAAAACAAACTTCATGACAATACATTAAGCAAAACCAAGCCCTAAGATAATACGGATAGATTACTTCCTCTGACAAGAATTAAGGATTTAGCAGGATGTTCACATATATTTCTTATTCAGCCGTAAATAAACTAATGATAGATAAGATGCAAAACGTTTTTATTGATTAGCGGAACATTCTGGTCTCATAAGATATTCTTTGAGTTAATAATATGGCAATCATTTCCTCAGCTATTAATGAACACGTATACATTGAAATATTGGATAATTTTTTCATTCTATCGATAGAAAATTGGTTTGATGATGAAGTAAATTTTCAGGACGATAATACATCTTATCATTGATTAAAAGAAATGAATACTTTTCTTCAAAGAAGACATGTACAATCAATAATATGGTTAGCTAACAATCTAGATCTAAATACAAGAGAAATTTTATGGTGGAAATTTTAGAATGGTTCACGAGAAAGTTCCATTCACCGAAGAAGATCTCATAGCTGCTGATCCAAAAAAGTTGGAAACACTTTGAGAAAAAATGTTGCTTGAAATTAGAAAAATCCGTGCCTGAAAGAATTAAGGCTCATATCAAAGCTTGAGGAAGAACCACTGATCATTTTTTTGTCAATAAATTTCATAATGTGTTCGTCAATATTGGGTTATTCAGAATTTTCTTCTGCGTGGCTAATAAAATTAATTAGAATAATTCAATAAAGATTTTTAAGGTGAATTTTATGATGCTAGAATATTCATCTATTAAATAAAAAGGTTTTGCGTCTATGCAGGTTTTAGTTTATTTACAACGGAATTAAAAGAAACACGTTGAACATGCTTGGAGTGAGCTAATTCTATAATTTTGTCAGGGTAGTATACGTGAATAAAACATTACTGAGAACAAATATTGGTCTAGAAAAACTAAAAAGAGACTAAAATTGGGGGGAAAAAAACGCTACACAAGAGATTTCAAGATACAAAATAGATCTCTAACCAAATATAATTGGAATGGTTGCACAAAGAACACGTGAAGCAAAAAATAGAATCCTTATTAATCAGCGCTCAGAATAGTAAATATCGCCGTTGTGGAAAGAGAAAAAATGTAAATCATATAATAACCGAATGATGCAAATTGGAACTTATGTCGAATTTATGAAGTGTCAAGCGTCTCGGCAGATTCGCAGAAGTCAGGCCAATGTACGTACTTACTTTATAAGAGAAGCATTACCCCAGTGGGCATTTTAACTAGTACACTACGTTTCAAAATACATCAGTAGCTCTCCACTAAATACAGAAAAAAAATCTAACTAAAAATACCTCCTTATTACTTAAAAAAAACTAGTACTTCTTGAAACTCTAAATATAAATATCAATTAACCTTCCTAGAACAAGATCTTCGAATTCAACAGCCACATTCTAAAGTGTCTTAAGCAATTTTCCTCTTAATTTACTTTGTAGAAGTAAAATTCTTTAGTTCCGTAAATTTCCCTCCTAATAGTACTTCTTCCTAATGTATACATGCATATATGATTAATCATTTTATTCTTTATTTCATTATTAGGACCAACTGAGGATGGCTCCCGGTGTAAATAAAAGTACTATGGAAATATAAGGCATATTCCTAAATTTATTTCATCCAAAGTCAAACGACTCCTACGAAGACTTGAATAGATCAAAGATATATATATATATATATATATATATATATATATATATATATATATATATATATATGATTTGATTAAAAACGATTCTACACAAGTTTCTGACGATCAATAAGAAATTCGTGAAACTGCAAGTAACATGATGTTTTTTCCTTACCAGTTGCTTTTAGGACATATGATGGAGAGTTTCCCATTCTTGAAATATAGATAGTCTGGAACATCTCTTCCTTGTCATTACTCTCACATCCATTTTGACTTCGTGCGGTAATACCTATTAGGGTCCATTGTATGGGTAAAATAAATTTGTTTAAAACTATTTGTTTGAAAATTATTTTTACGACTGCACTGTGTTCCAGAAAAAATATATCTAAAGAATTAACGACACAAAAAACGTAATATGAACGTACAATGAACGCGATTCCCTAACATCTAAGCATAAAATACCCCCCAACCATTGTTTGATGTGCAGTTAAAATTAATTTATCAACTACCTAGTTTTAGTCAGTTTTAAAAACAATTTTTAGAAAAATGTTTTATTACGGTGGAGACATTACGCTACAATCTCGTTCTTTCTGTCCATGACTGTTTTCCTCCTATCTATTCCCCACTCTCTGTCTGTCTGTCCGTCTGTCTGTCTGTCTCTCTCTCTCTATCTCTCTCTCTCTCTATATATATATATATAAGGTCTGTCATTAATATACAGATACTTGGAAAATTTATATATAAATTTATACATAAAGTGCTTCCAATGCTATAGTTTCTTGGGGATTCTTAAAGGCATTAAATTAAAAGTCAAAACGAAAAAGTGACTAAATAAAAAAAGAAAACTAAGAGAGTAATGAGTTTTTATTCAATTTTGTTCTTGTTCTCAAATCATCTTTCATTTCTCAATGGGAAAATATCAAGAACATCATGCATTTGTCAAAAAAAAAAAAAAAGAAAGAATTAAAAAAAAAAACGAAATCAATGGAAGACGATCAATGAGGCAGATAAAAAAAAAACAAGAAAAACATGGTTTCTGAAAGTTCACAAAAGTGAGTGTTATTCAGGATTTTAAAGAATATTCCAGCTAGCTGAAAATTACAAAAACATGTTGATCTCTCTCTCTCTCTCTCTCTCTCTCTCGCCACATACACACACACACACACACATACATGTACAGATAGCACCCTGTTCTCAGTCAATCCAGCACTATAAAGACAGGAAATGTGGTTCTGTCTATGGTGAATGGGGAAGGATAGCAGTTCTTTGGCGATGGATAGTCTTTGCTTTCAATGCACCCTTAAGTGTTTACTGAAGTGTGCTTAATGGTTTTTGAAGTATACACGGAGTGGTTTTCAAGACGTCAGAACACCTACTGAACAAAGAGAGTTATTTTCTAGTACCTTTAATAAACATTTTTTCTGTTAATATTTCCCTCTTTCACTCACTCTCTATTGGTCTGTCTGTCTATCTCTCTCTCTCTATATATATATATATATGTGTGTGTGTGTGAACAGAATAAATATATGTATATGAACGAAAAAATACACACATCAATGATGGTAAAATGATTTTCGTAAATTTCTTAATCCCGACTGATTTCAGCCTTGGCCATCACCAGACAATGTTTATTTCAAGAGCTTATTTTAATGATTTGACTACTCGATATTTTCTCCACGAAGATTCTCTAAGGGTTTAATATTTTAATATTTCAGATATATAAACGAAATTTCATTAAAATCTTTTGTTTCGGGTAAAGTAATTAAGAGTGCCGTGGGTGAGGGGGAATGAAAAAGCCAAAAAAGTGGGACATAAATGCACGCACAACTGTTCTTAGAAGCTGAGCGAAAGTCAGAGAATTCGACAAAGGTCTACTATCATGCCCTAATCCAAAACTGACGACTCCAAAGGGTAATTAAATTATCGACCAAATGTTAGTGTCTGTATCTGGTTTTAATGTTACTATTGTTATTTGTCGGTCCAAGAATAACCAGATAGAAATAATCCTTACAAGGATTAATCTTGCCATAACTCATCCCCACTATTCAACTGATCGAGACCTAAAACACCTCTGAATTTCAAAAGTAGCATAAATGTTGACTTTTACTGAGTCAAAACTTAAAGAAAATTCGAGAAGAAAAGACAAAATTTAAAAGGAGAAAAAAGCAAAAGGAAAAGACATTTTTTGCGATCCGTTTAAGAGTTCTCTTCAATAAAATCAGGCCACAACTGTGTCAGATTTTAAATATCTAGGTCTAATATAGCCACAATATACCACCCATGATAAAAATGTTGAATTAAAACAACAGGCCTGAGTGTCATGATCGGCAGGTGCTCTAGTGATAGCCAACATGGCAAACTTGATGTTCATCCCGCGAATGTTAGCTGTTCTTTTTTCAGATACACGAATGATGATCTAAGGAACCACACAAACCAGAAACGCAAACACAAAACATGGACTAGAGAACCATCAATTACATAATAAGCGAATGCAACAAATTAGCATAGAAGGAATATATATATATATATGGGCAGGGTGATCCATTAAGAGTTGTGCAAGAAATTTAAATTTGACCATAGGAATAAATGGTATATGCACAACCCAGCATCTGTCCAGGAGAATGACACACATAAATTCTTATGGGACTTTGTGAAACAATCGGATCACCAAATCTTGGACAGAAGACCAGACCTTATAATAATCATCACTGCTGATGTGAAAAACTCTCAAGGTGTAAATAATAATAATGATAATAATAATGTCCTGGACATTGAGATACAAAAGGATAACCTTATTTCGGCCAGACAACAAGAAAAAGAGAGCATGCCGAATTGAGGACTTTGCTGTCCCGGCTGACGACAGATTAAAATTGAAAGAAAGCGAAAAGAAAGCTAAGTACCTCAACTTTAGGTGGGAATTGAAAAACTGTGAAACATGAAAGTGATGGTGATACCAACTATAATTAGTGCTCTTGGTCCAGTCATCAAAGCGTTGGTACATGAACTGAATGACATGGAACTAAGAGGAGTGAAGAATTATTGTGACTGGCTAGAATACTGAGGAGAGCTCTGGAGACTTGATGAGACTTGCTGTCACTTATACTCCAGTGGGAAACCCTCAGCTAACGCTGGTGTGAAAAACTTGAAAAGAAGTAAAAGTATCGTCAAAAAAAAAACAGAAAAGAAAATTCCAAATACTTGGGAATATTGAAACGAACAACGTCAAACAAAAAGAAATGAAAGAAAAATTATGGAAAGCGTACTTTAGAAGGACAAGAAATTTTCTCAAAACCATGCTCTGCAGCAGAACTCTCATCAAAGGAATAAAATCCAGGGCAGTCATTGACGAAGGAGGAACTCAAACAAATTGACCAAAGGACAATGAAATTAATGAAGATATACAAGGTATTACTCCTGAGAGATAACAGAGAATGACATTATAAGTCAAGAAAAGGAGACAAAAAACTCACCGGCATTGCGGATTACGTAGATACTATTCAAGAACTCGAAGAATACACAAAAAGAGTAAAGAAAGACAAATTGTGGCAGCGTATAACAACAAAGAACAAACGGAAAAACAAGAAAACAAGAGCTGAGAAGTAAAACAACTGTAGGGATACTTGAAACGACAAATTTGAGGGATTGCACGCAAGATAAACTAGACATTGCTAAGAAAGAGAAATCTCAAAAGAGAAACTGAATCTCTTCAATAGCAGCCGAGATTAATTGCATAAGGACTAATTATATCATCCCGAAAATTGGAGTTCACACCAGAATAGCAAGTGTAGGTTATGTAGAGACAGAGATGAGAATAAGTGAATATAGCAAACGGGCACAAAAGGATACAAGACTAGGCATGACTTGGGGGAAAATGATCCACTTGGAATTGTGCTAGGAATTAAAATTCAACCATACTGCTAAATAATATATGTATAAACCAGAATTTGCACTGTAAAATGCGATACATAAAATTCTCTAGGAGTTTGAGATACAAATAAATCATCGAATACTGGCCAGAAAGCCTGACTAGAGTTAATTGATAGGAAGCTGTCCTCAGAGAGTAAATGAAAGAAAGTAAAAAGATAGACAATTATTTAGATATTGCAGGAGTGAAAAACTTTGGTACATGAATGTGATGGTGATATCAATTAGAGCAGTTCCTAAAGGCTTGGTGGAAAGACTAGAGGATTTGAAGATCTGAGAAAGGATCAAGATTATACAGACCATTGCATCGTTGAGATCAGTTAGAATACTCAGCAGAGTCCTAAAGACCTGAGTTGACTTACTATCATTCAGGTTCTTTTAAAGTAACTATCAGCTACTTCCGCTGCGATAAGATATACAATAATAATAATCATATTTACCAACCCCTCCGCTCGGGCAGGATATGACACAAGGTCGATTTTTAATAATTTAATAATTTTTTAATAATTTTTAAGCGGAGTTTAACAGGTTTAAATTAAGAATTTTCCTTCTCCTAGACTAGTTGCCCCACCAAGGCTGAAGAAACTGTCTACCCTACTATTTACCCATAGCTGGAGGGAGAATTATTGGAGTCATACCTTTCCCAAGGGTATTAGTGCTATGTGAAATGCAATCGGTCTCGTCCAGGATTTGAACTCGTGTTGTTGTGTTCATTTCCTACGACGATAACCTTTACACCACAAGCACCTCCAGTACAACAATAATAATAATAATAATAATCAGAAGAAGAAGAAGAAGAGGAAGAATTGTAACAACTAGATGAAGAAGGACAGAGTGGTGATAATAATATAATGGCTAATAATGCTAATAAGACGAAAAATAATAATGCAATTACCAATTAACACTTGTATTGTTGTTATATCGTTTAGAACGGTCCTCAAAGGCCTGGCAAAGAGAAGATTGGAACTGAAAATCAAAGGATGAATCGAAACCATCCAGATCATTGCAATGTTAAAATCGGTTAGAATGCTGAGTAGAGACTTGGTTTCACTCATACCTCAGAGAAAAACCACCGGTTAAAACTAGTGTGAAAAATTCGCATTGGCTGAAAATAGTAATTACGCCCTCCCATTACCGCACTCCAAAAAACAAAAACAAAAAATACAAATTGATCGGAGTCGCAAAGTGATGGCAGCGAGTCATTCGAGTTGAAAATTTGAGAAACTAAGCAGTCAAGATGGACCACAGATTATTCAGTAAGCCGAAAATCTTATTCAAATATTTTTCTGCTGAGTATGGTGTACTTTCACAAAAGATAGTGCAGCTAAAAGTTGCAATAAGTTTTGATTATACAAATTTTTAGTCTGGTAATTTGAATATTATATCTTAAAATAGAGAAAGAAAAAAAATCATCGAGATAGAAAAACGTGAAAAACATTCAAAAAAAGAAAATAGAAATATGGTTAACTAATGGAGAAATTAAGAATCAAGCCACAAATCCTGATTTGAATTTAAAAAAAATAGTTTCATTAGTTAAATTGAAACTTTAAAAATTTTAGTGTCAAACGATTTTTATAGCCCACAAAAGGTTATTCTTCCTTGAAAGAATACCAGGTGAAATCTCTGACAGGAAGACGGATAAAAATCAATCATTGACTCTGGTATAGCTACAATATACTAAAATGAAAAATTTCAAACCCAAATAAATGTGGATTCAGATGAAGATTTGAGTGTCATGATCGGCATGTACCCTCTTAATAGCCAACATGAGAGAGCTGGTCATCATACTGGGAGTACACGCTATTCTAATTTCAAGTATACAAAGATCAAAGAAAAAATGGACTGGAGAAAACAAAAAAAAAGTAATCAACTGTTATTTTAAAAGCCACTAACACAAAGAGCTTATAAGGAAAGGATTATCGAAATTTGGTCAAAATCTGTTAACCTGTTATACAATCTAAAGACTTGCCAACCAAGCGAGAATGATTTTAAAGAAGATCTGGTTTTCTGATCTTGATAAACTAGAAATATATAGACATCCAACTCGTGACCACTATGCCCAAAATGTCCCCTAAACTAGCTAAAACAAAAATTCGAAACCAAAATAAAATGGAACCCTCAATGATAACCCAAGATGAAAGAAAATATGTAGGGTTAATAAAAATTTCTTGAGCAAAAAGAATCTTAGGTTACCATCTCTAAGGAATCAGGACAAGGAAAAGTGAAGGTAGAAACCGAAAAAGTAAATAAACAATAAAAAATATCCCAATGGACAACATCACCGGACTAAATGATCTTATTTATAAAGCAGGAAAATTAGTCAGAGATAAAATTGATATTCACTTAAGGAAACCAAACAGAAATACAAAACCTGGATATGAATGTGGCTAGAAGGACATATAAAAATGAAGAAGGCAAGCGAAAGTACTAAGGAAGAAAAAATAAATATCATGTACGCAATAGAAAATTGGGAAAATGGAAGTCGTAACAGTAGAACAAATCAGATTATCTCCTTCCATGCAACTACTGAAAAAAAGCTTTTTGCCTTTATCTCAAGTGAAACAGATTCCACCTTTCAAGCAACTGCCGAAATGAAGCTTTTTGCTTTTATCTCAAGTGAAACAGATTCCACCTTTCAAGCAACTACCGAAATTAAGCCTTTAGCCTTTATCTAAAGTGAATCGGATTATCTCGTTTCAAGCAACTGCCGAAATGAAGCTTTATGCATTTATCTTGAGTTAATCTCATTCTACCTTTCCAGTAACTGCCCAATTAAATTTTCATGCTCTCATCTCAAGTGACTCGGATTCAATATTTCAAGCAACGGCCGAAATAAAGCTTTATGCCATTATCTCATGTGACTCAGATTCCACCTTTTCAACCATTGCCGAAATAAAGTTCCGAGAAAATAAACAACGTATGGTTCTGTATTTAAGAATGTTGTTGTAGTTGGTGGTGTTGCTGTTAGTTGTGGTGTTTGTTGTTGTGATGCTTGTACTAGAGTTGATGAGGATTTATTTTCTCTTTTTCAGATACTACCATCAGTTGGCCGTAAGATCAAATGTACGAAGCATTCAGGGAGAATAAAATCACTAGCATAACACGCTAACATTTAGACCATGTTGTTTGTTATAATTCACAAAGATTTCTCTAGTTTGGCGCATGGCTAGAAATATGGAGCTGTCTGTGTAAATTGAACACAGTAGCTTAGTATGTTAACCATTACAGCATGGCTAGACGCCCCCGGATAAAGTAGAAGACTAGTAAAGAAAAAGAAGAGAATAGTAGTAGTTGTACTAGTTACAATCAGCACTGTATCAAAAGTAATCTTATTGATTTTTTTCCATAAAATTGCTCTGAGAAAAAAAAACTTTATTTCCTTTATTTTTTTTTCTAATATTTTTATTTCGCTTTTTTCTTGTTTATAGTATTTTTAGGAGAAAATGACTAAAGCTGATTTTTTAATGACTGAGTTCCTTTTAGTGTACTCATTTAATATACGAGACTCGAAATAAAACAAGAAATCTTTAGGTTTGTTAATAACATTGATATTCCTCACATAGCTTCATGGAAAATCCTTTTGATAGCATGTTCAAGAGTTCAATTTTTGTCGGCGCTTTTAGTGAAAATGCCTTTGAATCAGGCATAAGGCCATCTCCTGAGTTACCCGTAAGAATCAAAGTGTCTTCTCAGGACAAATATTTAACTGTTCATGAGCAGATTTGTTACTACGAGCCCCAAGATTGTTAAAACGAAATACGTCATTCGTCCTTTATGACCGGCCTATTTCAAAGTGGTTTTCTGAAGATAGTTTTCTTAAGACATGTTTATTTTAATTTTTCAATACTTGGACTGTATTTGTTGGTTTAATTACCATATTTGTATTGAACATTTTTCCAGCCTTCTTCAGATGTGTGTAGTATCTCATTACAAGATACTGTTTCCATTATAAATAAGGCAAGTATAGAAAGAAAGACTGATTTTTTTTATCAGGTTGGCGACAGTAATAAAAAAATAAGATTATCTGTTTTGACCTTGACCAAGCCTGAAAAAAAATCCTTTGATATTTGCCTCTCAGAATTCAAGTTTAGCTGAAGAATCATTGAGTATTTCTCGTGTGTTTAGGTTAGAGCATCATCAAAATGAAACACAAGATCAAATTTTGTGCCAAGGTTCAGATCAATGCAATAGAAAACTTCAACAAGTTATCATAGGCTGACGAAGATAATATCCATAGCAGAGGTTTGTTAGTATCATTTTGGAGAGCCGACATACTGTTGAATATTAACCCAATTCTGGTCGAACAGTCACTTTATCTCTATACAGTATGTCACTTTTATTATTACTTTGTCAAGTAATAACAAAAAGAGGATCAATTTAAATGATTGTTTAAATTTCAAAATGACTGTTAATTCGGTGAGTTCAGTGATTGTGGTTAACATACACACATATATATATTAAAATATAAATTCTTGACAAAACGGATATTGATTTTAAATGTTGATTAGAAATCTTCCATCATAATTTAGGAGAAAAATTAATATCATCTTGTACCTTTGTTATTATGAGCATCAAAAAGGTTCTCAAGATATCTAGGGGAAAGAACGTTCAAAATTATTAGATTAAGAAATAAATAAGAATATTGAGAACGTGATAGACACAACGCGTTCGCTATCCAAGTCTTGACCAGTTACCCGGGGCAAATAATACAACTTGACTTGGAACAACTATCAAGTTCCCTTAACTGGCAGAAACTAATACGTCAGCTAGTCTCAGAACATTTAGCAAAACTAATTCTAGGAAAACATCTCCCCTGTTTAGAATCGAATATTTCATATTTAGAACAATTTTTGTGTAGATGGAATGTTGATTCATATTCCGTTACCATAATAAGCAGAATGTTTTCAGCGCAAAGAATATTAGGCCTTTACAAAAGTATTTTCGATTTTACAAATCGTTACCACAAAGTATTTTTTATGTAGAATTTTAAAATCTTATTTGGATTGTACTGTATTATTGATATTTTATTTTGGAGAATCAAAATCGTTTTGTTTTTTCAGATCATTAATCCGAAGCTGATTTCCTGTAAATATCTACCTATGGCGCGTATATATTTTAACGTAGTCGTGGCGTAGCAGTTATCGTGGTTGGAAATGGACTGGGTTACGCGAGTTCAAATCCTGGACGAGGCTGTTTGTATTTTCGACAGAACTTATAGCTTAAAGAAAATCATATATACAACTAAGGGTTATAAGTTGGACGGACTGGGATCTTTAAACTGGATATCAATACAACCTCAATTATAATTATTAATATTTTACTCCTTGTGAGTTTTTCACGCACGCGTTAGCTGATGGTTTTTCACTGGATTTTGAGAGACAGTGAGTCTCCTCATGTCATTAGGGCTCTTGTCAGTATTCTGGCCGATCTCATCAATGCTATAGTTTGGAGGGTCTTAATTCGTCCTCTGATTTCCTACTCTTCCAGCCTCTTTTCAATATTTGGAAACCGTTCCAGGTGCACCAATTACGATTGGTATTAGAGTAACCCTCATGTTCGACAACTTTCTAAGTTTAAAGTATTTGTCTCTCTTTTCTCTGTCTTTGATTTTATGGTCCGCTGGGACAGCACAATACGCTATTTGGCAGTTTTTCCCCCTTCTGACCAGGATGAGGTGCTCTGTTTGTTTCTCAAAATTTCAGAGAAATTCCTCCGCGACGAAATCTGGTTTTTGCATATACCATTTGGTAGCATGGTCAAATCTAAAACATTTGCACAGTTTCTTGTAGATCACGTTCTACTCCCATTCATGCTTAGACTCATACTCTTTTTGCGCTAGTTTGCTACATTCGCTTATTATATAATCTATCGTTTCATCTTTTTCACCACATCACCTACACTTGCTATTCTGCTGTATATTATCGATTTTTACTTTAATATAATTGGTCCTTATTGTGTTATTTTCTGCTACAACTAGAAGATATTTATTTTCTCTCTTACAGTTTCTACTTCTTAGCCTTTTCCCAGTCCTCTTGTGTGAGATATCTTCAGTTTGCTGATTAAAATATCCATACGATTGTTTTTCTTCCCATTTCTCTGTTGTGTTCTGGTTAGTGAACACAAGTAGTAGTAATAATAAGACAAACCACGATATGTGAGGAAAATAGTTATATTTACAGGAAAGAGTATTTACAAGAGAGAGACTGTTAGTAATAAGAACATAGGATTAGTGATAGAGTAATGATATACTTCAACAATAGAAACGGTTCTTCTGGTCTTACTCGTTGGCTTATTCCCAGACTGATCTCCGCTACTGCCATATATGGCAGATGGAACAGCTCATTATGCTGAAAAGGTAGGTGATACTCAACATTCTCCTTCCTCATTACTGTTGCTTTCTTGATTTTTGCGTTGTCCCTGCTGTTTTTGATCGAAGTAATAAGTTTTTCATTGCATTTTTATGTAGTCTTCAAGTCCTCGCATTGATGCTTTTTTTGCTGTCTTCAGTTCTGGTGAGTCTTCTTCCTCCTTCTTTTCTTGATCAATTATATAAGTTTGGATGAAAAGTATTTCTACATCATACAGACCTCGAAGCTTAATTCAATATATATGATTGAATCGACAATCATTAAGAAAAAAAAACTGTTTGAAAGGGGTCATTGGTGTTTGTCAATTAGCCCTGCCGTTGTCATACAAGTCTTCACTTCTTAACTCTGGACGTATACTTCAAATACCCTGGAAATAGTTATAAAGCTCACTTACCAGATGTAGACGGCTACTTCAGCAAATCTGAATTTATTTTTGATTGGTCGGAACTTTTGGCTTGTTAAACAGATGTTTTACAAGGGTGCCTGTTGGACAAGTGTTTGTTACAACTCACCGCAGTACACTTGTGTATTATTCCTTTCTGTATGTGTCTTTGTCAAGTCATTTTTATAGGATATTTTGTAAATGTTTTATTGTTACCGTAATTCTTATAAGTATTTTTATCCGTTTGCATTTTTTCTAAGGCTCAACGAACTGTACGTTTAACCAGAACGTTTTCTCTTCGTGACAACCTGCTGTTAAAATCAATTGACGTGGACTATAGCACCTGTCTTGCGTAATCTACCCAAACAAAAAAAAATGTCATTTTTTTTCCTCACCTAGTTATTTATTAACTCTGCAGCTTCCTGACTGTTATGATATTACGATTTCTTCTGCATGCACGTGGCAAAAAAGCAGATGGTGAGAAAAGAAGGAAAGTTAAAATTAAGAAAGGAAAGGGCAACAATGATTCTCCATAAGCTACGAGTCAATCATATGATATATTATAGCCATAGAGAAATCATTTTAGTAAATATTTTAAAAATATACGACTTCTTCAAAAATATTGCAGCTCTTTCCAACGGAGAAAGAGATTCTTCCAGAAATTAAAAATACGAGTGTTTACAGTTAAAGTTGCGACCCTTGTAACTATATTCATTTGAAAAATGTATGAATATTAAGATTCAAAAGTGTCCGAACAAAATCATCCATGCATAAAATTGTATCAATATAGATAAAGTTCTCATTTTTACAATACATATTTTTGATTGATTGGTTGCTTTATTGGCTGGATTTAAGTCGTTCCTTGTTGGGTTAATTTATGTCGAAGTTAGTTTAACAACTCTGATATCCAATTACGCACAGTAAAAATGTATCGGCGTTATAATTTCAAACGGGTTAACATATATTCATTTGATTCATAGAAAGGACACGAGTAGATACGACCACTCTGAGATGGAGTTCAAGTGGATCAGAGAGCAAAAGCAATGAAAGTGTGACTCTACGCACTGAAATCTCACCATCGGGTGCATTTTAGAGCCACACACAGGACTCCTTTTATGGATAGGAACTTGCCTCTCGGCGGAGAATGAAATCTGTGTATTTTAGACACACAAAAACACAAACGGGTAACGTAGGATCAATTCTATAATTTAAACCAGCTCAAATAAAATTAATTCGAGATCTTCTTAAACAATATAATATATATATATATATATATATATATACGCGTGTGTGTGTGTGTGTGTGTGTTCATATACAAATAATTCTATAAATAAAATCCTCCTCTTTCGACCCAATTTTTCATCTCTGTGCATTTCCGTATATATATATAAAGAGAGAGAGAGAGAGAGAGAGAGAGAGAGAGAGAGAGAGAGAGTGAGAGAGAAAAGAATTTGAGGAGGAGAGTTAGATAGATTGAAAGAAAGGAAGACTTCAGATGTGTAGATACAACCTCATCAGAAAATTGCATTCGTGAAACTCGGAGCCGTGTGTAATTTTACTTTTTGTTATTTTTGTTATGCTAAAATAACGTGATATTGCTTTCTATTCTCCTGGATTAGGCACTATAATTTTTGGAATCCTAATTTTAGCGGTAAGTTATTTATATCGTGTTTTTTTTTTTTTTTTTTTAGGTTTTTAAATAACACTTCTAGTTATAATTCTTCCAGAATTGCTAATCACAATATAATTAGGTTAAGAAAGGATAAAAGATAAGAAAAAAAACATAATAAATAAATACAGAGATGGGGAGTATATATATATATATATGTATGTATATATATATACATATATATATATATATACGTAAAGCCTTCAATAAGTTCCCAGACTTTTATTTTGTACCGGCATTTACAATTGTCGTAGATTTCTTGAAAATTCAGCATGTTATTGCTATACATCTTATGAGATGACAGACCAATTTTTATGATTACAGATTCAAATCAACACCTACGGTCGGAATTGTAATACACCCTACTAAAGCCTGATTGTCACAGCTGGTGAATTTCAAAAATGCAATCTGGATGTCAGGACTCTTTAGAAGAACGATATGCAATAAAATTCTGTTTTAAACTTGAAAAAATGCCACAGAAACGTATGGAATGCTTCAGACTGTTTTCGACCATCTTGCATGAATCGAGCATCAGTTTTTGAGTGGCATAGGAAATTCAAGGAAGGCGGGGAGTCTGTGTGGGGTGATGAGAAGTGTGGGAGGAGTAAGGAAGTCAATACACCACAGTTGATTGGCCAAAGGGTTAGGGTTAGGGTTAAGGTTACTATGTTGAGGTTTTAAGGGAGTTCAGAAAGAGATTCCGTCGGAAGAGGCCGGCACTCTTCAAATCGGGTTAGTGGCATTTCCACCAGGACAATGCACCAGTTCACAACTCCATCCTTGTCACAGACTATTTGACTAAGATGGGCATCAAGACAGTTCCTTACCCTCCCTATAGTCCAGACCTTACTCCCAGTGTCTTTTGGTTATTCCCTAAGTTCACAGGCTGTCGTTATGAGACAATTAAGGAGATGAAAGTAGCTGTGACAAAGGTCATTGACGTGCTCACACGAGAGGACTTTCATGAGACCTTGCTGAAGTTTTTGGTACGGTACAACAAGTGTATTGCAGTCGGAGGAGATTACTTCGAATGGGACTAAAGTTTCATGTGTGAACTATCAATAAAAGTGCCCATACAAAAAAAGTCTGGAAACTTATTTAATTATCCTCGTATATCTGTATATAAAGGAAGTATGTTGCGATTTAGAATAAATTTAAAACACTAATTACGTCACACAGTACTAAAAAGGAAACGCCACAAGTGAAAATAAAATGTTTCAGGATTTCTCAATTTTTAGTTTCATTTTAAAAAATAAGATTATAAATAAATCAAATTAAATGCCCTGATGATGGTTTAATGTTAAAACCGGAACGTTTAACGTGGTAAATATTTCAACTATAAATAAAATCATC
Source organism: Sepioteuthis lessoniana (assembly GCA_963585895.1). Taxonomy (NCBI): domain Eukaryota; kingdom Metazoa; phylum Mollusca; class Cephalopoda; order Myopsida; family Loliginidae; genus Sepioteuthis; species Sepioteuthis lessoniana. The sequence goes on from OY757911.1 coordinate 81,099,366, forward strand.
ATATAAATACCTTTTTCATGTTTGTCTATTTATGCATCACACACTCACGCAGAGATACACGTGCGCACGCGCACACACACACATACACACACACACACACACCTATATATATATATATATATATATATATTACCCAGGATTTTTGCGTACCGAATTTCAGATCACAAACGGAAAATAAAAGTCATCAATTATTCTATCTCCTTTCAATATGAACATGAGATTTACAAAGCATAGCCTTATAAATAACGCAAATTTACAATAAATTAAACTTGCTTCATTCGACTTTTTTTGTTATTATCTAGGATTTACTGAGTGGTGTACATTGTTCTTTGGTTGGTTATTGAACTTGCTTTTGATAGTCACCCACTGTGTTCCATATTGACCTTTGACCACGCCGTCAATCAGAGATTCATCTGTGTAAATTAGTGGAAGAAGATCACTTGATCTAATCGGAAGTAAGTGGGCTTTATGAAATAATATATACAGATACCCGCGGCAGTTGAGAGTTAGAGGCAGTGAAGTCCAGAGTCAAAGCTGGCTTTGCAGTTAGGGAGAGTGCCCCGCTGCACGTTTCTGCCCTCAGCAACCTCCGATTGAGCAACCCCAGCCAAGATGCTGAAGAAGTGCTAAGTGGAGTCTTGAAGATAACACAGCGATCTATGGTCAAAAGAAAAAGGTATCGGTCAATATAGCAATTTGTCTTAGTCTGTCCCTGTCTCAGTCCGTGTCTCACACACCACCGAAGCTTCAATCCTTTTGAAAATAAAGTGTGAGAGTTTTATTTTTATAAAGAGAATTATGTTCCTTCTTCTCCCATTATTAGTATATAACAACTTAATCACTGAAAAGGCTCATTATTTAAAATCGGTGATTTGGTAGAAACCGATGTTTTCCACATGATTTCTACCAAAATCCTTAAAAACTAAGTGAAACTTTGTCTTCCACTGTGGGGGTACTGTTGTTTGGTGAATATTTTTGGTGGTAAGTTTGTTTGATAGTTTGTTCTTCACAAATTATGTTGGCCTATTATTGAAAAGCAAATGAAGTAAAATTACGCGGAGAAAAGGAACATTCTAAACAAAGCAGAACAAACAAAATTAAGGTTATATATCAACAAATACATGAAAAAGGAAACATTGTAAATATTCTAATTTAGTCAGCTGAATATTCCTCAGTATGTGTATGTGTGTAACTAACATGGATATTGTGGAAAAAGACTACATATTAAGTGTCCTGTAGACTGTAAAATGTATGTTGACTAAGTATTTCAAGCGAGGTATCAATATACAGAAATATAGCAATGTATCCTTGGAGGATCATGTCTTCTCCCATGTTGGTTATTTGTCTCTTTCGGAGTTTGACGAAATTTCTGAGGTTGCGTTCGAAGCTGGAAGAAGTCTAACCGAAAAGGCAAAACAGGAAAGAAAAGGTTGCAGAATGTTTATGCACCCATGTTATGCGTATTGAATTGTGTCTTACTAACTGGCAAGGTCAAGCTGTTTCTGGAAGTCAAAATGAGGTGTGAGAGAGTGCTGTCTTTGGAAGTCAAAATGTGTGTGTGTGAGAGAGAGAGAGAGAGAGTGTGTGTGTGTGTGTGTGTGTGTGTGTGTGTGTGTGTGTGTGTGTGTGCTGTCTCTGTAAGTCAAAATCGAGAGAATAAGAGAGAGTGGGATCTCGGGAAGTCAAAATGTAAGAGAAAGAGTTCTTGGAAGACGAGAGTATATGTAGACAATCCTTGTCATACGGTCGACTCCAAATGGGCCTGACAAAATAAAGTTGCGGACGTAGTTGTGAGCACAAATCTCGTCACTTTCCTGGGCAATAGGTCCCCGAGACTGATCAGTTTACCGACGTCCACTATCTTTGTTTTGGGAACAAGTGGTATCACGACCATTTTAAAAATATAGGTGTGTAAATCCTATACCACCAAGCCACAAATAAGAAGTACTCATTTAGAACTCACTTTGTTTAAATTTCTTATATGAATACGTGGCCCATTATAGAGACTGAAGTAAAATTTGATTTGTTTTTGCGTAACGTTTCTGCTTTAAATTTCATAACCAAGAGATTTTCTGTTCAAATACTAATGAACTGTATCCTAAGTTATGGGTTAATAGTTCCACTACTGTTTTTTCTATCAGGATGGTTTGGGCATTAAATAATTCATGTAGGTTTATATACCATTAAACAAAGAAACCAAATCAGACCTTATAAACTGCTTTTTTCCCAGCAAAAATTATTGGCATGCATGTCACTGCCGGTTCAATAATCTATCCCAGGGATTCTCAAACATTTTACTTGATGTACCTTTTGTAACCAGATTTAATTTCCATTCACCCCTAAATAAATTCATTGTATATTAAATTACAACTGATAACTAATTTACCAATGTTTGATATGATTTACGCGAGAAAAGAATGATTAAACTATAAATGCAAAAGTACCCTTAATTCTTGACATATTTAATGAGAAGGATGGGTTTGGTAGACATGATATTTACAGGTTTCTAAGGCTGAAAAGGTTTAACGATGTCTGAGCTTGATCGTTTGCTTTTCTTTAATGATTCTTATGTTTTAGAGGACACAAAACTTGTGACTATCCCACCCAGTCAGACCTTCTTCTTGATAGATACTATCTAGTGAACTAGTCTACATGATACAACCATTTTTCTCCGCTATTATCAAGTGATTGATAAATATAATCTTGTAAATTCCATATGTAACCCGATGGTTTTATTCACCCGGCCAAAATTGTGTTCACTCCCAGGATTCTAACGGAACCACTTGAAGAAAATTTGATTTACACAATTAAATAAATTTGTCTATTACAAATTTGCGAACTTTATAAGTAAAAAAATATGCGAGAAGAGATTATGAAAGCTGAATCCAAAGTATGGAGATTATAAATGCATATAAGAATTCAATAAACAAGCTGCATCGTTATTGGTTAATGGCGTTGCTGGGTTATGGTTAACGAAAATAAATAGTTGATAATAATTACTTTGTTAATAATAATTTGTTTTTTGTTTTGTTTTGTTTTTTTTTTTTGTTTTTGCAGTCAATAACCACTAGGGAATTTCAGACCAGACTCTTTATTCAATCCACAGAGAAAACTATTCTCATCCGCTATCGACATCTTGGGATATTTTGCATCAGTTATTTCGTCTTCTTTGTCACATCTCCTTTGTGATGATGAACCCCAGGTGAATTGACAGATCCGAGATATCCTCTTGCACTGACAATGGAATGAAAACAATGTACCCTGGTTGAGTAAAATAAGAGTTTGTTTCGAAATTCTCTAAAAGTTATCGACTACAACTAGAGACATCTGATGTAGGTTAGAGGGTACCACGTCCGAAACTGTGTGAATATAACAACCAAAATGAGGACAATAGACTGAGATGTGTAAATAAACGAACCCAATTTTCAATAATATTAGTCAACTTTTTTTCACCCTTGAACCTTTACCCTACAAAGCCATTGATTAATAATGACGCCAATTTGTTTATTGAATTCTTTCTTGTTTTCACTTTGCTGCCACATAACCTCTATGTTTTTAAATCAGCTTTCTTAATCTCTTCTCACATATTGTTTTACTTACAAAGTCCTTGATTCACAATAAACAGAATTTGATTTCTCACTATTTCTAGGTTATTCAATTAGACAAATTTATTTAATCACGTTGATCAGTAATCTACCAATGAAGTGCGGGTCGATCTTTTCTTCTTTTTTTTCTTCGTCTTTTTTCTTTATTTGAGACAAAACAAAAACATAAGCGTACTATTCATAATTATTTGAAGAGATAATCTCATTTACACTAAAACTGAAAAATTATACAGGACGAACAAAATTTAATTGCTGTAAACACAACGAGGTATTCAATCATATTTTGTCGTTCTGAAGGTTACATCTCCAGGAATGAAAACAAGAATGTCGGGAAAATTTATTTTTTCAATTCTTGTAAAATCCTATTCAGAAACTATTTACAGCACTCTCTATAGATTGCAGCAGTCAATAAGGATTTTGAAGAGGGTTTTAAAAAATTAGAAAACTTGTTTGACGACTCGTCCAGACAGCAAGGGCAGTTTGTATGACGTCCTGGTTAGCGATATGACAATTATTACTAGTGATTTCAATTCTCATTGGAATTCCCATATTTCTTGCATTATTCCAAACTAGTTTCAGCTTAGAGAATAATAACTCTTCGAAATAGGTAGCTTTGATAATGTAATTGTCTGTGAATTCGATTCTCATTGGGTTTCCTATAATTCTGGTCTCGTTTTAAACTAGTGAAAACTCTTCTAGATATCAAAGGAAGCTTTAACGATGTATTGGTTTGCCAGCTAAAAGATAACTGTCAGTTCGATTCTCCCAGAGTAACCCTTTTTCGGGTCTAGCTCCAAACTTGGCTCAGTTTAGGAATGACAATACTTCAAAATGGTAAATCAGTTTTGTTTTTTCAATTTTTCTGAACAATTCTGAAAAAATTTTGAAAATTAGAATCAAACCAGGTTTTCATAATTACATTTTTGTTCTATTAAAAATACTTTTCGAGAAATTTAACATCAAGAATAACAAATCCTAACTAAATCCATTCCTTTTTATATTGATTGCCGGAAAATTTAATTAATTTTGATTAGAGTTTCTATTTTTACTCTAAAATCCGAACAATCCGAAACAAATCCCCGAAAGACTTATAAAGTGTAAAATATAGAAGCATAGGATCAATATATTCAAAATATTTTTGAGAAATGCAGTTACTTTTATATTTATATAAGTCATAGGAATATATACAACTGAAGATGAGGGAGCAAAATTAAACCAAAATATATTATTCTTGCGGACAAGTAGCATCCACTACTAATTAGAAAGATTTGAAAATGTCTGGTAATTCTAAGTTTCCTTGTCCTTCTTGTTTTCAAACGAGGGTTGGCTGAAAAGCTTATAAGCTCTACAAGATACTCTCTCGGAATTAGACCAAATGAGGTTTATTTATTTTAGTTATGATCAACCCAATTGATATATAGCTTTTATTGGACAATTGGCTGTATTCACACACATATACACACACACATAAATACGAAAATTGGCTCAAAAGATCATATGTTGACTAAGTTACACTCATGGAATGTGACTAAGTGGGTTTTATTTTTCAGCATTGCCCCCATTCTTCAATCAGTATTGCAGTGCTTGGATCCTGTAGTTAAAAAAAGTCATTAACAACAGATATGACGTCATCATGAGAACTTTTCAGTTCATTAACTTTTTAGCTGACCCTCGTGAATTTAATCGTATTCCATTAATCCCTTTCGTCCCAGGGGTCATCTGATCTTCACAAGTCTGTCATTCACGAATTTTTACTGTGAGTATATCGCCAAGGGTCCGGGAGACCTGGGTTCAATCCCAGGTCGCGTCATACCAAAGACTTTAAAAATGGTACTTGATACCTCCTTGCTTAACGCTCAGCAATATAAGGTACGTGTCAAGGGTAAAGTGGAGCAATCGAGGGAAAGGAGTAGCGCCCTCCCCTACACCTTGGTGTACTAGCTATTGAAAAGGGAACCTTCTAGTTGCCCTCGACAACAGTCGCCAACTTTACTTACTTTATATGATCAAAAAATCAGTCCGTGAGTCGAGGAGAGACAAAACAAAAAAGAAAGAAAGAAAGAAAGAAAGGAAGAAAGAAAGATAGAAAGGAAAAAAAGACGCATGCGCATATCCAAACTCAAACATCTGTTCATATTACGAAAAGGAAATGCAATATATATGCTATTTATCACCGGCTTTATTTTTAAGCTATGTGGTCCATTTTCTCTCGAAGAAACTACAGAGATAAAAAAAATAAATAAATAAAAATAAAAATCCGATCGATCTTAAAAGAAAAAAATAAATATCAGCCTGTATTCTCTTCTTTCGACTCGACTATTGTCTTCAGCAGCTTAGATAAAGTGTCACTGGAATTCATCTACAAGTTACTTTTCTGGAGGGCATTCTTATCTTATTCACACGACGATGAAGATTCTCAATTTACACACGCACGCACGCACACACACTATCTCTCAAACATACACAAACGCACAAACGCATACAGACATGCACTTATATAGATGTTTATTATTACACATCAATGCACTTCACATTTACATGAAGAATTTCATGCATGAATATAATGTAGTGCAGGGAGAATCTAATATTGCAAATACATATATCTATTTATATACACTTATATATTTACACATATGTATATGCAATATATATATATATATATATATATATATATATATATATATATATATGCAAGGACGTGTATATTATATTCACATATATAGAGACATATGTGTGTATCTGCAGTTTATGTGAATGCGAGTGTATGTGTGTGTGAGTGTATGTGTGTGTGTAAACGTATTTATGCCGAAATCTAAAAATCCATAAATGGGAAATCTATGCATCTTTACTCATGAATTTGGTTTATGTCTGCATGCAGAAACTTTTGGAATCTGTGCAGCTACACTCAAATATGTGTGTTCTTTTTGTCTTTTCTTCTTTTTTTTTTTTCGGTCTATATTTTCTCCCTTTCTCTTTGTAATTTCGTTTCTTTATTTCTTTCAATTTTTCTATATTTTCCTCACTCACACACACATGTTTATCTATCTATCTATCTATCTATCTAGTACACAAATATATGCCATTTATTTAAAATTATTTTACGACAAAATCATTCATATATATATATATATATATATATATATATGTGTGTGTGTGTGTGTGTGTGTGTAAATATATGTGTGTCTGTGTGTGTGTGTGTGTGTGTCTGTGTGTCTGTGTGTGTCTGTGAGTATCTATGAGTATTATCCTTTCAATCCCTAGAGAATCTGTCAGTCCGTCTGTCTATTTCTGTTGATAGATATATAAGAAGGCAGCAAATTATATATATATATATATATATATATATATATATATATATATATATATATATATTAAGAGCTTGATTCTTAAAGTATATTCTTCTTCTTCTTCTTCTTCTTCTTCTTCTTTGTATCTATATATATATATATATATATAGAGAGAGAGAGAATGAGAGTGAGAAGGATAACTTCCACGATAGATAGTTGCATTAAAGGTCAGATAGATCTATACATGAAACCGACATAGAATGATATTTATTCTGGTTCGACATATTTGTATGTCATTATAAAACAAGCTTACTTGACAGATTTCCACTGGGTACATCAAACATGTACCAAATAAAGGTAAGCTTTGTAACTGGCCCTATATGGATCTATTTATAAATACTCTCTCATATCACCCAACCACACACATGCAGAATATGAGTATCTTTATTCTAATTCAGAACGTGGCTATATGTGTAGAATAGAATAACTTCAGTAAATAGCTATAAGTTGATATTTAGATGAACGTAATGTCTAAAAGAATAGAGAAAGTTTGGGCCCTACCAATCTCTGTGATGCAGAGATTTTACCTGAAAAATATCTAAGATGTTGGATTTAACAATATTTAAACTACTGGATTTAAGCACGGACAACCAGAAGGGTGGTAGTAGGGTTAATCTTATTTCATAAACCCTACTCCTCACGAAAAGAGCCAATTAGATATGGGCATTTTGAGATAAATGTTTATTAAAAAACGAACGTAAAAATGAAGGACAGAAATAGATCACTGCATAGTAAAAAATAAATCAGAATCAGATAGATAGGAAAAGAAAGATACTAAGTTACATTTGGTTTCTTTAGTGCCAAAGAAAATTTCGTGGTTTATTTAATCCCAAAGCCATCCTTGTAGAAAAACAGCATTTGTACTATTTAACACATAGTAGGTGGAATAAGAGGGTTCATGCCTTTCCCAAGGGTATAAACCCGAAATTTAACTTAATAGTATAACAGGAGTTTGAACTCAATTACTACGATATCACAGTCCGGCACGTTAGCCACTACGCCACAGAGACTCCTTAGATAGATAGATAGATAGATAGATAGATACTGAATAAAAGATTGATATTGAATATGGATATTTTACAAACTTAATTTGAAATAGCACTACCTCGGATTTTTCATAATAATATTCAGATGGGTTGGATTATCTGTTGCTATTTGAAGAGATGTTTGACTTTAGAAAAACCAAGATTTGAATGAACGCATCTTCAAACTAATAGAGAGACAAAGAGGTACATTGATACGAAGATAAAAAGAGATTCACATAGATAGATAGATAGATAGATAGATAGATAGATTACCATCTACATGAACACATATGTTCCTATATAGATTGATACAGACTTGCATTGATATGAAGATAAAACTAATTCAGATACATTTTTTGGTTTTGTTTGGTTGTGTTTTATGGCATATCAACTCTTGTGGGTTATTTAACGCCAAATTCTATTTAGAAACGCGCATGCACACACACGCAAACAGATATATATGATTTGTAAGTGAATAGCTTATTGATAAAACTATTTTTAAATGAAATAGAGCTCCGTTTATATTTACCAACCCCTCCGCTCGGGCAGAATATGACACAAGGTCATTTTTAAGCGGAGTTTAACAGGTTTTGAATTCAGAGTTTTCCTTCTCCTAGACTAGTTGCCTCACCAAGGCTGAAGAACCTCGTCTGCCCTACTATTTACCCATAGCTAGAAGGAGAATAATTGGGTTCATACCTTTCCCAAGGGTATTAGTGCTATGTGAAATGCAATCATTCTCGTCCAGGATTTGAACTCGTGTGGCCGTGTTTATTTCCTACGACGATAACCATTACACAATGGGCAATAGAGCTCCGTTGTTTGTACACAGTTAAATGGTTTTAAGTATTCCTAACAGGAATAATTTTATTAATAGTAATTGTTTATATATTGTTAAATTGTTTCAGATACTACGATTTAACGCTTATAATTCTATTCATAAAATGATTTCAAGCATTGCTGTCTACTTCTAATGATAATATTTAATTTTAATCATTTGTTTGAACATAGTTAAGTTGTTTTGTTATTGCTATTTAACACGAATAGTTCAATCTATTTTTAATCATTTGTTTGTATACAGTTTAAAAGCTTAGAATATTATCATTTAAAATTAGCAATTACATTATCAAATATTTCTAATACAAATAATTTGCTTACATTTATAAGCTTTCAAATAATTAAAGATAATTATCCCGAGCAAAAGACTGAACACTTCTATTTGACACAATGATGGGACCCTATCAGGTACTACCACTTTAGGTCCAAATGGACCTGAGAATCGTGGCAAATAGGAAAATAGGTAAGTAGCATTGATTAAGACAATCGTTACCAAAGATATATAGAACTACAAAAGATAGAAAAATGCGATATTCAGAAATTTATTTGATATTATCCAAAATTGACTCAAACATGCTTATCCAGAGCATAAAATCAATCAATCTAATCTCTATCAATATAAATCTGTCCATGTATTGTTTCTTGATCAATAATATAGATTTTAATTGGTCTTTGCAATAAGTAAATTTAATCGATTGTTTAATATACTCATGAGTAATAGTGGAAATGCTATTCCTTCAGCTGTTTTATGTTTACCTATATAATACATTTAGAACATGAGATGATGAAAAAAAAATAAAACAATTTGTTATTATAAACTGAATAAAGCAAATTTACCCAACGCAATATTTCTATCAACCACATAGACTCTTTGGTTTGCTTTGGTTTTAAGAATTCTTCCTTTTTTTATACTGACCAGTCTATCTATATATCCATCTATCTATATTAGTCTGTGAATATCTATCTATCTATCAATCTATTGAAGACCGGTAATATCTAACTATACATCTATTTCAAACTGTTTGTAATCTATCTCTCAATCAATCAATTTTTCTAGCTAAAGATAGATAAATAGATAGATGATATCAATCTATTCATCTCTCTCTCTCTCTCTCTCTCTCTCTCTCTCTCTCTCTTGGTCTGTCCATATATATATATATATATATATACCAAGAGAGAGAGAGAGATGCTAATATATATATATATATATATATATATATATATATATATATATATATATATATATATATATATTGCTTTTAGTACTTGAGGCCTATCCAGTTAGCTAATAACTGATCTTTCAAAATCTCTGTATGAAATATCTGTTCCCTTTCAGGCTATCTATTTATATTAAAATTTGTCAATGTTTGTTTATCTGTACTCGATGGACAGCTAAACGATTCGATGATGTGTTATTAAATTTGGTATGCATATTTATTAAACCTAAAGGAAACTATTAATGTACAATAGTTGTTTTCCTCGTGGTAAAAGAGGGTTCTTATCCATGGCGCGGGTCTGTAAGATGAAACAACAATTGGTAGGAACCCATGTTTTTGTCAGTTGTAACTCACCATAGAAAATTAGAATCTCCAAGTTTTAAAAGAAAAAAATAATATTATTTGTCATTCGAAACTAACTATTCACATTTAATAAAACATTTTTAAATAAGTTTATTGGCAGACATTTAAAATGGAGACTGAAAAAAATACACTGTTTTTCCTTGGTTAGTGCTAATAATCAAACTAAAAAACAAAAATGTTTAAATCTCTAAATTTCCTGAGGGTTACTCAGTTAAATTGATCATTATTCCATAGTAAAAGTCCATGTAATTTTTCAGTCCAAATTATTTTTTATAACTCTCCCTTTGTTTATGCGTGTTTGTCTATCAATTTCTTTGTTATTGATAATACTTTGAAATAGAAAAAGGATGAATGCATATTGATGGATACATTCTTGCATTAATAGAAAGATAAAATGAATAGAGACACACAGACAGACTAACAGATGGACAGACAGACAGACAGACACCCCAAAACTGGCAGCCACCCAGTGGCAGTAACTCAGTATGTACACTATCTTAACTAATATAAACTTGTTCTATCACTGGTATTGAACACACACACTCTCTCTCTCTCTCTCTATATATATATATATATATATATACGCTCACACACGCGCACACACACACACATACACACCCACGTACACGCACATATGTATACATAGGTATATATATATAAATATCTCAACTACGAATCTCTCCTCTTTGATTTGCTTCGCCTTTAATCAAATTCTTTCTTTCTGTGAAGAATGTGCCGATATGAATATATATATATATATATATATATTTATCGAGGTCTGTGCCTATCTATATATTTATTTATCGCTTTTAGCAAATATATATATATATATATGTGTGTATATATATATATATATATATATATATATATATATATATATATATATGTGTGTGTGTGTGTGTGTGTGTGTGTGTGTATATATCAACTCAAGCATTGAAATCTGTAATTAGACTTAGTGAATACCTATAACTCCTTGTCATATACTTCAGCAAGTATATATATGTATATATATATATATATGGTTACTTCATTAGTTTTATTATCTATCTATCTATCTATCTATCTATTTTATTCTGTTAATCTACATCTGCTAACGACTCCCATTTATAAGTGTTTGTATTCAAAATTTAATTGTCAATGAAGATCTAAAATTGACATCGTTTAGAAAGATAAAATAAACACAATGCGTTTTTTTAAAAATATTTTGTTTGTAACGTAATGTCTGATTTTGAACTTATACCCATCGTACACGAGTAATCTAACTAGTATGCATATATAACTGTTTAGAGCTCTGTCTATCGATCATTCAATCCGTCTGTTTGTGTACGTCATTGCTGTGAGAGATTACAGACAGACTACCAATCTATTTGCCTCTCTGCATTAATTCATTAAAATCACTGTCTCTCGCGCTAGCTACACCAAATAGGAAAGAGTGGCTGTGTACCTTTTAAATGTGTGTTGCCTGCACGAGTGTCTGCTTAAAGTAGCTAAAATTTGCCAAATAAATTGTAACTAAAGGAAGAGAGAAGAAAGCAAAGAGAAGCAAAAGAAAAAAACAGAAAAGACCGAAAAAGAAGGAAAGAAAAAAACTTGATTTCTTCGATTGACATATCTATACTTCGACTTCTTTTGATTTATTCAAGAGATACACATACGCACACACATGCACGCGCGCACACTCACAGGTGCGCATGCGCGTGCGCGCGCGCGCACACACACACACACACACACACACAAGCATACATGATCAAAACGTCAAGGCAATAACGTTTTAAATCTGTAAAATAATTAAAGTGTTCTATGTACAAACATATGGAGCAATATACTTACAGTTACATAGAATAACAATAATGACAGAATAGTATTTCATTATTGAGTTTCGTGATGTGATCCTCATGTAAACAAAAAGGATTTCTTTTAAAATTTTGACGCGTTCTTTAGTTAGTGCATATATATATATATATATATATATATATATATATATATATATATATATATATATGATTTTTTGAGATATATGTATATATATATATATATATATATATATATATATATATATATATATATATATATATATATAAGTTTTTTGATTTTATCAAAAAAACATAACAGGATGGAAATAAATTTAAAATCCTAAAAAAAATTTTGACGCGTTCTTTCGGTAGTATATATATATATATATATATATATATATATATTTAAGTTTATATATATATATATATATATGTGTGTGTGTGTGTGTGTGTGTGTGTTTGATTTTATCAAAAATGCATAAGAGGATGGAAATACGTTTATAATCCTAATTTGACCGGTTTTGTTTTTTTTCTTAAAGAAATACATATATATATATATATATATATATATATATATAGGTGTGTGACCAGACAATTCATTTAAAAATGTTCTTCTTCAAGAATCAAGAAATTGCACCAATCCTGGCCAGCAAAATCATCTCTCGTGCCAAGGTTTCCCATTTTATAAAATCAATCTCCAAACCTATGAAGTGGTATTTGACCTTTGCCCAGTTTGTTACATGCAACATGAATTCTTATTTTGGAAACCGTATTTTTGGTACATTAATTATGGCGTTGACATATGCTTAAATAGTAATAATTAATCAGTCAGATATCTCTAATTGTAGATGACATGTTTTTTTACATTTGAGAGAATCAAAATTTTGCATTAATTTCTTACGGGCGAGTTTGTGACGCATATATTACGTGTCCGTGGCAGTTCCTCTCTATGAGTATATTCGTTATAGTTGGTTGTAATGTTGTTGCATTGATAGACTGTTCATTGCTTTAATCTGTGTGGGATTTGAGAGCTGCTCTGATGAACATGCATCGTTGTCCAGTTCGGGAACTATTACTTTACGAGTTCGAAATGAACTGTAACGTAATGGAATCAACCAAAAACTTTTTTTTGAGAAAGGTGAAGGCGTAGTTGATTATATTACAGTAACTAGATGATTCAAGAAATTTCAAACAGTTTGCAAGAATCTTAACAATCAAGCAAAGTTAGATTGGTCTAAAACAGTAGACTCCAAGGCCGTACTCCTAGCCATAGAGACACATTTGGTGATTAATACTTGGAGAGTGTCAGAAGAAACCAATGTCTCACAATCCAGTATAACTTGTCACCGTCTTGTCATCGGCAAAGACATTCGGAGCGGTAAAATTGCGTCCCACGTTACCAAAATATTATAGAATATTTGATTCACCCTAATATACGGGGTGCCTTCAATAAATTTTCAGACTTTTCTGTACAGGTATTTAAAATTGTCGTAGACTGTTGAAAATTCACTATGTTATTGCTATACATTTTATGAGATGACTGACCAATTTTTATGATTTCAGGTTCAAATCAACAGCTACAGCAGGAATTGGAATACACCCTAATATAGTCTGATTGTCACAGCCAGTGAATCTCAAAAATACAATCTGGACGTCAAGGATATGCAATAAAATTCTGTTTTAAACTTGGAAAAAATACCACAGAAACGTATGGAATGCTTCAGACTGCTTTTCGACCATCTTGCATGAATCGAACATCAGTTTTTGAGTGGCAAAGGAGATTCAAGGAAGACAGGGAGTCTATGAGGGATGATGAGAGGTGTGGGAGGAGTAAGGAAGTCAATACACCACAGTTGATTGGCCAAAGGGTTAGGGTTAGGGTTACTATGTTGAGGTTTTAAGAGAGTTCAGGAAGAGATTCCGTCGGAAGAGGCCAGCACTCTTTAAATCGGGTTAGTGGCATTTCCACCAGGACAATGCACCAGTCCACAACTCCACCCTTGTCACAGACTATTTGACCTAGATGGGCATCAAGACTGTTCCTCACCCTCCTTATAGTTCAGACCTTACTTCCTGTGACTTTTGGTTATTCCCTAAGCTCAGAGGCTGTCGTTATGAGATAATTGAGGAGATGAAAGAGGCTCTGACGAAAGTCATTGTCACGCTCACACAAGAGGACTTCCATGGGGCCTTGAAGAAGTTGTTGAAACGGTACAACAAGTGCATTGCAGCTGGAGGAGATTACTTCGAAGGGACTAGAGTTTCATGTGTGTACTATTAATAAAAGTGCCCATACGAAAAATGTTTGGAAACTTATTTAATGATCCTCGTATATTTAAATATATGTGGATGGGTGAAGGATAGGAAATAGTAATTTTTGATTATATACACTTTGAGTTATTTACTAAGCTTAGGATTGGTGGACTTAGAAACCTTTGCCTGCTAACATAATTTACTATTACACCATATCTGGCGTCCAGGATAATTATTTGATAAGCTTTGTTTAGTTTCGTCACAAGCACACTATTACAATCGGTATCACCATCCTTTTCGTATTTCACGACGTTTTTAGTACTCTGGCAAGGTTTTCGTATCTATGTTTTCGCCTTCTATTATTTTTACTCGGTGGTCCACTAGATGTCAAGTTTGTTTTTTCTTGTTAATCATCTCTAGGTCAGGTCTTTTCACTAGGATTTGGTGATCTGTTTTTATCTCAAAATCCCAGAAGATCTTATGTACGTCATTCTCTGAAACGGATTCTTGTTAGTGTATATACCATTTGGGAGTATAGGCAAATTTCATTCTCTTGCACAATTCCATGTGAAACACATTTCCTGCGTTTTTATACTCGTTCTTGCGCTTCTTTTGAGCTAGTTCCCTTATTATGTGATGAAGCATTTCATCTTTTTCTCCTCATAACCTACTCCTACTCCTATTGAGTATTATTAATTTTCGCTTTAACATAATTGGCATAATTTTGTGCTGCTATTCGAAGAGGTTCCGTTTCCCTCCGGATTTTTCTTTTCTTAGCTATATACATTTTTTGTTTTTTGTTTTTTGTGTACAATTTCGCCAGTTTGTCGCTTGGAATAGCTATACAGTTGGTTTCCTTCTCATTTCTGCGTTATAGTTTTTTGGTTGTTTTCTCTTTGATCTTGGGCTACCATTGATGTTACTGGTTGTAGTAATCAGTGTTTCTTTGCACTTTTTAAATGTATTTCTCGAACTATTGAATTAGGGAATTAACTTCTCCACCTATTTATGTCTAGTCTTGTATTTTTTTGCGCTTGTTTGACATTATTATTATTATTATTATTATTATTATTATTATTATTAGTAGTAGTAGTAGTAGTAGTAGTAGTAGTAGTAGTAGCAAATTCGCAACGCTGAGTGCGGCTTTCCGGTAGACCCTGAAGTACGCAGTTTAGATGTCAAAAGAGTTCTATTTCAAGCGATTCAGTTTAGTATAAGTACGCAGTTTAGTTCTATTTGACCCATAGATAGGACCCTATCAGGTGTTACCACTCCAAGACAAAGAGGACCTGGGAACGATGGCAATGAAGGAGTGCTCCTCATTCCCCAAAGCTCCAGTATCACTGAAAACTCACCATCAGGTTGTTTAGTGTCATATCCAGGACATTTATTGGGCGGGGGGTTACCCCTCTGCAGTGAGACAGTCTGTATATTCTACATCACCAGCCACCTGGGCAATAAATAGGTATAGTTATTCAAAACTATTTAATTACTTGCAAATTATCACTATAAGATAGGAATATTTGTCACCATATAATTGTGTACAAATCGTTAGTATTAGATAGGAGTACTTGAAACCATTTAATAATGCGCAAATTATTTGAATTAAAAGTAGTTACCTGAAACTGAGATTGTTTACGAATGATTATCATTAATTACTTGAAATTGAATTATCTTTGCAAAAGGAAAAGATCAACCAAACAAACAACCATCCAATTTTCCGTGCTTCTCTATGAACTTATTTTGCATGGCTCTATTATTATACAATGAAAATTCATTTTCAAAGTTCAATCAAAATCTACCAGTCCAGCGAGGGAATAAGAAGGTAAGACATTAGACTCTGAAATATCAGTTAAAAATTCAATTATGTGTGTATCAGACTACGGTCTTATTAATTTGATTTTGATTTGATTTATTTAAATCATCTCGGGATAAAGACAAGGAATCGCGTTCATTGTGTGTTTATATCTACATTTTTGTAGAGTTCACCTACCTAAGAAGCAGCGTCTCATCAACCGAAAAAGACATCGACACGCGACTAACGAAAGCATGGACAGCTATCGATAGGCTCTCGATCATATGGAAATCAGACCTGACCGATAAAATGAAACGCAGTTTCTTCCTGGCAGCAATCGTATCGATACTGCTATATGGATGCACTACTTGGACGCTAACTAAACGGCTGAAGAAGAAGCTAGACGGCAATAACACAAGAATGTTTAGAGCAATATTGAACACGTCCTGGCGGCAACACCCCACTAGACACCAACTATACGGCCACTTGCCTCCCATCACGAAAACTATACAAGTTAGGCAAACTAGACATGCAGGACACTGCTGGAGAAGCAAGGACGAACTCATCAGTGATGTACTCCTATGGATCCCCACATATGACCAAGAAAAGCAGGACGACCAGCTCGAACATACATACAGCAGCTATGGGAGGATACGGAATGTAGCCCTGAAGACCTGCCAAAAGCGATGAATGGTAGGGGGAAGTGGTGAGAGAGGGTCAGGGATATCTGTGCTAGCGGCACGACATGATGATGATGATGTTTCTTAAGAGGTTTATTGTTGTTGTTGCTGTTGTTGTTAATATTTTTGTCTTGTGTTTTGTACACAGTTCAATTACTTAACATTATTTGACAAGAATCCTGCTATTAATCCTATGGCTCAGAATGGGAAAGGGAGTAATGGTAATGAAGAATTACTCCAAACTCCCCAGATATCTATAACTAGATTCTCACCATCAGATACAGTTTAGTGTCATACTCAGGACACCGCTTTCAAAGAGAATCTTCTCCCTGCAGGGGTTACAATCAACTTATTCTACGCCTCACTGACAGGCCTGGAACTTATTCCAACACCTCTGATAGTGTATAAATATATAAATGCCTTTTTATAATTATTTTCTTATGTTTTGCTATAGATTAATTAAATTCATTTTCTTTCAGTTGTCCTTCTCTCTCTCTCTCTCTCTCTCTTGTCGATTTAGTCCAACCAATTTATACGAAAAGTAAACGATAAACCTAGGCCTAATCTCTCTCCCTCTCTCCCGCCTTCTCTCTCTCTCTCTCTCTCTCTCTCTATGTCCTTTGCTGATAGAGAACTTTACGGAGGCGGCAGCGATGTATCCAAGGAAACAGCAGATCGCATTCATGCTGGACGTTGAACAATCGTTCAAAATGGCTGACAACTGCGCGGGAAAAAAGGTTAGCGACAGAGTTGCTGGTTGCTAGGAAATATAAATGAAGTTGCAGCTGAGGCAATGTTTCCGTGCGCCAGTGTGAATCCGTTCTTATGATGCTGAAGGGAGACAGCATACTCA
Source organism: Sepioteuthis lessoniana (assembly GCA_963585895.1). NCBI lineage: Eukaryota > Metazoa > Mollusca > Cephalopoda > Myopsida > Loliginidae > Sepioteuthis > Sepioteuthis lessoniana. Next base: position 81,117,134 of record OY757911.1, read on the forward strand.
TATCAATGTCATGGCTGTTGAACTGGATTTCAAGACAGACATGAAGGAATGAAGAGTCCCAGGTATTTTTATCTGGACATTCATTCAGTGTTAACGGATTTGAAATGATAATGTTGGTAGAAAACCATCCCTGTTTGACGGTCAACTGCATATTATCCATTTTTTATAAAGAAAACAAAATAAAGGGAAGAAAATAAGTATTCTTTGATATCCTTGGTACGCTTTTAGCTCTCAAACCTGAATTATCAACCAGTAACCAACTGAGATCAAGAGAAAGCAAGACTCCTCTATAAGACTGACCAAGTTCATTTTATTCGATATACTTTTCTTTTTATTATCTTCCAGTATTCTGACAAGTTGTACTTATATGGTAACATTTAAAGTCTTTCGATTGTTCCATAGATTTTCGGTATGACCAACTTTTTTCGACAACAGCATGCCGTAGCGAAATTTTTGTTAACTCGGTAATGTTAAAGTGTTGTAAATTAGAAAATACAGTAATTCAGGATCCAGTTAGCAACTTAGTAATACTTGTGTGAGGTCACGATTCATGCTAGCCCCTATTATGATTGGTTTGATATACGGCCACAAATATCCCATCTTATAAACCAATTAAGTAAAACGAACAAGCCATGAGCCAGTTTTGGAGAACTCATCAGTGAACTCCTACATATGGATACGTCAGTATTGATCGTCCAGCTTGGACTTACCTGTGTCAGCACTATACAGATATTAGATGCAGACTGAATTACTTTCCAGGGCCGATGGATGATAGGACAGGTGATGAGATAGAGTCAGGTAAACCAGTGCTGTCAACGTAACTTAAGGATAAAGCTGATCTGTATATATTTGAACGTCAGACCAAGGGAAATAATTCCAGGTGAAGGTTGTTTTTATTTGGATTTTGTCTGCAACTCTAAAAGTTATGTAAAAAGAAGATTGATTTTTTGAATGATTGATTGATCAATTGAGTGATTAATTGTGTTGTTTTATGCCATGAGGATAGGGAATCTCGTTTTATTGTAGGTTCATGTTTTTTTTGTTGTTGTTGTTTTTTGGTTTTGTTTTTTTTGTTGCTCACGCTCCAATCAACTATGAAACAATTTTATACAGATCTACTTAAACTATAGATGGGACTCTAACAAGTACTTTCACTCCGATTCAGAATGGACCAGGGAATAATTGCCAGGAAGGAGTGGTACACACCCATCATATTTCAAGAACTGGAGTCTCACCATCAAATGCGGTTTAGTGCCACACCCAGAACAGTACATTTTTGCTGAGCACCTTACCCTCCTGCACAGGATACAGTCAACGTATTCTAAGCCTTGGCGACTACTGTTTGATATCGTAAACGTTTAGCAATCCTCGATGCGTATCAATGCGTGCAGCCTTCTCCGCATAGCGTTATTCACAGAACAACACCCAGATTTTATGTTCAATGCAATTTTTGCTAGACTGCCGCTCATCTGTTATCTGAAACGATGTTGGTGGTATATCAGTTGAGGATAAACTTTTCCGCAAAAACAAATAATTTTGGGTGGCTTCGTTTCGTCGATTATAAGAAAGACATCAGGAAGATTTCAAAACGTGAGACAGTCTATTGTGCAGTTCCCTACACATTTAGCTCATAAATATACTTTTTGCTTTTGAATTGTCTGATCGAAGAGTTCACACAAGTAGCTGCATAAAATCTGGAAAGTATTTCTGCCACACCCAGCATCCTATGAAATTTTACCCATCCCTGGTCATAAAAGATATACTTACCGCTTTCAATTCGCTGACATAAATAAACTTGCATTGTGTGACTTTGCAGACTGCTAATATAATGAAGAACTTTATATCCTTTACGTTACCAAACAAGAAAAACATAACTTTTATTTATTGTTATCAATAGAAAAAATAATTATAACCATCATGGAAAATTTTAATTTGTGTCTTCTTTCATTTTAATTTTGATTTGCTAAGTTTGTAACAACTTGTTCAGACAGTCATTCTGCAACAATAAGGAACTACGCGCATCAAAAATAATTAAAAAGTTTTCGGTGATATTCAGCATCAAATCCTCATTATATATCAGGTGTTAAGGCTCCACACTATAGCTGTAGGCATCTCAAAGAAATTTGGCAGCGACAAAATAATGAAATGACGACGAAGTAAAGTGTTTAATATAAAGAAAGGAAAAATTATACAAGTGTTCACAAAAAAAAACCACTCACTTTATTGTTGCTGTTACAACTTCTTTCTTTACTGTTTTTAAAAACAGAAAGTTGTCTTCTTTGACTAAACGTAGCCCACCCTCAATGGGTGTGGTTTTGCTTTGCTCTGAAACTTACGTTGTGATTTATCACCCTCCCCTAACTAACTTACTGCCTCTTTTTTAAATCCTCAAATCTAATGTGTAAGCGTCTTTCGCACGTACAGCAAGATTTCTTATTGATCATTTGTTGCTGGTCACACAGCTGGACACCTGAGTCTCAGGTGGTTGGAAGCGGCCACTACATTGCATCCAGTTTGGGAGCTCTAGGGAGTGTGAAGTCACCTCATGTTGTTATCATTATATGTCAATTAGATCTATCAGAAAGCATTGACAATTCGATATGCTGTGAAACCAACTGACCAACCACTTTTTTCTTTTCAATGTGCTTTAATTGCTTACCAAAATAGAAAACTTCACTTTGACATGCGATTAATCTAACCAACCAACCAACCAACCACTCACAGTTGTATTTATCTAATCTTGCTGTTCAATCAATTAGATGATGTTAAAAGGATTTTGAAGTATATTAAACATTGGTGCATAAAGCTTTGATATTAGAAGTTAGTGAAGTGATTAACTGTTTACAATGATTGTGAACATATATTTTTGCACCGTATATAATCGGATACCATAATTGTGGAACTGACTAGGGCATAAAATAATCCAACAAAGATTAACATACCATAAAACCAACAAACCAACCAACTAACGTCCTGTTTGCCATGTTTGAACTAGAGTTTTGAATATCTAGCAATTAAAGTGATTAATTTATGCTTTGCAAACTTTTTTGATCGAGGAGGGAATGTTAGCGTCGTATGAAGTGAAATTGGTGACTTGAGTTCTCATCCTGGATGAGACTGCGTACATTTTACTTTTTGCGAAAGGTGGGAATACGTATGTCGTCCTCTCAACAAACTGTAGGTTTTTTAGCCTTGTTTAGGTAACGAGTAGAAGGGTGTTTTTGAATTCAAATGATCATTACTGCGCTTAAAAATTGACCTAGTGTCTCATCTTGCCGTGGCAGATGGGTTGCGTGAATTTACTCTACTTAAAAATGTCGTTTTACATCATGTCTGGAGCGGAGGGGTCTAGTGAATTCTCTTCGCTTAAAAATTGACCAAATGTCACATCTTGCCCGCGGCGACGGATTTGCGAGAATGCATATTACGCTTTAGAATGACCTTGTGTCACATCCGGTCCGAAAATGAATGGTTGGATAAATGGATACTTCACTTAAAAATTGACTTCGTGTTACAACTTCTCTGTTGCAGAGAGGTTAGGTGAATGTTCTCCGTTTAAGAATTGACCTTGTGTCAAATACTGTTCGCGGCAGTGTCTTTTGACCGATGCACTTTGCTTAAAAATTGACTTCGTGTACTATCCTGCCAGAATTGAAGATTTTAGATAAATAAATACGTAGGAAAATATTTTTCCGAGTTTTTCACACTAAGAATATTTCTTTAATTTTTTGGATGAATTTTTTACGATCTATAAAAACAAATCTTTGAAAAAAATTAAAGTGAAGCTTTGTTTTAAAAAAGAAAAAGGGTAGGGTATATACGTCTTGATGGTAATTTCTTCCCAAGATCAATTCGTACTAATGGATTCGTATTTTCTTCAAGGTCATTGATACGGAGTTCGAACTCGGTTCACTGATCTTATTTTTTCTTTCATTCTTTTAGCCGTTAGACCAATTGCACTTTTTCAATATGTAAATGGATTCTACATACCGTTAGCAGAACCTCGTCAAATTGGTGATTTTGAGCCAGAACATCACGCACAGTCATTGATCAAAGCTTTATTATGTGGTGGTGATATTGTCTACAGGCAAAAAACACGTGATAGTGATAACTTCCATTGTATATTTTTCTAAATTCCGTAGCTTTTGTTGTAAAGCCCCGGATTAACGTAATCCCAAGTAGATTTGTCGCAAGAAAATACATTTCACATCGACTGACATATAGTTCCTTTGAATGTCATCCCATTTGTGCGTGTGTTCACAAAATATTTTACTTCATTATTTTTTTTCTCTGAGTTTTAGCAGATTGCTTTCTGAGCGGAGTAGATCATCTTTGTAGAATCCATATTTCCCTCAAAATTGAATCGTGTAAAACTTCCTGGTTTGAAATTGTTATTTTTTAAAAATCAATATATAGCTTCTTTTTTTTTTTTTTTTTCACTTTTTAAATAGAATGCACCTGATTAACCTTATCGCGTTCAAAAACTGACATTTTTTTTCTAAACCCGGTCAACACAAAATTATTTGTTGAACCTGCACTAGAAAGAGATTTTCTCTTCACGAAAGGCAGGAATCCTGTAAGCACTATACGTTTATTGGCATAGTACCCGTCAAGAAAGATTGGATTATTTGCACATTGATGACTTTTAAGACCATTGTAGTATCGAGACATGTGGAAAAACAAAAATTATTTTTGAAACTGTATTACATAAAAATTGAAATAATCATCTGTCTTACATTCATAAATACACCTAAAAATCTTATAAAATTTACTTCTGAACTAAAGATGTTCGGATTTTATTGGTTCTACTGGAATATTATACAATAAAAACAGATATTATTAGATATTATTTGTCATTAAAGTCTTCAAAACTTTGAAACTCTGTGAAGAAAAGAAAATTGCCACAACTCTCTAAGCAAAATTAAAATCAAATACGTATATAAAAAGAATGTACTAATTTTTGAAGAGCTACGTGTTCATTTTTCAGCATGCACACTTAGCATAACGTTTATCTTACGAAGAAATGGAATTGGTGACCCTAGTTCAACTCTTGGACAAGACTTTTGGCTAATACCTTTAGGAAAGGTATAAATTCATCTATTCTCCATCTCACCACCAGTAAATAATTGGCCTGACGGGGTTTTTATCATTAGTTCGGCAACCTGTCAAGGAAATGGAAAACTCTGAATTCACTCCAATTGCACTTCACTTAAAAATCGTTTTTAGTTTCACATTCTGCTCCTATCGGAAGGATGGGGTAAATACATGTGTATTCATATTTTGATTACAGATTTCCACTGGTGCAGAGTTTGGTAATGAATAATAGTTAATTATATTGCATTTTTCTAACAATAACTATTTTTCAATCTTCTCAATGAAAACATAGTGAAAAAATAAGTTTCCGTATTTACAATGACGTTTTGCTCTATACGATTTTCGTTTGATAAAGATTTGGACAAAATCTGAAAAATCTTAGAAAAAATATTGTGAAACGTTACAAATGCCTAAAAAGATTGTTATGGATTAACGGTCATGCACACAAATGCGAACGTGTTTCTTTTCTCACTTTTTAAATTTTCATAATAATCCGCATTCCTAATTACGTTCCCACGACAACATTTTTATCAAGTGTTAAAATGAATATATATAGTAGGGTTTATGGTTATCACTTGCTCATTTGATGAGTTAATGGTGGACCAAATTTTGGGGTAATGATCAATAGTGCTCAATATCAATAATAGAGCTTATATATATATATATATATATATATATATATATATATATATATATATATATATATATATTAAATGGTAGTGTCTGTGTCCCTGGGTTTCACGCTTTACGCATTCGTCAGATAGACTGAAAATTTTTTGTTTTGTAGTGAACTTTATTGAGTGATGGTAATGACTGAAATTAAAATCATCATCACGTTACCTTTTTAGAAAGATTTTTTTTAATTACATTTTTTATTCATTTTTAATTTTTTTATCATGATAACGGTAATTGATGGTGTTTATGGGTTATGTGATGTAGTATCTATGGTCAGGTAAGAAAAATGTAGTTAAGTTTTAGTTAGCTTTTGCAATAGTAATGATAATCATCATCATCTTCATCATCATCATGTCATGCCACCAGCACGGATATCCCAAACCCTCTCTCGCCACACCTCCCTATCGTTCATCACTTCTGGCATGTCCTCGGGGCTACATACCGTATCCTCACAGAGCTGCTGTATGTAGGTTCGTGTTATTCATCCTACTTTTGCTCGGGCATATGAGGGGGTCCATAGGATAACATCACTTATGAGCTCGTCCCTGCTTCTGCATAATAATAATGGTCTCTGACAATACTATTAAGTGCTCATTATGCGATAAGGTGAAAAAGTAGTGCTTATAATTATTGATAATACTAAAAATGTTACTGACATTTACTGGCAGTACTTGTGGGTAATCATAATGTGATAATATGAGAAAGATAGTACTTACGGTTGGTGGTTCTGTTGTATAATTAATATAGTGTTGGCAATGGCTGATGGATAGTGTGGCAATAAAAAATGTGTAAGTGAAACTGGTGGAACATCTTTTATATCAATTTGACCCAAACACATAACCAAAACCTTAACTAAATTTTATTCCTCTTATCATCGTCTTTCTAACCTCCACTCTTAGATACATATTTACATATATTTGTGCCATCTATGTTCACATCACTCACTAAAACTACGCCCCTTGTCCTTTCACCACACCCCACCAGTTTCACCAACACATTTCTTTGTCTAGGATTTGAATTCGGGTAACCGATTCCATTTGATATGACGACAAGCGTTTCGCTCAGAGGAATCTAATAAGAATTAATTTCATAACTATATTTACCTGTTGTCTAGTAGCGTGAGTGGATGAGCGTATAGGATAACGGTTATCAATGTAGGAGATTGAATTGGCAACTAGCGTTTGAATCCTGAATGAGGTAGTTTGAGTTTTATTTAGCCTTAATTAAGTTTGGCTTGCTACCTTTATTTAATGTCATATCAACTTTCATGGGTTATTTAGTGTCAGAACCATCGTTGTTGAATAGTAGAGGTACTATTTAACTCATAGCTGGTAGGATAAGGGAGTTCAATCGTTCCCCAAAGATATGAATACGAAAGTGAAATTAACAGCATAACTAGAGTTCGAAATCGTTTAATACGATTTCGTAGTCCATCAAGTTAGCCACAAACCCCGGAATTTCCTGCTTCATTGGATTCGTTTCATTTTTTTCGTTTTTTGGCATATCAACTTTCGTGGGTTATTTGATACCAAAACCAATCCTGTAGAAGAACAGCAGTCATACTATCTAAATAGTAGTTGGGAGGATCAGGGGGTTCGTACTTTTCCCGAAGGTATTAGTCCAAAAGTGAACATCTTTACCTCGAGTGACTTTCGCTAAATCCCTTGGACATAAGGAAATAGATAGCTACAACGGTTTTAATATGTTGACGAAGTGTCTGTCTTCATATAATTTTTTTTATTAACAGTAGAGTTATTAATCTCCCGAAAATCAATAACTAATTGATGTTTTATATAGAATAGACAAATTAATTAATTACCATTCAGTAAAAATGAAATAAACCCTAATTGTAATTATCAACAATAGTCAATGTGAACCAATGACCCCTACCCGTCTTGGCATTCTAGCATTTGTGGAGGAATATTTGACAGGTGACTGAGCAAAGGTTGTAACAGCCAGGAAAAAGTTTAAGTCGAATGGGCGCTTGTTGTCTGGTTAGGAATAGACACGTGAGATTCGCGAAAATTGAGACTTACAGTCAAGTCACTCTGAACTCAACGGATTCCACTAGATCATGAAGTTAAGCAGCGATCAACATGTTTAATACTTAGATGGGTGACCACTTAAGCTAACAGCGGGTACTACAAGCAGCTTGAAGCCTGCGTGCCATATCCAGGCAAAGTTTAGTAAATAACAATTCTAAACTGTCGAACCTAGTTAGGTTTTAACCTCCCATCTTAGGAGAAGCAACGACTTTTTGATGAAAGTGTGTTTTCTTTTCCTTTATTAACTATACAAAATTATACCATGTTTCCCTTTAGAGACCAGTCCGAAACACCTTGAAAATAAACGTCGGTGATTGTTTTACCAGCATTTTACTCAGTTCTTTCCACCATTTGAATTAAATGATAGCTTTTTATTTCTTTATTTTTTATTTCTGTTCTAATGGCATGTTATTTTCCCCTTCATATTTTCATTTTTGTCTGGTTGTTTCTGAAGATTTTGTTTATTTCCACTCGGTCCAATCGAAATATTTTTAAATAAATCTATTTGACTTATAGATAGGACCATACAAAATACTACCACCTCAGGTATGAGTAGATATATGATTAATGGTAATGAAGAACTACTCTACACTCCACAGAGCTCTAGAACTCAAGCCTCACTATCAGATTAAGTTTAGTGTCAAATCCAAAAACACCCCTTATTTGAGTTACGAAGAGAGTCTTGATCTTCTGTGGCAAATTCCCTGACCACTTCTCGATGAATTCAAATATACTATATCAGTGTTCAATCCCAGGGAAATTCTAAGAATTCGAATCCTGATTTTAGAGGCAGTATCCATCCACCTGGTTACAAGCAATTTCGTCGAACTAATTTTTATTCATACCATCCAAATCTGCCAAGGTACTAAAGGGGAAATCATTCATCGCTAATTATTAGATAAGTTTCTATGTTTCTTTTTAATACATCTACCCTGGGTAGTTTAATACATTCAAATTTAGTAAAATCTTCAATATCCATGTGATGTAAGAAGTTGTTTTGCATCACAGACTTAACTGGCTTTGTATAAGTTAGCTTGTTTTGTTTCGAACAGAATGAGTTTTTGGATTTTCAACAATCTATTGTCAGACAGATTTCCTCTGGCGAAACCGTGAAATCACCGACTCTAAGAGAACGTGTTTTTACTGTATGAAGGAGATAGATAAAAACAAGTTTAGAATTACATATCTATACTAGCATAAATAACTGAATTATTTACGTATTGATCGGCACATCTGCTGATGTATGGTTTCGAGTGATCAAAAAGAAAAAAAGAAAGAGATAAAGAAGGTGAAGTGATAAAAGAAAAAAGCGAAGATACAGGGAAAACAAAAACAAAAGAACAATAAAACAAAAAAACAAACAAACCACAAAGTGGAATGAAAGATAAATTAAAGTGGAAAAGAGCACAACATGACGTCTACTACAGAAGACTGAAGTTAAAGTAAAAGATGAAAGAAGCAAAAAGAAAACAAAAGAATAAAATATAAATAGTGTAGTCTATCTGGTTATTACGCGTGAAAAAAAAGTATTACATATGTATGAATGTTTCTAATACTTCATACTACTATGACATCCAAAATTCTCATGACTTTGCGAGGACAAAGAACGGATATACCCTATTCTTATCTTTATTTTCAGTATGTGACATACAAAATTATTGTCATAACCTTTAAAATATAAAAGGAAATCAGTTTTTAATAATCAAATTCACTTCTCAACTATTTACTTTCTAAGAACAAGAAATAATAAAGTTAAATTAATTAGGAAAGCCGAAAACTTACCATAATGAGTTTAAATATAGTCAGCTCAAATTAAAGCGAGATTATCGTTTATTATTTTCTACTGGCATTTTCTTGTGATTTGTTTATATATATATATATATATATATATATATAGAGAGAGAGAGAGAGAGGGAGAGAGACAAACAGACAGACAGACAGACAGAGGCAGAGACAGAGACAGAGAGAATGGGAGAGAGAGAGTCATAGAAAAGAATAAGTTTATTTTTGTATTTTTGTTTTTTGTTTTATATATATATTTTAATTTATTTGTTTATTTTCTTTTCAAAATTTTCGTAAATGCAAACTCCGCAATCTTCGGAATTAGTTTATAACAAAATATTATTTCAATCTAGCAAAAATATCCCTTTTAAGACTATCCAAAATGGCATCAAATCGAACTGTGTGCTCCAGACTTGCACAGAGGCCAGTCATCAAATCATAGATGGCTGAGAAGTACAAATCATGTGATGTGAAATTTACTGAAGAATGTATGATGCGTACGGAAAAGTATGTTTTAATTAGAATATATTTACAAATAAACAAAAAAGCATGAAAAATAAAACAAAATACAAAAAAATGACTTTTTACTTTATCTAAACAAGTTTGGTTGAATACCGCAGATTTGTTCATTTTTAAAATGTTCAAATGAAGACATTTAAGTCTTCGCACTAGTCTTCTTACGTCAGGGTCAAGTTGGTAAATGGTCGAAAGCGCTAGGGCTAATATAGAATTCTTTCTTTGCTGAGTTGACCCAGATGTAAGAAGAATAGTGAGAAGACTTGAACGTCTTCACTTAAAGATTTTAAACAAGAAACAATAGCGGTATTCAACCAAATCTGTTTATATATATATATATATATATATATATATATATATATATATATATATATATAAACACACTAGCCCAGTCGACAGGGACTGTAGAAGACGCCGACTGTATATTTGTGGAGGGGTAAGACCCCTACCCAATGAGTGTCCTAAATATGACACTAAACAATCTGATGGTGACGTTCCAGTCATGCTGGAGCTTTGGAGCTTGATCAGATAGACTGCTGTTTGAAAATAATAATTTAATTTGTATCCTTACCCAAGCTGATTGTGTTTTATGACCCCTACAACAGTAGCCAATAAAACATAGATACTCTGCTCGTTCAAATATTTATGACGGGTAAATATTTCGCATTATTTGCCGTCGAGTTCTATTATATGTCGGCAAGCTACGCTTAATAAACTTACATGAGTCCTTGGAAATTTACTTTTTTTGGGGTAATCAAAAGGGTAATATTTTGAAAACCAGAAACAATTTCAACAATAACCTCCAGTCATTCTTTCAGCGGAGTGCATTACTTTTACGCGATATTTTTTCCTATTAGATTCAGCGTTTCAAGTTGACCAATCGCCGAGAAAATCAAAATATCGTTCATTTTGGGGAATAACCAAAACGTTCACACAAAGTCGAAATATTTCGCATTTTATTATCATTTCAAAATGATAAAAGAAATGTGAACTTTGCCAAGCATCGGTGAAACGAAGAATGTCAAAAAGTTTCATTTTATCGCACGAAAAAGAAAAAACTGAAAGAGAAAGAAATTAATGTATTTATATGGATGAGTAAATATTACATTACGAAAAAGGCCCCCGAAGCTTCTCCTTGATAAGAATCGGGCGAAGGTGAGTCTAAAATAGGTTGAAGTTTTCTGAACCATTATCGTACCGGTTCACGTGAGTTCCGACAAAGGGAGCAATCATTGTATCTATTATAACACTTCGATGGTCAAGGAGACATTTCTTTTCCATTTCATATTTAATAATGTTAAACAAATGAGTTACCGGTATAATTAAATAACAAGATTCACAAAATTCGATTTTCAGTACTTTTCATTGATAGAGAAATAATGATCCCTCCTACCATTGGGAAAATCAATATGAGAGTTACTGTTTCTTTATTCTTCTCTGTTATAAGTCTCACAGTGTAGATTCCAGAAATAAGAAAATTAACGTAACTGCATAGATATAAAGAGAATAATACCAAGAATACTCGTGTATACGTGGATTATGTGTACATTTCGCCAATAGATTTATGGTTTAGAAATTTATTAAAATGGTTGCAGAAACCAAAAGTTGCCCTTAGTCCTTTCCATTATGTTCCATTGATTGAAAGATTTAAATGGCATGTCAGTCCATCTTGGATTGTTTTGGGCTTAAATTTTGAAAATCGCGTTCATTTTTTGATCATATTTATATTTTAATTTTGTTGATTCATTAGGGGCTTTTTCTTTTGGCCAATTGAATTGGAATATTTTTTAACAGATCTAATTCACCAATAGATAAGACTCTGAGAGGTGAGAAATATTTGAATAATGGGAAAGAAGGGGTACTATACACTCCCCGAATCCCCAAAATTGGAGCGTCACCATCAGATATAATCTAGTGTCATACCCAGATCATTCTTTTTGGTAGAGAAGCGTCTAATCTTTCTACAGGGGTTATTGTCATCGGCCTTTAAGTTTGAAATTCACCTTACCAAATTACTAGGTTTTCTCCAAAAGTAATAGCCATTATTTATTTCCACAGAAACTATTACAGATATAGGGGAAAAATAACACCTTTAGATAGAGTGATTTTTCAGTTACAAAACTCTAATCAACGCCATTGGCTATGTAAAATCCCAAACCACTAAATACAACATGTCTATTTATACTAATAATAACGGCTTTGTTGTCAAAAAATCTTTCCGCAGTCTATCTTTTATCGACCCCATTTGATTTGATAAACTGATAGAGTTACTCCTCATATCACGATTTGCATGCAGTGTAAAACGTGGATTATCACTCATATCATTGCTGAAACAGATTTCCCAGCGCCTGTTGGTGCTCTCATTTGTTTCTTGGTTCAGTAAACCTTGATAAAATCAGTATGTGCAATTTCTTCAACATGAGATGGTTAATGCTATACGCGGGATCTCGTGCCAGACATAATTTTGCTAGACTGCCGTCCAGCCGCTATTAATACAGAAATAAGAATCGGTCATTGGCAGGAATATCTAAACTCTTCTACCATAGCACTGACAATCTTCTCTGAAAGCACGAGAAAATATAATCAAAAGGTAGCTGTACTGAAGAAACAATGCTCTAGCAACAGTAACATTTGCCTCAAGTGAAACTTCATCACCATTGGAAGTCGTTCTCTGGAAAAAATAGTGTTTTGTCGTAGAAAACTTATTATCGTTCTCATGGTATTTGTTGTAGTTCCTGTAGAAATAAGTTTACTTTTGGCTTCTTTGTTTAACGGCATATCAATTTACGAGGGTTATTTAATACCAAAGCCATCATTGCAGAAAAAAATTAATGGTACTATCTAACTCAAAAATGGAGGATAAAGAAGTTCATACTTTTTTGAAGTGCATTATTCGCAAAGCAAATGCAATTCGGAAACTTGAGTTCGAGCACGCTTACTACGATATCGCAATCCTACACGTTAACCATTACGCCACGGAGACTTTCACTGGGGAAATAAATAGGAAGCATTACTTTCGGAGTACTCTCTTAAAAGCACGACTTGCAGGCACTTATTCATCGTTAACGGAAATGAATAACCAAAAGTTGTGATTAGGCGGAAGAAATTGATTTGCAGCTGTAAACTTGATATATGCAATGGCATTATTGTTCTTTGTTGTTATAGAATGATGCAGATTCACGCGTAAATGAGTTCTTGAAAATTCGACTCGTACACGAGTATGTTTTTACCAAACTCCTCCTTCACAAACAAGATGAAATACAAAGTCAATTTTTAATTTTGACATGTATGAATTCAGAGTTTCCCTTCTCCTCAACAGGTCGTCATACCAAGGTTACAGAACCCAGTCTGCCCAACAGTTTACTCATAGACTGAGGAAGAATTGTTGGACTTATACCTTATAGTGCGATGAGACATGCAAGCAGCCTCGTCCAGAATTTGACGGAGTGGTAGCACCTGATAAGGGTCCTATCTATGGGTTAAATAGAACTAAACCGTGCTTCTTTCACTATACTGATTTTTGCATTTAAACTGCGTATTTATGCTAAACTGAATTGTTTAAAATATAACTGTTTTGACACGGGAACTGCGTACTAGTGCTGAACTGAATTGCTCGAAATCGAACTGTTTTGACGTCTAAACTGTGTACTTATGCTAAACTGAATTATCTGAAATAAAACTGTTTGACATTTAACTCTGTGTATTGCCCACTCGGCTGGGGCTGTAGAATACGCTGACTGCACCTCTGCAGAGGGGTAAGACCTCCCACCCAACGAGTGTCCTAGATATGACACTAAACAATCTGATGGTGAGGTTCCAGTAATGCTGGAGCTTTGGGGAATTCGGAGTACCCATTCACTGCCATCGCTCCCAGGTCCACTCTGGCCCGGAGTGGTAGCACCTGATCGGGCCCTATCTATGGGTTAGATAGAACTAACAGCATGCTAATGCTAAACTGAATTGTTTGAATAAACATAATAGCTTGAAATAAAAAAATTTTTGATAATTAAACCGTACTTACATTTAAACTTCAGGCTTATGCTTAACTGAATTATTTGAAAGAGAACTGTTTTTCGACATTAAAACTGTATTTACACTTAACTGAATTGTTACATATCACTGCTTGAATAGTTTGAAATAGAAATGTTTTTGACCATTAAACTGTGTACTTATGCTAAACTGAATTGTTTTAAAAAGAACAGATTTACATAAAAATGGATTTGACGTTAAATAACCTACAAAGGTTGACATGTCATAAAACTCAATAAACCAACCAAAATTTGAACTCGTGTCGCTATGTCCGAATCCTACCATGACAGCCGTTATACCAAGAGTGATTCCGTGTTTACATGATTGCTCTAACAGATCTGATGATTTTGAGTATCAGCGTTTGTTACTCATTAAATTTGATTATTTTTTACAAGACTTGAATAGTAAATTACCCGATGAGAGTTGAACCTCCAAACAATGAATTACAAGCCAAACTTTTTAACCATTACACAATGCGAGACATTCGAATTTTAAGAAGTTGAAATATTCAGTATGTTTGTCTGTATTTACCGACCCCTACACACGGGAAGGATGTGACACAAGGTCAATTTTTAAGCGGAGTTTCACAGGTTTGGAATCAGAGTTTTCTTTCTACGGACTGGATGCCAAACCAAGGCTGAAGAACCCAGTCTGCACTCTTATTTACCCATAGTTGAAGGGAGAATAAGAGGATTCATACCTTTCCCAAGTGCTTTGTGAAAGGCTATCAGCTTCATCGAAGATTTGAATTCATGTCACCGTGTCCATTTCATAAGAGGATAATCATTATACCACGAGCACTTCCAATTCAGAATGTTTGTTGTAGGCAAGTTAGTCTCGTAAAACATTGCTCTCAAAATCGAACATCCTTGGTTTTTCCACGGTTCCAGCTTTATGCTAGAATTATGTGTTGTAAATAATATTAAATACCCCCAAACAATGCCTAAATACGACCTAGCATGGAGCCTACCTTGTGCTTGGTTCTTTGCAACGTTATATCTATCCTGCCCATAAGTGAGTTGTGTTTGCTCCCTGAGGTAATTTAGTGGCATCTGAGCATAGATCTTAGAAAACAGTTAAAATTTCCTGTTCACATTATGCAAACTACACTCTGCTCTGCCATGGTTATTTTCTTGAATGTAATCAAACAGCTGATCATAGGGAAGTCAACTGTGAATGGAAGAATCCTCAACAAGAAGAATTGGGAAATTAATGTAGAGGCTTTCAGTCTGCAGGTCACTCGCTTTCTAGAACCATGATTAGAATTGGTATTGCAAGATCTACTAAAAAGACTATTAGAGTCATCTCACCATCCAGAGAAAAAGTCACTCAGTCGTTTTCGATAAAGAGGGCGAATCCATTGATTGTTACAGTTGGGAAAGAATCAATTTTAGCAGAGTTACTTGGATAAAGGGGTCTGATATTGAAAAGCTCGAAACGCACCAGTGTATCTTCGAGATTCAGCTGAAGAGCTCATAGGCTGACCAAGATACTCTCGGAGACGGTTTATTTTTACAGATAGCCTTTTTTGAGGTTCAAACACTTCTTACAGCGGTGTTATAGAGCTTGAATCTCATTTGTATATAAGTCGTCAAGAGCAGGTTTGATGTCATCAATATGAACTTTCCAGCCTATGAACTTTTCTTTAGGAATTTATTGAGAGAGTTGTTTCTCCGTTTGATCATTGTGCTTCACATGAAACTTCAAGAGATTTCAAGAGTTCATAATTCAAACATTTTTTTTATGTTTTATACATGCCCAGCTATAATAGAATTTTATATGCTAATTTTTAATGCAAAGTTTTCTAAGTCATTTCTTTTATTACACACACATACACACACACACACGCACACACACACAGATATATATATATATATATATATATATATATAGAATGACAGAAAATTTTCTCACATTTGACAATTTTTATTTTATCGCAGGAAACAGTAACAGTTAGTTTATATATATATATATATATATATATATATATATATAGGGAGAGAGAGAGAAAAAGAAAATAGCACAAAAATTTCTCACGTTTGACAAAGCATATATGTATATTGTCGGGAGTATACCTCTATAGCAAAACATGTCAATTTAATTTTCCGTTTTTCATACTGTCTTCCTTTTTTCATGTTTAAAGTTGTGTTTGTTAAGTGTGGGCATAGGTAATTTAATTGGATCTTCAACAAACATGTTCTGTGGGTTTTCAATCTGGCTTGCATGGGAGTCTGTCTATTCTTCATGGAGTCAGCTTTCTGTTATTTGCACACAATGTGGTATGGAGTTATTTTCTGAAAATTAAATCATTATCGAGAAAGGTGGAAAGCATGAGGGGTGCAAAATTTCTAAAGCAAGAATATATATGTGACACTCGGCAAGATTGATTGATGTTTTTCTAGTTGTCTCAGAAATACCAACAAGACATACCAATAACCAGTAATAATCACCAGAGTCTATAAAACTTTGCTAACTGGTCGGTTTTATCGGTTTATAAGTGGCCTCCTCACAAGAACTCGACTGTTTGATCAAAATAATCGGGCTCGTGATTCATCTGACAAGGCAAAGCACAAGTTTTCACTTCACTTTCGGACTAGTACTTTTTTAATGATGAGGTTTCTCAGATCGAAGTGAGTTACAATAAGCAGTATCATGGCGTCAGTAATAAAGATTGAAAAATTAAAAATTAGAATAAAAAAAAGATGTGTCCATAATTAAATGTTAGAAAAACTACTCAAAAATTTATAATAATGACCTATGTTCATTTGAAAAATTCAAACAATCTAAAAATATTATTCATCCTACAACTCCTAAGGAGAGAGTCCCCACGATATAATGGCTTCAGTGTTGCCTTGAAGTAAGCGAGTTCAAACTCCATTCACGCTATTACATTCACTTTTGGACTAATGCCCCGAGCTGAAGTCATGAAACCCTGATCCTCCCAGTGGTGGGTTCAACTGTATTCGTGCTATTCTACAATAATGGCTTTGGCATTAAATAATACACGAAGTTTGATATGCCAGATCAGACAACTCCTTGGTGTAAACAAACAATATATGAATGAGAAGTACATGAGTAGACTTGAATACCGTGTGTTGATGGCATCTGTAGCAATATCAGGAATGCACTGGCTATGGTCAGAACTATACTCGACGGTATAGAATGCAAAGCAGTATTTTTTTCGCGCCATGTTTTTTTTTTTTTGTGTAGTATTAATCACTGACTCGACTGAATGTTTTCTCTTGGAGGAAGGTTAATAGCATATCAACTTTCGTGGGTTATTTAATGCCAAAGATATCGCTGTAAAAAACAGCAGTCGTACTATTTAATCTATAACTTGGCTGAATGTTTAGAGTTGCTATAACCAGGCAAAAGTTAAAAATGATCACCCTCTAATAAGAAAAATATTCTATCATTTATTCTGCTTGAATCTACCTTTGTAAAATGTTCAAATGAAAATTTTCTGAAATTAAATAGAAAGAAACCTATTTCTCATAATGCCCACATTCTTTTTTCTATGCTAAATGTAGGATATCGTTAACTGGCCAAGCTCATTGTTCTTGTATAAGTCGAAGTAATTCTCTTAGTTATCCTTATATTTTGTGTTAAGACTGCAAAAAGTTTTAACCACTTTCTCAGAAGGGAAATTTTCTCACCGTGTTTGAATTTCTCAGTATCTACAAAGAGAGTTTTCGATATTTGGAAATGGCATATATTATTGAATTTCCCAACTTTAATCACTACCATTGTAATATCCGCCTCGAATTCGACTAGAAACGAAATGAATCTCAACATAAAAAATTTAAACAAAATTTACCATAAATAGCACTAAGTCAGAGGTACTTTAAAGCTTCATGTCTCACTCAATCTTTGAATTCACCAACTTAATCGGTACTATTAATCTCCGCTTCGAAATCTACAAGGAACGACAATAATCTAAATCGAAATAATCTAAATGCGATTTCGATTATGATTTTCATGCAACTCGTCTCACGTGTAATGACTTATTTCATTATATATATATATATATATATATATATATATATATATATATATGTGTGTGTGTGTGTGTGTGTGTGTGTGTGTGCATATATATATATATATATATATATATATATATATATATATATATATATATATATATAGCTGTCACTCAGAAAAGAAGGCATATCATAGTGGGATGTTTATCAGAACAATGCACTTTATATGCTCTAAGAGAATTAAACTATTTTCCGTTCAATTTTAATCTTTTCTGGGGTTAGCATTTGCCCTGAACGCAATTTCTCTGTTGTACATTCTTCTTATAGTTATTTACCAAGCTTAACTAAGTTTTGACTCAAATCTGGATTGTATTAGGGGCATAGTGAGAATCACATTCACATACAATGGTCAACTAATCTAGCTTGCTAAACATTACATTATCTGAGGTATCCAATCCAAATTCTCGATGTAACGAAGTA
Source organism: Sepioteuthis lessoniana (assembly GCA_963585895.1). NCBI lineage: Eukaryota > Metazoa > Mollusca > Cephalopoda > Myopsida > Loliginidae > Sepioteuthis > Sepioteuthis lessoniana. The sequence goes on from OY757911.1 coordinate 81,135,735, forward strand.
AGCAATGAAATGCTAATTAGAGAATTTCTCTCCATCCTAAATAAAAGCATCGATACCATCCTTACTTACCATTGCAACGGAAGCCTGACAGATTCATAGAACATCGAGTTATTATTGTTTTGTTTTGTTTATTCTTTTAATAAAGAAGTATTGGTTTGAGAACGTTTTTAAAAATAATTAAAAAACACAATACTGTTTTTATTTTTAAAGACTTTTGAAGGTTATGTTTTCTTGAGTAGTATGATTTTAAAGCGGGAACACTTGAATATTTGGCATCGTGACAAAAAGAGATTTCTGAAGGGAAATAAAATAAGTGGTTCGGTTGGATAAGCGAAATTATAGTAATTTTCTACTTTTGATAAGTCTAGTCGCCTGGTATGTGTGGATGCGTGTATACCTGCGTGTGTGTATGTGCACATGAGTTTGTGTATGCGTACGTGCGTGCGTGCGTTTGTGTGTGTGTGTGTGTGTGTGTGTGTGTGTGTGTTGGACGCAGACGAAATCAAACACTTGAAATATCTTATTGAAATACTTATAGACTTTATTTAATAACTCTATTCAGCTAAAGAGCTCGGCTTTTAAGTAAAGTTAAGAAATCATTAATATTTTATCGACAAAAAAGCCTGAAATGTACTGAACTGATTGCAATGACTTATAAATTCATATATGATTTTAAATGAGTGCATATCTTCTTCCTTTTTCCGATGAATTGGAGAATGTTCGAATATAGTTATTTTCTAAGACTTCGAAGTCTGACAAAAGGTAATGAGGCAGTCACTGAATATTGGACATACTAACCATCAAATAAATGTGGCGAGACAGAGGAATTTATAATAAAGAATTTACTGTTGTGCAACTTCAGAGAACAACGACAGTTAGCGATGATTGAAATATGTTGACTGTATCCACTGAGCAAATATAAGACCCCCACCACCAAAAAAGGGAGCGCTGAAAGGGACAATAAACTAAATCTGTTGGTAACTCTTAGGTTCTGGATCAATTTGAAAACCGTTAGTATTAAATATACATACCTGAAACTATATAAAGTACTTAGCGACCGTAGTCGAGGGCGACCAGAAGGCTCCGTTTTCAATAGCTAATACACCAAGATGTAGGGGAGGGCACTACTCATTTCCCGGGATTGCTCTACTTTACCATTGATACGTACCTTATATTGCTGAATGTCAAGCAATGAGTTATCAAGTACCATTTTTAAAGTTTTTGGTATAACGCAACCTGGAATTGAACCCAGGTCTCCCAGATCATTGGCCAACACTCTACCCACTAGCCAATGAAAACAAAGGATTATTTCTGTTCAATAGGAAACTGAAATACGACTGCATCCTTATATATACATACATATATGTTATATCATTTGACTAACCATTCAGTATTTCTTTTGCGTATACATTTACAAATTTATGAGAGACAAACTGTATTCCCAGTCTTTAGTTTCCAACATATCGACAATATTAAGTTGGTATGTAAAATATTTTGAGGTGGGGAGGGTACTCGTTTGGAAAGTAGTAATAGTAGTATTACCACAACTTCTTAAAACAATCTAAATTCTTGTAAATTATTGATATTAGAGAGGAATGTTTGAAACTTTACTACTGTGTGTAAATTATCTGTTGGTTGTATTTTTCGGGTGTCAACCCTTTGAAAGTTTTTTAATACTAAATCCTCTTTATACATATATATTAAATATGAATTATTTTTGGCAAAATATCTACCGCTCATTTGTTTGCACACACTTAAATGTTTCCACTTATTGTAATCTAACATTAATAGTTTTATTTGTACACTCTTAGTTTCAAGTATTGCTAATTAAATTTTAAAGGTTTTTTGTACACAGTTAAGAGGTTTCAAATGTTATTTAATGCTAATAGTTTTATTTACATATAGTTAAATGGTTTCAAGTATTGCTATTTAACACTATTAAACAGAAATATTACCAGTGAGTAATGGTTATCGTCGTAGGAAATGGACACGGCGACACAAGTTCAAATCCAGGACGAGACTGATTGCATTTCATATAGCACTAATACCCTTGGGAAAGGTATAAATCCAATTATCCTCCCTCCAGCTAAGGGTAAATAGTAGGACAGACTGGGTTCTTCAGCCTTGGTGAGGCAACTAGTCTAGGAGAAGGAAAACTCTGAATTCAAACCTGTTATACTCCGCTTAAAAATTGACTTTGTGTCATATCCTGCCCGAACGGAGGGGTTGGTAAATAGGATTACTAGTGAGTATTATTCATTCATCTACACACAGCAAAATGGTTCCAGGCATCGCTGTGTAATACTATTAATTCAAACATTTACTAATAAATCAAATTTCAGCTTTAAATAACATAAGGAATCGATATGCTGATAAACAAATAAACTAATTAAACCAACTCTCACATATACGCATACACACACATACACACACACACATACAGATAGATAGACAGATTTACTTTAGCTTAGTCTAGTATAAGACAGAATTAGTCTTTCTACTGAACCTGCTTTGAAAATAAGCCTTAAAATGAAGTTTGCCATGCTGAAGTTCAGCTGCTATCAATAACAAAGCAAAAAACATGAGTTATTGATGGGAATGTTCGACCCTTTCTGTCATACCACTTTTGACATTGTGGAATAACATAATGAAATTGCTTTCTATTTGCCACTAGTTGAGATAGATAGATAGATAGATAGATAGATAGATAGATACTCTCTCATATGAAGTGATGAAAAAGTATCGAGACAGAAACACTTTTTTTTTCATTTTAAGATGTAAATGAAAACGTTTGTATAGCCCAATAAATAATTTGTCTGTATCGTTCGACAAAATCAAGAGTCAATGTCAAATTGAAAGAAAACCGATCACAATATTTTTATTGAAACATAAGATTGTGCAAGTGCAACACTTTACACACTCACTACATCTGGTTCCATGGGGCTTGTTCTGAAAATTAATCTCAAGGGTAAAAGTAGATTATGTGGATGAGATTTTCTAAAATACATCTTACTATGTCAAAAGACGAGATTGGGTGTCATTCAGTTAAAAGAAAACTCGCAGGAAGTTTAAGAATATATAAATGAGATTAACTAAGGATCATTGTTTTTAATTAAATATAGATTAGTTTAAAGTATATTTCGCAGTACATGTTTTGTGATTCAAGTTTTAAAATATTCAATATTTCATCTTCATGATGTTGACAAGTTCTTTGCAAAGTAACATTGAATTGAATGGACCCGGTTAACTTATAATCAACTGACACTTTGAAGCCAGGCAAATCTAAATTATTGGAGTTTCATGTCTTGATCTGATGACATTGAGGAATTTGAAAATGATCAGGAAAATGCAAAGAAGTAAGATTTTCATTTGAATTCTATAGCTGGAAAAAAATTGAAGGAAATTCAAAATAAAAAAAAGAGGAAGTAGACGAAAAAGTTCAGTGACAAGAGTAAAAAAAAAAAATTAACTTCTTTACTATTCATTTCTCTCCTTGCCAAATAGAGAAGCAGTTTCAATACTTATGAACACATATCAAGTGTGTGTGTGTGTGTGTGTGTGTGCGTGTGCGCGCGCGTGCGCGCGTGCACGCACACACGCATGCGCATGCGTTTACATTTACTTGTTTGCATATATAGATAAATACATATATATATAAGAATATATATAGAGAGAAACATTGATGTAAATAGACTGAGATAGATAGATAGATAGATAGATAGATTGATTGATTGATTTTATAAGCATATATGTACAGATGCCTATTCCTGTGTGCAGTTATATACAGTATATATGTTAGATTTTTAAACGTCAGGTTTACTGATGTACAAAGTATGTTAAATTCTCTTTCTTTTTTCCTGAAATTCATCAAATCAATTTATCGTTTTCCTTTTCTGTCCAAACGAATGCCATTAAAGATTGACAAATAGCAGATAAAACGTTTTCCCATATTTCTCCGTTTTCTGCATTTTTATTGCTTCGTTCCCAGCATTCACTCATGCAATTCTCATCGACTTTCTAATTCTTACCGTTCTTTTCATATGCATGATTCCGGATCTGTCAAACACGATTAGACACATAGGAGATCTGATTTTTCAGCAGACCAAACTCATCCTTATCAAGATAATCTAAAAATATTCTACTCATCAGTCTTGGATAGTTAAATCCAGTGGATGGACTATTAGCAACAGGATTAATCAACGCCATATTGTAAAGTGACCTTCGAAGTTCATCGATAACAAGGTCATTTCGTTCAGTGAGTCTCAACATGGTTCTGAGAAAATTTTAAAATGGGCCCAAAGTGGCGGGATTTTCTGTCACAAATGATATATGTTGTTAACATCCCCTCCGTACAGATAGGATGTGACACCAGATCGATTTTCACCTTAACAGGTTTGAATTCAGAGTTTATTTTTTCTCCTAGACTGGTTGCCTAACCAAGGCTAAAGACTTCAGTCTGCCCTATTTTTTACCTATAGCTGGAGGAAGAATAATTGCATTCATAACTTTCCAAAGAGCATTAGCTATGTGTGAACCAATCTCGTCCATGATTTGAACTTGGTTCAGCGCGTCCTTTTCCGACGACGATCCCCATTATACCATGGTACATGAACCGTCGCAAATGATGCACTCACAAGGTAACGTCGTTTATTGCAGATTCCAAAAGAAGAGACCTACTCATGAAGTTGAGCCAAGGTTTGGAAGTTCAACTTGACGAGCTAGTAGACACCAGAAGTACTGTAGTCCTTTGTCAGGATTTATATTTTCAGTTCCATTTTGCTTTGGTAAATAGAATATATTTCCTCTTTCATGGAATTTCTATTTGTGCTTCTGTGGGCCTGGAATCGCTTTTACTGAAGAAATGGGCCACAAGGTAGAAAAGATTGAGAAACACTGTGTTTAACATACAGTTGGTGTCAGAGTCATTCGTCCCAACTAAATATTTATATATTTTCTAAGAAAATAAGCATGGTTCATTTTGTATTTAGTGTTGAATAATTCATATATTTCTGAGAGGTTTTAATCTAGTATAATCATAGTTATAGATTTTTCTAAAAATTGGTACAGTCCAAAATTATCCCCCCACTTATAGAAACCATGGATAATAGTGCACAATAGAAACTGTATTTATCTTCCTAACTTGACATTTAAAACAATCACCCATTGAAAATTAAATATTATTGACCTGATTCTGTGGCACTGTGAAAGGTTCTGAAGAAGACCTGTGAGTGTCACATGCCAAGATAACTCATTCATTCTGCTACTGGTGATGAGTGCTAAATTTGACAAAAAGCTTCAAATGAAAATTCTTGATGCGTTTAACCAAAGTCATGAATACGTAGCATTTTCCAATCGTTTAAACGCTCCTAGATCGTCAATATGAAGCATTTATAAGAAGTACAATTAGATTCATTGTGTTGAGAATAATTTAAGAACTGGTCGGAAATGGTTATTTTCAGTGAGAAAAGGAAGTTGTTAGAAATATCTGAAAGAATCCTCATTTTACAGAAAATGACTCTGTAAAAAATGCAATGAGAGTTGGGTTGAGTTTATCGAAGAAAATAGTCATTAAACGCTTTCATCTAGTTGGTCTTTCAGTTTGTCATCCAATTAAAACTTCCTTGCTTAAGACTAAACATAAAAAGCTGATTATTTTGTTTTAGGGGCCATCTAGAGCACGAATAATTGTTTGTTCTGTCCACTAGTAAACTAGCATTCGGAATAAGATGGTAACCGTCTTGATTTCCGGTGTGGGATACTTAGTTCACCCTACAACTCCTCGGTTCCACCTATACTACCTCAACCTGATCCTAATAAGATTGGAGTCATTTCTAGATAGTTATATTACAGAACCTTTGTTCGTGATGATGCCTACTTTCAATGAGATCAAGCCAAATTATTATTAATAGGATCGTAGATCGATCAGAACTTTTCCCCCCTTTTTTTTTTTAGGAATTTAGGGATTATAATACGCCGAGTGTATTCCCAGCAGAAGGGTAAAACCTCGAAAAAGCCTTGTCCTTAGTATGACACTAAACTTCATCTGATTGTAAAGCTCTCGTTCTAGCACTCTGTGGGATTTGGAATACCTTCCCTCAGACAAAAAGTATTAGGGAAGAATTTTGGGGTCAAATCGATCAGTTTGAAATTTTTGGTTTCAGATAGGAATAATTGTCACTACATAACTGAGTACAAATTATTTATGCTATAACTTTGGGAAAACAAATGATTTTTCTTGTTAAAAAGGAATTATTACTTAGAGCAATAAAATTGTGTATTTATCATTCGATTTAGAGAGGAATACTTGAAACTATATATGTGTGTACAAAATATTTGTTTCAAATGGAAAGACTTGATACCCTATAACTGAATGAAAACAAATGATTATTATGGTTAAATTAGAATAGTTGCTTGAAATAATAGAATACTTTATTAATTATTTGTATTAGATAAAGTTACTTGAAACAATATAACTGTCTACAAAGCATTTGTATGAGTGAGGAATACCTGATACCTTAGAGTTTTGTGCAAATAAAGGATGAATACTATTGTCAAATAAAAACTATGAATTAAGACTTTTTTGCAATGGGAAATATAAAAAGCCGTGAAAATAATCAATATTTGCAAATTAATTAAATTTTGGAACTAAATAACCTATCAGGGTTTGATGTGTAAATGAATTAAATTAAATCAAATGAAAGAAAGTGATCTGTGGGAAAAACTTGATGTGTCATTAAATTGATAATAATATTTTTCCAAGTTTATACATAAAAAAAAAAGTTCCACATTTCCTTTTCAAATCAGGGCAAATTCAATTTGTCAGTGTGGTCATTTTTTTTTTTTTATCTCTGACACATTGGCAATCATTCTCTTCACACAATCATACTTGCTCTTGCATTCCTTTATTTCAGATAGCTGCATTCATATGATAAACTATTTTATCTCATCTATATACGCAATTATGGACACATGATTTGCAGTTTGGTATTGTTGTAAGTGACGCTCTTAATGAGTCCAGGGATATTTTGGTTAAAGTTTTTACCATTTTTGTTCATGTTCTTTCTTTTCCCATATCTTGCTCCCGAATTGATTTTTTCCCCTTGCATATGCATTTTCATTGTCTTTGTTTTTTCTCTGCCAATTCGTTGGTAGAATTTTCCTTCTTTATTTTCGAAAATCTTGATTTGTTTGATTCTGTGCGGATATCATTTGAGTTTTTTTTTGTAGATATATTTTGGTTTATTCTTTACTACGATATTGTCTGTCTTGTCTTCTACTACCTCTTGTCTTTTTATCCAAATACATCCTTATGCATTTTTCCATCCTCAGTACTTCTGCTTGTTTTCGTAGGTTTTTTTTATTTGTCTTTCTAGCTTCATTCCCCATCTATCTTTTGTATTTCTGTCCGGGTTTCTAAGAAGGAAACGAATTTTTGTTCTGTTTCTGTATAAATTAGATCTCAGAGTTCATTCCTATTGTCTGCTGAGATATTATTAATGCTTTATTCACATTTTCCGTTTTTACTTAGACTTTTTTGTAGTCCTGATTCCTTGTGATGGTATGTCACAATCTTTTTGGTCAGGATTTATTAAATTAACTCAACATTGTTTTTTATTATCTTGAGATAACATTCATGTTGTGGTGCTGGGTTTCATGATACTTTGGTTTTCAGTATTTTGTTTCAGCTTTTAATTTACGTGTCCACATATTTCTTGTATTTGAAGGTAAGAAAAAACACACTTTCTTAAAAATGGTCCTAGCTTAGTAAGTCTATAGGTTGTATTAAATTTAGCGGATTCAGCCCAAATTTCGATCATCATTTTCTAATAACAACTCTGTGTAGGGTTGCTTTTAAAACATCAATGAATACTATTTTGTTATCTTCTCTAATGCATCTTTTCTTTAGTGTTCCGCCGATGCAATATCACTATGATTTTTCTGAGCAAGGAATAAGATTATCCAACATTCGCAGGAAGACGATCAATTCCCTAATGTTGACTATTAAAGAAACACCGGCTCACCATGACTCTTAGATCTTTTATGCGAGTCCTACGTTTATTTTGTATTTATATTTGACATTTTTCATGGGGAGTATATTGAAGCTAAAATAGACCCTTGAGTTAATTATTTTCTGTGCCTCTGCCACAGACGTGACTAAGTATTCTTCTAAGATGAATAACCGATAAATGACTGCAAAAATATATAATTATTATTCTTTTGAGATTTTTTCACACCAGCGTTAGCCGATGATTTCTCAATGGAGTTTGAGTGACTGGAAATCCCCTCAGATCTCCAGGACTCCTCTCAGTATTCTGGCCGATTTAAAAAATGCTATAGTTCGCATGGTCTCTACTCATCCTCGTATTTCCGAGTCTCTCAGTCAAGAGCACCAATTACTATTGGTATCACAGTTACTTTCATGTTCCACAGTTTTTCCAGTTCACTACCAAGATCCAGGTACTTATCCTTCTTTTCACTTTTTTAAAATTTTACTCTGTGGTCAGCCAGGACAGAAAAATCCACAATTCGGCAATTTCTTTTTTTTTTTTTTTTTTTTTTTTTTTTTTCGCTCCGGTCATCTGGCCGATATTAAGTGATCCGTTCGTATGTCAAAACCCCCGAGGAGTTTTTGAGTCTCATTTTCTAGGATTCTGGGTTGTGCATATACCATTTGTGCACCATAGCTAGATATCCGGATATATGTGAAATGGACATAGATTGTTCATTACATATATACATAGAATATAGGAATATCGACACACGAAAAACACTTACGACTTCTTGGTTCAGGTAAGAAACTTTATATTACCTTTGAGTTTAAAGGTTCTTTGACATAAGGAGAGAGATACACATTATTTCTATTCTGGCTTTTTCATCTGCCCCCCTCAATCTCGTTCGACACCCGCCCAAGGCCTCTGCGAGCAAGCGAAAGTCAACCGTCTTCTCCCGAGGCAGGTCTCAACACAACTAACTGACTTTTTCAAAATCCCCCAAATCCTCCGCGTTCTTCCGGTGTGTGACGTCACCCGCACTCTGTTGCCCTGTTTCCCATCTGGGCTATTGTGACATCTTTAAGTGACACGTCCGCTCCGCGAGCACGCGCGTGAACACCTGTGTTAATGTTGCACCTAAGTAACCCATGCACTGAGCCGAAAGGTTCTCAGCCTAACTAAAACCAAAGGCATAAAACGAAATCCCTCAGCCATTATATTACATTTGTTCTTATGGTCAAATTTAAATTTCTTCCTCAATTCCAAATGGATCACCTTTCCCACCCAGTCGTGTAAAGTCTTATACTCTTACTCTGCTAATTTGATTAATTCGCTTATGATACGATTGATCGTTTTATTTCTATTTCTACATTACTTACATTTGCTATTTTGTTGCATCGTATGTATTTCTGTTTTGATATAGTAAGTTGACAACCGTTTTCGAGAGCGAGCCGAAGGATCCCTTGTCAATAACTACTACACCGAGGTGTAGAGAGGGCGCTACTGCTACCCTTGGATTTCTCCACTTTACCCTTCATACGTACCTTATAATTCTGAGTGTTACGCAAGGAGGTAGCAACTACCACTTTAATGTCTTTGGTATGGCCCGACCTAGAATTGAACCCCGGAAGTCATTAGAAATACGAATGCTAAGTTCATTCTCCTACTTCTCTTGGTTTGATATAGTTGCTCCTTTTGGCGCTGTTTTGTGCTGCTATTAGAAGAGACTCGGTTTCTCTCTTAAGGTTTTCCTTTTTTAGCTATGTCCAAGTTTTCTCGTGTGGGATGTTGCTTGTTTGTCACTTAAATTGTATATACAGTTGTTTTTCTTCCCATTTTTGTTTTTGCTTTTTTGTTGTTCTGATGATCCCTGTGTTGTTAGTATTGTTTCTGGTGGCTGTAATCAGTCTTCCACTCATGTTTTATGTAGTCTTCGAGTCGTTGCATCGATGCATCTACGTACTCTTCAATGTTGTCAAGTCCACTTCCCCCTTTTTTTCTCGACTCATAAAGTTTGTCAACGTCATCTCTTACATCGTCATTAGTTTTAGTGTTCTCTGGTCCATTTGTTTCAATTTTTCTCGGGTCAACTCCAAGAATGATCCAGAGTATTCTTACAAGGCGGACAGCCTAGGTATTTATCCCTTTTATAAGCTACCTGCTATTTAGTTTGGTTTCAAGTAGTTTTTTCGTTCTCCTGAGATATTCTTTTTTTGATAGTTCGATTCATTCGGTCATTTGTTATTTCCCGTTTCTCATGATTAGCATGACACATCTTTCTTAGCCACATTCCATCACTATATACTGACTGTATGTTCTTATTTTTTTGTATTCGATTTTCCAATTCTTTTTCCATTTTTGCAAACAGTTTGATGTCACCCATCTACATTTGGTGACTGACCTTTTCTTGCACTTTAGTAAGTTTGCAGCCCCCCTCCCCCGTAAATTTCCTAAGAATGTAATTATGTGGCATAATGGCTATCAAATCATAATAGTGACAGAGAATCGCTCTAGAAGATATCTCTCTGGATTTTCAACTCTGCAAAAGTTTTTTCCTCTCTTCAGTTTTTCAGAGATTCCTTGATGAACTTCATGACTTCATCAGATATCTTCTACATTTTGAAATAGTCTATTATCCAGCTTTGCAGGAACATATCATATGCCTTTTTGTAGTCAATCCATGCCACAACTAGATTTTCTCCTCTCATTTTACCTTCCTTGAGAATGTGTTGATCACTAGTTCTTCTTGTTCCCTTGTGGCATCCTTTCTATTCTTTGGTGAACAATCCGTGGCTCATAAGCGAGTAGTAGATATCCTCCCTAATTTGTGCTGTTAATATTTTCCATATCATCGGTTGGCACGTTATGAGTCTATAGTTGATGGGTGCGGTTCGTTTTGGGTTTTTTTTTTTAATCAGAGTTTTCTTTTGGTCATATTTCGGGTATATCTGCTTGTTCTTAGCGTCTATTAATTTCGAGAGCCAGTTTTTGATGGATGAAAGTGAATTTTTAAACCAGAATCCGTGCATACCATCATGCCTGGCGTTTTCCAGTTTCGTAGTTTTTCGAGTGTTGCTCTGAGTGAATCCAGATGTATTTTCCCTTTAGAGCTATCTTCGAGTCCTTGTAACTCTTTTTTCATGTCGTTTATTCATTCTGGTTTTCTGTTATGTTCTTTACGTTCCAATATTTTCCTCCAAAATTGTTTTATTTCTTATGCATTTAGTTGTTTGTATGTCTTTGTGTATTCTCCACCTTCTTGCGGACAGAATTTTTTTTTTTTTCGTTATCTTTGAATATCGTTTTTTTTTTTTTTTGTCTGTATTGTCTGACCCTGTCTCAGTATCTTTTTAGTTTTCCTTCTTTCGCCAGTACCTTCTGATTGGTCCCCACGAATAGTATTTTTGTTTTTGTTTTGCTTGCTGCGTTGATCTACTATTTTTATTCCTACTGATTTCCGTGTTTTTCTCTTTCTTAGCATTTTTACTTGTCGTAGAGATTTTATCTGTATTTCCAATCTAATTTCCCGTCCAAGTTTTGAATTTCTGTTGATACTCTTTCGGTGAACGTCGATTTTAGCACAGACGAAATTTTCTCCAGCATGAATTAGCTCTTTTAATTCTGTTTTATTGTTCGTTTAGATATTTTTTTTAATACTTTGTTTACCTTTTCAGTTTCTGCATTAACTGTTTTTCATTCTTGATTGCTGAAAGGTGGAAACGTTGTCTTCTTTTCAGGAATGATTTTTTTTACATTCATTTTATCTTCTTGTGCTAGGGTTTGTTCTTTGATGTTGGGGTGTGTGGTGTGTCGATTATTATTACTTTGTGTTTCAATTTGGTTAGGATTTTTTTTTGTTTTTCGGTATTTAGCATCTCGAACACTGTGTTGGGGTTTTGCTGACATGTTTCGCTATTTATTAGTTTCTATATTTCTAATATTTCAAAGTTAGAAAACCAGCTTTTCTTTTATATTGTCCCAGTTTAGTCAGCTAGCCTTTGACTTGTCTTAAATCTAACGCATTATTCCCAGATTTCTGTTATTCTTTTACTATACCCTCTTTGTGTAAGGTAGCTCCTACAATAACAGTAAAGTGCAAGCTTGATGTCTTTTCTAGTCAATTTTTTTCGTTGGTTTCTTTGATTTGAGGGGTTGCTTTCGTTGTCGTTTATATAACTGTAAAATGAATAGTCAATATTCAGAGGATGCCTAACTGCTCTACCACTTTGGCAATCAAGAAAGCACTGTTATATTTGCTTCTTCTGATATTTTGTACTTTAAACCCTGAGCAATTTCGTGACATTCTTCTATAGTGATTTTAGCTCTGCATTTTTAGAATTTAACATTTGTATCTTCCTGTTCCTGATAAGTGGTTTTGATTAAAAGGTTAGTCACTTGACAAGGAAGATTATGCAATCTTTTTCCCTAAATTAACTATTCCACCCCAATGCCTTTTTTGGCCCCACCTCTTAATTAACACATAAAACTATTCTAGGATTATAGAAAATTTACATTAAGTATCTTTTTATTTTCAGAGACAAATGAAGTACAAAGAGATATAAAAACAAAAATGTGATTCGATTCGATAGTACAGCAAGAGAATATTAAATGAATATTTTCACATTCATTTGTCTCTTTCGAAATGATAAAAATAATTATAATCATAATCATTATTATTATTTTGCTCCTTGAGAGGCTTTCACATCAGCATTAGCTTATGGCCTTTCACTGGAATTTCAGTGACACCAAGTCTCCTCAAGTTTCCTGGACTCTTCTCAGTATTCTGGCCGATCTCAATATTTATTTCATTCCTTGCGAGTATTTAACACAAGCTATAACTGATGATCTTCCATTGGAGTCTGAGTGACAGCAAGTCCCTCACGTTTCCCAGTTTCCTCTAATTATTCAAGCAGATTTTAGTTTTGCTGTCGTCTTGATGGTGTCAATTCTTTTTCTAATCTTCCCTTCATCGTGTCTATCTGGCTTTGGGGGACTCTTCCGAGGGACCCAATTACGATTGGTGTCACTGTCACATATTTTTCACAAGTACTTGTCGAGTGTTTTGCGTCCTTTCCTTTTCATTCTGTGGTTTGATGCAAAACAATATCCACTATATGACAGGTTATGTGTTTGTTAATTAAGACTAGTTAATTTCATTCTGGCCAGGATTGAATGATTCATTCGTATGCTAAAGATCTTGATCATTATTTCACTCCTTGCAAGTTTTTCACACCAGCGTCAAACTGAGATCCTTCAGAGGAAGCTGAGTGACAGCCAGTCTTTTCATGTTACCAGGACTCTTCTCGGTATTCTGGCCGATCTCAACAGTGCATTAGTCTGGATAGTTTCGATTCTTCCTTTGATTTCCAATTCTTCTTGTCCTTTTTTGAAGCCTTTGGGAATCGTTCAAAGAATAACAACAACAATTCGTATCACCGTCACCTGCATGTTCCACAACTTTCTTAGTACTCTGATTCTTGTATTAGTCTATCTTTTTGTTTTCTTTTATTTTCATTTTCTGATCAGCCAGAACGGCAAAATCTACTAGACGTCAAGTTCTTTTTTTAAATAACAAACCTGAGGTCTGGTTTTGTGGTTGGAATTTACTGATCTGTTTGAATCTGAAAATACCAAAGAGTTTTATGCGTCTCATTCTGTCGAACGTATTCTAAGGTTTACGCATATATCATTGGTATGTATGGCCAAATCTCAATTTCTTGCATAATTCCCGGTAGATAACTTTTCCTATCCAGTCGTCTCTAGTCTTTGGCACTATTTTACTGCATTCACTGATTATGTGATTAACCGTTTCATCTTGTCACCCCATAAGCTACACTTGCTATTTGGTTGCATATTATCGATTTTCATTTTAATATAATTGTTCCTTTCAGCGTTGTTTTGTGTTACCGTTAGAAGAGATCCACTTTCTCGCGTAACCATGTCCAAATTTCCTCAAATTTTAGCATTTCCAATTTTTGTTTTTCTCCAAGCGTTCTGATTCTTTACTGATTTGATTCTATTCCTTCCACCTTTTTTCTTTTCCCCATTTTTCTTTATAAGCATGGCAAATTTTTCAATTCCTAATTCTATTCTTAATGAACATCAACATTTTTCTCTTTCTCTGCTTATCTTGAAACAACGTCGACTTTTCACCACTGATATATAGCAAATTTGATAGATAGAATAAAAACTCAGATCACGACCCAAGAGATCACTCCAAGTCAATATTTGTTTAATGCCGACATTTTTTTTAAATCAGGTACACATTTTATCCGGAAGCAGATTTCTTATAAAAGAACTTATAGAGTATTTTTATTTTGTAATTTTGTTGATAATTTTTATTGATTTATTTATTTTTAACAAATCTGCATTACTTCTTTAACCGACCTTGTAAATAAGTACAGCCTCGCTCTACATACATATATATATATATATATATATATATGTATGTATGAATGTGTGTGTGTACGTATATATATATATATATATATATATATAGGAAGAAAATAAAATTGCAGCATGGTGAATATGTTTATAATTTATTCAAAATTTTACATTATTGGCTGATGAAGAACCTCTCATGGAATGTGAAAAAATGAGGTTTATTTTTTTAACATTGTCCTCTTTGCTGTTCACACACTTCGATACCATTGGTCAAAAAATCATTAACAGCAGATTCGAGGTCATCATATGAACTTTTCAGCTAATGAATTTTCCAACCCACCTGGCAACAATTAAGATAACTGAATTACAGTTAATGATTATATTTATGCACGAATACATACGCAGGTTTCAACATAAGCCGCGTATCAACAATATTCAGAAACAATATTAATACTCTGCATAGCTTTCTTGAGTGTTAGCACATGTATTTACAATCACATGCAGTGGATACATAGTGCAGATATATAGAGTATGATGGAGTAAGTAGGCCGAAGATTTGAAAATTTGATCAGATTTTTTACTGATTTGAAAGAATTTAAATATAGTTCAGATTTTATTTGAAATTGCATTTTGTTCGAATAAATACGGAACGGGTAGCAAAACTTGTGATTTCTGCATAGTCTGAATTATCTAAAGTGAAAGAAA
>OY757911.1:81155814-81158526 GCA_963585895.1 Sepioteuthis lessoniana
GAATAACTAGACTACTTCCGACGCAAAATTTTTAAAAATCAGAAATCTGGTAGAAAATAGACAATCACGATTCGCATGGAAGAATAATGAAGTCAGCGAATGGATTAGTACCTCGAAAGTAAAACTAAAAGCTCCTAGCGTAAAAGAAAGATTTTTCAAGTGGAAAGATTTCAAGTATCTTCTTTAAACCTCAACTGAAATCATGGAAAGACCAAGTAAAGAAACTATTTATGGCCAACTAGACATCAAACTAGGACATGTTACGGAGGATGAACTTGACATAGTACTGTAACTAATTAAAATAGAAAATCTGTAGGCCACAACAAAATACCTCCGAATGTTTGGAAGACTATGAAATTTGACAGCATACTTGTCCGATTAGACAATGCAGTGTTTAAACAAAACAATAAAAAAAATGTACGAAATGCTGCACCCTCTCTTTATTCAAGTAAGGTGACCTTTAGATCACTGAGGACTGTAGAGGCATAGCTCTTAGTCATATTGCTGCAAAGGTTTATAATATTCTGCTTCTCAATAGTATCCGACCTGAAGTCAAGAAAATTCTCAAGAAAAATCAGAACAACTTTCAGAGAGATCGATTCACAAGTTCACCGGAAGAATTGACTTCCAAGTGAACAAAATGGAGTTATCTCTACTTTAAGAAACAATCCCATGAAATTAGCATACTAGTTCATATACCTCGGCAGCAATATCTCATCTACTGAAATTAATGTCATTGTAAGCTTTGGGAAGGCATGGACTGCCGTTGAAAGAGTGTCAATCATACGGAAATCTGATCTCTCTTCTTCCAAGTTGTGACCCTGTCGGTTCCAACGAATAGTTGCACCACAAGCTCATTAACAAAAAGCACGGAGAAAAAATAAGATGAAAGCAACGCAAGCATCATATATGCTGTTTAGAACAAATCCTGAAAACAAAACTCCGCTGAAACAAAAATTGTATGACCACTTGCCTCCCATATCACAAACCATCCAAGTCAGGCAAACAAGATATACTGGGCACTGCTGATGAAGTGAGGACAAAGTCATAAACAATGTTCTCCAATGGACTTCTACGCATGGACACACCAGTGTTACCTGGCCAACAAAAAGTAGCGTACATCAGCTTAGTGTAGAAACCGATTTTAATCTAGAAGACCTGCTCGGATCGATGGAAGATAGGAATGGACAGCATGGAATCAGAACGACTTGATGATGACTATAAACTCTATAGGCCATCTGATTATTGTAGCGACACAGGAAACTAAGAGTAACGGTACGAGAAACGGGAGATCATAATTTTGTATTGCAAGTCTTGCGTTTTAAATTTGCTCTTCTTCAATAGCATCGAGCATATTTTAATACCATGAACAGAGCATCGTGGGGGAATACAGTCCTCAGGACTGTATTCATTGACAAAAAGAAATGGTTAGCAATCACTGGAACCAATTATGTACAATATTATAAGCCTAGCAGTTGCATATGTGTAAAATAAATTTTCTGTTTCTTATAAGGCAATATTCCATTTTTAAAATATTTACTTGATTATTTTGGGGAAATCATGACAGGTCTCTACTAGATTACTCCAAGATTACTTCTTCTTTTATGTTCCACGGAAATAAAACATTTTTTCTTACAATAATATCCTACATCATTCTAAAGACTTATATCAATAAAAAGAATCATCGATTTCTTTGAAAAGAAAGTGATAAGAACTTATAATATAGTTATATAGTATCAAGTTACCAGAAATAGACGTGTTATTAGAACGAAAAATAACTTTCTTTGATCAGAAGCCTTAGAGAAGAACAGTAAACAGTTTAGCGACAACTGAATTTATTATTATTATTATTTTACTCATTTACAAGTTCTTCACACCAGCATTAGCTGAGGGTTTTCCACTGGAGTCTGAGTGACTGCAACTCTCCTCCAGTCTCCCAGACACTTCTTACTATTCTGACCGATCTCAAGAATACTGTACTTATTTCCAAATCCTCCAGTCCCTTTGGAGACTGTACCGAGCGTGTCACTTACAATTTGTTTCAGAGTCACTTTCATGCCCCGTAGATTTTTTAATGCTCTAGCAAGGTGTAGGTATATATCACTTTTCGCTTACCTTCAGTTTTACTCTGTGGCTAGCTAGAACGACAAAGTCATTAATTCGATAGGGTCTCTTTTTTTTTCGTTTTCTTTTTTTTCTCTTTGGACTCGTTGTCTGGCCGAGATTAGATTATCCGTTTGTATCTCAAAACCATCACTAATATTATTATTCTTTGTAGGTTTTTTACATCAGTGTTAGCTGATGGTCTTTACCTGGAGTTTGATTGACAGCAAGTCTTTTCCAAGCTTCAGAATTTTTTTCAGTATTCTAACCAATTTTTTTCCCATCAACGTAAGCTGATAGACTTTCTCTGGATTTTGAGTGACAGCAAGTCTCCTCACGTCTCCAGGACTCTTCTCAGTATTCTGGCCGTTTGCAATAACATAGTAGTTTAGATGGTCTCCACTCGTCATTTTATTTTCAAGTCCTCCTGTCCCTTTAATAATCCTTCAATGACTGTACCAAAAGCACCAATCACGATTGTTATAATTATCACTTTCATGTTCCTCAATTTTTTCAATTCCCTAGCAAGGTCGGGGTATTTATCTTTCTTTTCACTTTCTTTCAATTTTACGCTCTAGTCAGCCGAGATAGAAAAGTCCACAATTTTGC
>OY757911.1:81158726-81198726 GCA_963585895.1 Sepioteuthis lessoniana
GTCAAAATCTCAAAGGAGTTTATGTATGTCATTCCCCAGGACAGATGCTTAGTTGTGCATATAACATTTGATCGTATTATTTGATCTAGAGGGTAGAGTATTCGCCCATGGTTCGGGAGACCGAGGTTCAATCCCAGGTCAAGTCATACCAAAGACTTTAACAATGGTACTTGATACATCCTTGTTTAACACTCAGCAATATAAGGTACGTATCAAGGGTAAAGTGGAGCAATCCTGGGAGAGGAGTACCACCCTCTCCTACACCTCGATGTAGTAGCTATTGAAAAGGGAGCCTTCAGGTCACCCTCGACTACGGTCGTCAACTCTTACTTTTACTTATTAGTATTATTATTTTAGTCTTAAAACTTTTTCATACCAGCGTTCCCAGATGGTTTTCCTCTAGAGTCTAAGTGACAGCAAGTCTCAAGTCTTCTCAAAATTCTTGCCGATCTCATCAATGTTGTAATTTGGATGGTCTCCATTCGTTCTCTTATTTCCAAGTCTTCCAGTTCCAGTACAAATCCTTCGGGCACTGTACCGTGCGCACAAATTACAATTGTTATCACTATCATGTTCATATTATTACTCTTATTATTATTCACTCCTTTAGAGTTTTTCACATCAACGTTAGCTGATGGGTTTTCACTGGAGTTTGAGTGACAGCGAGTCTCCTCAAGTCTCCAGGACTCGTCTCAGGATTCTGGCCGTTCTTCGCAACGCTGTCGTTTGGATAGTCTCTACGCGTCCGCCAATTTCCAAGTCATCCAGGCCTTTTAATAATCCTTTAGTTATTGTGACTAACGCACCACTCACAATTGGCATAATCGTTACTTTCATATTCCACAGCTTTTTCAATTCTCTAGCAAGGTCGAGGTACTTATCCTTCTTTTCACTTTCCTTCAAATTTATTCTATGGTTCGCTGGGACAGCAAAGTCACCAATTTTGCAAATTCTCTTCTTTTTGTTGATTATTATGAGGTCTGGTCTTCTGGCCGGGATTAGTTGATCCGTTTGTATGTTAAAGTCCCATAGGAGTTAATGCGAGTTATTTTCTAGGACAGGTGCCGGGTTGTGCATATACCATTTGTTTGTATGGTCGAATTTAAATTTCTTGCACATTTCCCAGTGGATCACCTTGCCGACTCAGTCGTGTCTCGCCTTATACTCCTTCTGTGCTAATTTTCTGCGTTTGCTTATTATGTGATTGATCGTTTTGTCTCAGTCACCACATAGCCTACATTATTATTATTATTATTATTATTATTATTATTATTATTATTATACCTCTTGCGAGTTCTTTACATTTATAATAGTCTGTATCATCATAAAGAATAATCAATTTTTTGAAAAGGAAGTGATTAGAACTTAAAATATAATGATTTAGTATTAAGATACCAGAAATAGACGTATTATTAGAACAAAAAATAACTTTCTTTGATCAAAAACCTTAGAGAAGAACAGTAATCAGTTTGGCGACAACAGAATTTATTATAATTATAATTAATAATTATTATTGGCAGGTTTTTCACACTAATGTCAGCTAGCGTTCTTTCACGAGAGTCTGATTGACAGCAGGTCTTTTCAGGTCTCCAGGGTTCTTCTGAGTAATCTAGCCAACCATAATAATGTTGTAGTCTGGATGGTCTCGATTCTTCTTCTGATTTATTATTTCTCTAATTGTTTTCAAGGATTTGGGGGACAATTCCAAGCGCATCACCTGCAATTGGTATCATGTCACCCTCATGTTCCATAGTTTTATTAGTTCTCTGCTAAGAACCAAATATTTGTCTCTCTTTTCGCTATCTTTTATTTTCCGCTTCGATTGTTCCCAAGTACTTGCAATTTTTTTCCCTCCAAGAGTTCTAAAGCTTTCCTGATTTTGGCACTTTTATTCCTTCCTTCTCTTTTTTCATATTTTATTTTGAGCTTGACATATTTTTCAGTGCCAAATTCCGTTCCGATATCCTGGCTCTATAATCGGATTGTTTGTACAAGGGTTTCTAGTGCTTGTTTATTTTCGACAAATATTTTTACATCATCCATGTAAGGGAGGTGATTAATCTTTCTTGCGATTTTCAGAAATTTGTAGCACCCTGTGCACTTCCTAAGTATGTAATTGAGAGGCATCATTGCTCTAATGATTTGCAGTGGCGAGAGTGAGTCTTTCAGATATCTTTTTCACCTCTATTAGGGTTTGTCCTCCTGCTTTTAATTCCACTTACCACTTTTTCATGGCTTTCGTGATAAGTTAACGACTTTGTAGGATATTCATTTTACTATGTCGACAGTTTTTCACACCAGCGTTAGCTGATAGCATTTCACTGAAGTTTTAGTGACAGCAAGTCTCCTCAAGTTTCCAGGACTCTTCTCAGTATTCTGGCCAATCGTAATAATGCTGTAGCATGGATGGTCTCCACTCGTCCTCTGATTCCCAATTACTCTAGTCCCTATACCAATCCTTTGATGAGTGTACTGAGCGTGTCAATTACAGATGGTATCTCCGTCATTTTCATGTTCCCCAGCTTTTTCATTTCTCTAGCAATGTCTAGGGACTTATTTTTCTTTTCGTAGTCAGATGGGACAGAGTCTTTTTGCACCAGCGTTAACTGATGGTTTCTCTCCGGCGTTTGATAACAACAAGTTTCAAGTCTCCAGGACTCTCCTCAGTATTCTGACCGATCTTAATAATGCTGTAGTTTGGATGGTCTCCTCTCCTCCTCTTATTTCCAAGTCCTTCAGTCCTTGTAACAGCCCTTAGGTGATTGTACCAAGAGTATCAATTAAAATTGGTATAACCATCACTTTCATGTTCCATGGTGTTTTATGATCTCTAGAAAGGTCCAGGTTCTTATTTTTCCTTTTGTTTTCTTGCAGTTTTACTCTGTAGCCATCCGGAACGGCAAAGCCCACTATTCAGCTTTTTTTCTTCTTTCTTTTTTTTTTTTTTTTGTTTACTATGACTACGTCTGGTCGTCTGGGAGAGATTAGATAACACTGGGCAACAATTTTATACTTTTTGAATGTTGTCAAGATTTCAACAACGGATTTAGGGTATTTTTGCACTGCTGAATCAGGAAATGGCATCCGTTT
Organism: Sepioteuthis lessoniana; assembly: GCA_963585895.1. Classification (NCBI taxonomy): domain Eukaryota; kingdom Metazoa; phylum Mollusca; class Cephalopoda; order Myopsida; family Loliginidae; genus Sepioteuthis; species Sepioteuthis lessoniana. The sequence continues at coordinate 81,161,817 of OY757911.1, forward strand.
CTCTCCATCAGGTCAGATTTTTTTTTTGCGAACTTGATTCGAAAAAAATCAGATCTTTTGACAAAATCTATTACATTTTTGTGGTATTATCAGCTGATTTTTGTTAACACATATCATCCTAAATATGTTTTTAAGAGAAAAAAATGTTTTGCCAACAACATATATTGATTACCTGATAGAAACATCGATTACTGTAAACTGAATGGTGGGCATTGATAAAGGTAAGTACACGTAAATTGCATGTTGCTTCACTATTGTTCAAACTTCAGGGCTTGAACGTCCGTTTCTTCGAACTCCTGCAATGCTCAGCGGCAGGGAGGTCTCTCTTCAAATTCCAACTGTAGTAAGCCATCATGACTGCGTCCCAGCGACCCTGATACCTATTCTCCATCTCTTTCAGGTCCTGATTGAATGTCTCCCCCTGCTCGTCACTCATTGAACCCAGGTTCTCAGGAAACCGGTCCATGTGTGAAAATAGGTAGTGCATCTTGACGCTCATGTTGCAGCCAAGGTTTCTGAAAGCAGTCAGCATGTTGTTGACAAGTTCTGCGTAGTTTCTGGCCTTATTGTTGCCAAGAAAGTTCTTCAATACCAGAACAAATGCCTTCCACGCTTCCAGTTTCACTTCGTTCATTGAGTTTTCGAATTCTGGATCTCTGATGAGCTGCCGGATCTGAGGACCGTCAAAGATGCCAGCTTTCAACTTCTCCATCGTCAATCAAAGAAAAGCCTATCACGAGTAAGTGAAGCAGTCACCATCCTTGTCCAGAGCCTTGGTGAACTGCTTGATTAAGCCGAGCTTGATGTGCAGCGGTGGGAAGAGTTTCCTGTCTCTGTCCACCAGAGGGTCATTGATGACGTTACTTTCTTTGCAAGGCACCAATTTCTCCTGCAAACGCCACTCCTTCTTCGTGTAATGCTGATCACGGTCCCTGCTACCCCACATGCACAGAAAACATGGGTACTTGGTGAAGCCACTCTGTTGTCCCAGCAAAAAGTTCACCATCTTCAGGTCAACACAAATAAACCACTTATGCTGATCATAACCAATTTTCTCCAGCATTTACTGCACCGCTTCATACTTCTCCTTCAGTGTAATCAAGTGAGCGATGGGTACAGAAGCAAACTGGATGCCGTTGTGTAGCAGAACTCATTTCATTGATCGCTTGATACAGTCAATGAACAGTCTCCAATATTTGGGTTCGTACTGTGGCACTTTGAGCAGAAGCTGCGTAATATCTGTACAGTACACCTAGTTCTTCACGGTTGAGAAAAAAACGGAGGTACTCTTGAAGCCTGTTGTGGAAGAAGCTGATGCGAGCACTGTCAGAGAGGAGGTTTTTTTTCTTCAATCTGGATACCAACAGTTCGGCAGTGTCCGTTGACAAGCTGATGTCGTGAACTAGATCATTCAACTCCTTTTGGGAAAAATGAATGTGGAGCATCATCTTCGAGAACCACTTCTTCTACGTCTTCATGCCCTTCAACACTGGAAGCATCTTCGTCACTAATATCAGGGAATTCTCCAAAGATAGGAACTGGAATTTCATCACAATGAGCTACAGGACGATGTGCTGATTGAAGATCAGGATACTTGAGGCTGCCCCGGTTCTTTCTGTTGATCTCAGTCACATCAACAGCGCAGAAGTAGCAGTGACATGGTTTGTCGGCTCCCTCTAAACAATGGGAATTCCAAAATTCAGACTCCTCTCGCCATTGGTCCACCCACGCAGAGTCTCAGTGTATGCCTTGAACACCATGTGTGGTGCCCAGGCTTTATCCTGGTCAGCAAATTTAATACCAAAATAAGCATGGTAAGCACCCGTTATGAAACGCGTGACTGACTTCCTATTAGGAACAATGATGTATTCTCTACATATGTAGTAGAACACGTCGGGCTTATTTCTGCACGATCTTTTGGCCGAAGCCATGTCATTCACCTGCTAAACAAAAATCGGTACATATTAGTCATAAATTAGTGCCACCGCAGCCCACCACGTTCCGCATTTGGCGACGGCGCAAATATTCCGCAACACACATCAAGCAAAAACAACCGCACATGCGCTGGTGGAGTTTCCTATACACTTCCTGTGGCGGCTGTCCCATTAACTTTAGTTTTGATCCCCCAACTTGTCGCTTTGCCGCACCAATTTTTGGAGGATTTCGGGGTTTTATTACTTCAAACTGATCCCTTTTCGACATAATGACCCAGAATTATCAGGCCTGAATACTTCTTGTCATTAAAATAATCGTTTCCAATCAAAAAAATTATTCGACATGGCATTTTACCCCCACCAACTTCTTCTAAAATGATCCACACATGCATACATGTTAACAAAAACGTAAAAAACGACATGTGGCCATCGCTCAAAAACTTGACCTGATTGAGCAAAACCAATGTGATGTTTGGATTCAGCGCATCAGATTCGTTCTAAATCAGCTAAAAAAAGCAGACAACAAATTTGTAGTTAACCAGTGTAATCCGTTTGTATCTCACAATCCCAGAAAAGTTTGTGCGTTTCATTTTCCAGGACAGATTCAGGCTTACGCACATACCATTTGTTCGTATGGTCAAATTTCAATTTCTTACACAGTTCCCATTTGATTCCCTTTCTCACCCTTTTCTTTCAAGTCATATGCCTTATACTCTTTTTTGCTAGCTTTCTGCATTCTCTTCTAACTTAATCGTTTCATCTCTATCACCACATAATTTACATCTACTATTTTTTGTGTCTTGTCTATTTTTGTTTTGACATAGTTAATACTTATCATTATTTACTCATTTAGAGTTTTTCACATCAGTGTTAACTGATGGTTTTACACTGGAGTTTGAGTGACAGCAAGTTTCCTCAAGTCTCCAGGACTCGTCTCAGTATTCTGGCCGTCCTCAGCAATGCTATCGTTCGGATAGTCTCTACCCGTCCGCCAATTTCCAAATTAGCACAATCGTTACTTTCATGTTCCAAAGCTTTTTCAATTCTCTAGCAAGGTCGATATACTTATCTTTCTTTTCACTTTCCTTAAGATTTATTCTGTGGTCCGCCGGGACAGCAAATACTTATTGTTATTATTATTATTATTATTATTATTATTGGAGGTTTTTCACACCAGTTAAGTCTGTATGACATCAAATATTTTCAGTTCCTCAGGACTTTTCTCGTTATCATTATTTTATCACGTGTGAGCTTTTCATACCATCTTTTATTGATAGGTTTTCCCGAGTAGTCTGAATGACATCAAGTCTCCACAGTACTCGTCTAAGTATCCCAGGTGATTTTTGCATGCTGTAGTCTGAATTTTCTCGGTTCCTATTCTGATCTCCAGTTCACCCAGGTTGTGAGGGAATGTTCCGAGGATTCCAACTGCAATTGGTTTCACCATTATCTTCATTTTCAACAACTTTTTTAGCTCCCAGGCAAGATGCACGAATTTTTCGACTTTTTCCATTTTCTATAATATTTTACTCTTTGGTTTGCAGCTACGTTCCTGTTCTTGAATTCCAGTTTTTACTATTTTGCTGCATTCAGTTATGTAATTAACTGTTTAATCAGAATTGCCACATAAATCATCATTATTATTATTATTATTATTATTATTATTATTATTCCTTGAGAGTTTTTCTCACCAGCGTTAGCTGATGGTCTTTCACTGGAGTTTGAATGACAGCAAGTCTCCTCAGGTCTCCGGGACTCTTCTCAGTATTCTGTCCGTTCTCAATAATGTAGCAGTTTAGATAGTCTCCATTCGTCCTTCTATTTCCAAGCCCTCCTGTACCTTTAATATTCCTTTGGTGACTGTACCAAAAGTATCAATCACGATTGGTATAAACGTCACTCTCATGTACAACAGTTTCTTCAACTGTCGAGCTAGGTTGAGGTATTTAATCTTCTTTTTCTTTCTTTCAAATTTACTCTGTGGTCAGCCGGAACAACGAAGTCCACAATTTTGTAAGTTCTCTTTTGTTGTTGTAGTTGATAATCATATGGTCTGGTCGTCTGGCCTTGATTAAGTGATCTGTTTTTCTGTCAATATCCCCGAGGATTTTGTGTGTTTCTTTCTCCAGGACTGAACTTGGGTTGTGCGTATACTATTTGTTAATATGGTCAAATTTAAATTTCTTGCAAAATTCCCAGCGGATCACTTTGCGCACCCAGTCGAGTCTAGTCTTCTACTCTTTCTGTGCTAATTTGCTGCATTCGATTATTATGTGATCTTACTAACTTTCCACGCCAGTTTTAACGGCAGGGTTTTAACTTAAGTCTAAGTGTCAATCCTCATCAGGCTTCTTGATTTTTCTAAGTAATCTAGACGATCTTAACAGACCTGTGCGCTGGGTGGTCTGGACACTTCCTCTGATCTCAAATTCCTCCAGTCTCTTTTCCAATTTCTTGGAGACCATTCCAAGTGTCCTCACTACAATTGATATCCCAATCACCCTCATGTTTCACAACTTTTTCAAGTCTCTGGCAAGATCAAAGTATTCGTCTATTCTTTCGTTTTCTTTAATTTTGTCCTGTTGTCAACTGAATCCAATTATCAAGAAGAATCAATCTTCATTCGAACTAAGATTTGTAATTGAAATCTTTGAACTAGTGTTGAGCATGCACAAAATCAATTGCCATAAACTTATTGCTGATAATCCCTCACTGGTTTTCAATTCGTCTGAGATCCGGACATAAGCATCTACGTTTTCAGCTTCGAAAAAATTGTTTTTCTATTTTGGAGAATTACAAGAGGGATTATCTTGCAAATATATGCACCCAGGAAAAAGAGATGATCTCAGAGAAGGAACAACATGCACTTCAGTAACATTCTTATAAACTCCTGTATTTGCTTGACCATGTAAATTAATAATTGGGCCAATTCCAGTCTGAGAATACACACCTGCACTCCAATATGCCAGTTGAATTTCATTATTTTTTACACCTTTGCGGAGAAAATATTTCATTTCTGTTCAGATGTATTGTTTTCCTTGTGAGCCAACCAAATAAAACTTGCTTTCCTCGCTAAAAAAGACCTAGTCTAATTTTCATCGAAAAGAAAGAAAGAAAGATGAACGAACATCATTGAGAGAAAAGCGAGAAAAATAATTGAGATAACGAAAAATAAATCAGAGAAAAAAAAAAGAAAAAAAAAGAAAGAAAGAAATGAAGGAAGAGAAAGAATGGGAGGAGAAAAGTGAATAAATAAAAGATAAGAAAGGAAAAAATAAATAGAAAGTAAAGGAAAAAAGTAAAAAAAAAAAGTAAAAAAAAAATGAGAGAGAAAGAAAGTGCAGAGGACGAAAAGAAAGCCAAAGTCTCCCATGATGCAATTGCGAATGAACTTGTGAAAAACATTACAGAGAAGATAAGTGAGTTGTCGATTGCAACAATGCCTCTACAGTGGATATTGGATATTTCTGAAGCTGCATTAAATGTAATAAAATGAGAGAAGAACCTAACAAGAATAATCCAGGAAACCTCATCACTGTAAGGACGGGATCTGTATTCACACAAGTGGCTATAGTGTAAATGCTTTTTCGGTCTTTTTTTTACCGATGAGGGCTTGACGGCTGGAAAAAGCACATGAAAACCTGAAACACAATTGCTGTACCAATACGTTCAATAAATAAGGTGAATTTTGCTGAAGGAGTTGATAATAGAAAGCACTGTTTACAGTTGCATCATTTTCTAAGAAATCAATAGTGATGCATCCTTTCACGTCACTGAATACTATCAGTATGACCTTTATTGATTGCCGTGCCCAGAACGTTTTCTTTACCAGAGAGTCAGTGTATTTCCACTTCATTGACCATTTTTCGACTCTGAGTCGTTGAGGCACACTCATGTTTACCTCATTTATAAATATTTTATGTTTCTCCATACACAGCACACATTCTCCTCAACATGTATTGTCCTTTCCTGCCAGCATTTGCTTTGGTTTGCGGGTATTTTGAATTACCTCAAAACTGTAATTTTCCGGGATTCAAATAATTTTCGCTATAAAACACAATATAGAGTTTAAATTTAGGAATAGGAATTTTAAAATAAATTTACACTCACACACACACACACACACACATATATATATATATATATATATATATATTCACACAGACCTACACAAATCGATATTCTGAGTTCAAGTACTTAACGAGTATGCTTCCGTTTTCTTTTGCATCAATAACTTCAGGAAATCCTTCCTCTCTACCTCCAGCTATAAAAAACATTTGACTAGACAATTCTTTAGTCTTCGTAAGTCAGCCAATCTAAAAGAAAAATAATAATAACCAGTTGTCAGCTGGGGCTTTAGAATAATCCAACTGCATCTTTGTAGACGGGCAAGAACGTCTAAATCGTGTCCTAGGCATGACAGTAAACAATCTGATGGTGTGGCTCCAGTCTTGGAGCTTGTAGGGGTGACTGAATGTATTTTTGCTATTTATTTATTGTACCCGATTATTTAACGTTAATTTTGATATTTAAAATAAGGGTTTAATATTTATGCTTCCCCACAAGTTTATGTTGATGTTTGATATATAGAATGTTTAGAAAAAAGATTTTATATTTCCTACACGTTTTTGTTTCCCCACAATATTATGTTGAAATTTAGATATAGTTTAGTTTAGAATAAAGGTGGAATAGGGCATGATATAATATAGGCACATGGATAAAATATTAAATGAAGGAAGCCAATGAAATAAATGAGTGAAGACATGAAACAAATAAAAGTTGTAAAACGGTGTCGACAAAATGAACATTTAAACAAGGCGACGAACAAAAACAAATTTATATTCTACAACAATAAAACTTACATTAATACTTAAAAGAAATTACTAACTCTACTAACAAAATAATAGTGTGTGTATATGTGTGAGTGTGTGTGTGTGTGTCTAACACAACTAAGCTATAAAAGAATTACATATTTAAAATGTCCTTTTTTTATGATTAGAAACGGGCAGTTTCTCAGAGACTGGAAAGCGTCTCATAGTCATTGTATATGAATGTCTGCGAGGCCCATCCATGGTGTTGCTTTTCTCTCCTGTTGATTCACGCTGAAGGGAGTGTGTTGCTGCTGCGAAGAAATTTGGTAAAAGAGCGTGTTGCCGCTGCGAAGAAATTTCGTAAAAGAGAACAAGGGTGTTTGAAGACGACGTATTTATAGGAAATACGCGTCTTGTAGGTGGCTCAAAAATGCAGGACTTGAATTTACGCGCAGACGTAGTTTTAAGCACATCACGTGGTCCTCCTGGCCTATGGTTTCCCGAGACTGAATATGTGAGCGTCCACCATCTTTGTGGGAACAAGTGGCATACCGCCCAAAATAATTTATAGGAGTGTAAAGTCCTATAAGCTCTAGGGATTGTGGATTACCTCTTAACTATAATTAATCCATGGTCCATTGCGACCCTGGGTGGAAGTACTGTCTGGGTTCCATCTATGGATCAAATGGAAGTATTTAATTATTTACTATACTTGAGGCTATTTAACTAGGCGCAAATAAATGTTTAACGTGAAATTGAATTATTAGTATACGAAGCTGGACTTGAAATTATTTATCTGTACGCACGCTCGGCTTCATATCAAACTGTTAAATCATTAATTTATTCAAAACTGTTTGGGCTTTTAAAGCTTCACAATATGACAAGCCCCCAGTCATCATCATCATCATGTCATCATGCTAGAACGGATTTCCCTGCGTCTCTCTGGCCATACGCTTCCGGTAGGTTTTCTAGACAAATTCCTGTATCCGAAGAGAGCTGTTGTAAATAAGTTCTAGTTTGTCGTCTGTGTGAAGGGGTCAATAGGAGAACGTCACTTACAATTTAGTCCTTACTCACCAACTGTCACATTAAAAGTCAATGTAAGCTAACAGTAAGGAGACATATAAAAGACATATTCTGAATGTCGAATATTAAAACTTTATTACGACTGAAACATTGCCCAGTCGGCTGGGCTGTAGAATACACTGACTGCTTCTCTGAGGAGGGGTAAGATTCTCCTAACGAGTGTCCCGGATATGACATAAAACCATTTAATGACGAGGCTTCAGTGATAGAGCTTTGGGAATGTGGAGTATCGTTTCATTGTCATTGCTCCCAGATCCACTTGGACCCCGAGTAGTAGGACCTGATTGGGTCAAATAGAACCGTTTGACATTTAACCAGTATGCAAACAAATGACATTTCAAATTTCATTGATGATGATACTTAGCAATACTTGGAACCATTTAACAGTATGCAAACAAGTGACTCAAGTCTCATTTTAAAATGCTATCAACAAAATATGTCTACAAATCATATATATTTAAAATATGTATGAACCGGAGTTTGCATGAAATAACCTACAAGGTTTGATATGTCATAAAATCTATCCAACAATTTAATTGTGTGCAAACGAATGAAAAATGTCGAATAGAATCATTATTGTTTGATAGCAATACTTAAATCTTTTGCTAGAAATAATAAAAAATATTAAATAGAATTATCAATGATAAGAAGCAAAACATTTAACTGAGTTCAAACAATGAATAATAATATTTAAAACAATTCAACTGTGTACAAACAAGTCATTAATGTTTAATTGAATTTTGTTATGTTTGGTTGCAATGTTTGATGCCATTTTACTGTGCAGAAAATGAGCTCTAGCTCGTCTAAAAATAATCTAACTTACAAACGATTTACTTATAAATCATATATATATATATATATATATATATATATATATATATATATATATATATATAAGGATTTAGCTCTAAATAATTCATAAGAGTTGATATGCCATAAAACACAACTAAACTAATCAAATCAGTTGTACTCAGGTTAGAAATCTCCTTTTTCGTATGCCCTGGGTTGAGTTAATACACACACACGCAGGCGCGCGCACGCACACACACACACACACACACACACACAAACAAACATATATATATATGTGTGTGTGTTTGTGTGTGTGTGCATATATATATATATATATATATATATATATATATATATATATATATATATATATATATATATATAGATGCTTTCGCTCATCATAATTGTGTTATATAACAATTACTTTTATTATGCTAAGAAAAAATAAAAACGAGATGAAAAACATAGATAGATAGATAGATAGATATGTATATACTATTAAAAATAGGCCAGAATAGACAAAGAGAGAATCAATGTGTTAAAGAGACAGAAGCAATCATGGAAAGATAGAAAATTAGAACGAATGATTGTGAAAAACAATTTGCAAAATGAATCACCTTTATGCGTCAAGATAATAAAATGGCGTGTGTAGAAAAGCGTCATTTATTGTTATTAGGAATGGTCGTTTAACACACCTCTTACGTATTTGCTGGCGCAAAATGAATTACAGTTTTATTTTCTTTCTCATTTGCTGGACAAATGATAAAACAGCTTCACACCATTAAATACACCAACGCCTTGCATTTTCATGAGCTCTTAAATGAATCACAATATGCCGTTGAGACAACTGGTGCCTCTCAAGAAATGTTGTTGTTGTTGTTAAATTTATTATTAATGTTGGGGAGTTAGGCATGAAAGAAAGAAAGAAAGAAAGAAAGAAAGAAAGAAAGAAAGAAAGAAAGAAAGAAAGAAAAGTGTATCTCAGAAATGAAGAAAGGGAGAGTCGAACTAAGATAATAAAAGAGAGTAACTGAAAAGAAGAAAAATAAATGAATGAATAGAAAATAAGCATAAAGTAAAAGAAATAAAAACAAACAAAACAAACGAACAATCAAAAAAAAAAATTTTAAATACACCCTAAAAATGGTAAGCAATTATTAAACAAAAAATTAAAAGAAAAAAAAAGAAAGAAAAAAAGAAAGAAAGAAAGATTTGGAAAACGCATGAGAAAATACATGAGAAAAAATGAAAGACAAAAAGGGGAAAACAGATTTTGTGAAAAGAAAGAAAGAAACAAACTAACAAACAGGCAAGAATTGAACAAAAATCTCGAAAATAAATAAAAAAGAAACAATTAAAAGAAAAGGGGGAAAAGCAAAGGCAAGTAATAATCAATCAAAAAATCCGAACGAAAGTAAAATAAAACTTTACTGAGAAAGAAAGAAAGAAAGAAAGAAAGAAAGAAAGAAAGAACAGATAAGAAAAAAAGTAAAAAATCTAAAAGAAATAAAAAAGAAATCGTTAATAAGAAAAAGGGAAGAAAAAAAGAAAGAAAAAAACAAACAAACAAACGTTCATAAAAGAAAAGTGAATAAAGAAACTGGAAGAGTAAAAAAAAGAAGAAAACAGTTTCTATTTTTCCTCTCTATCTTCATTTCCCTTTCCCAACTTTTTCAAATCTCCTGATGACACTAAATTAGAATCATTCCAAATAGAATGGCTTTCAAATCGAATTATTTATTTTGTATTTGGGAGCGGACTGCCTTGTTAAGCTGTAAAAGAATGTTTTCATCCTTAAATCTGAAATATGATTAGTGCATTGCAGACATTTACGTGTTTACCTCAAAAGCTATTGACAGGAAATTCACTCTGCGATGATGCTGTTTTTCTAGACATCGCTTTGTCTGTCAATCCCCTGAAGTTTAACGCATTGTGTAATCACAAATCAGCCCTCAGGATTTCTAAAGAATCAAGCAAGTTAAAAGTATGTTTAATTGAGCTTAAAGTGTTCTATTAAGCAATTTCATTGTAATTAGGTTGATTGAAAAGCACCCATCACCTGACATTGCTAGTTGTGGAGACAGAAATGTTATATACTCGAATGACTCGAAAACATATCAGTTGATCCCTGACAGACTCAAAATCTTGATCGTCGTTTTATGTTTGAGTGATGAAAAGAAGTTAACTCATATTTTATATTTTTGATTCCAGCATTTATTACAGTAACCCAAAAGAATGCCGATCCTTTTTATAAATGGGTAAACTCTTCTCTGTCATTTTAGATGATTAGAAATTCTTTAAGAAAAAACATTTCACTGTAGCTCTTGAGAGCTTAGACCACTTTTAGACGTCAAGATGATAAGCCTCAATTATATCACTGAATTTTTAAATCTAACAAAATATTTGGCCCTATTCCTCTTGACAAGTGATATCACTAACCCAACCTGATTCTCATACAGAAAAGTGTCTGTATATTTGTTGCATATTCGCTGCAAACAATCAAAGATGTATCTGCCTCAGAAAGTGGAGGCTACCTCCTAACATCTTTCACTGTCATTTTACTAGACAGTGAGGAAATTATTTAGGAAAGGTTAGACCCTCTTTTGGGACATCTCAATGCTATGTCTTCTTTAGGTAACTAACTTTTAGAATTTAACTCCAAGTTCTCTTAACCGGTGATATCTCTAACCAAACCAGATTCCCACACTATAAAGTACGATGGATCATGTGCCACTTCTTTCCAGTGTGTGAATCAAGTACTGAGATGAAATTCAGTTTTATAAAAGAGCTGGACTCTGATTGGGTAAGAGATATCACGTTAACTGCAACTTGTTCTTGAATTAAGTTAGATTCTAAAATTTAGTGCGCATCGAAGCGAAGCAGTTGTATATGTGAGACTCCCACTACCAAAGTGGTCTAAGTCCTCACAAGTTTCTAGTATTTCCGATGTCATTCATAATATAGATTTGCCTGAGTTTTAAAAGACCAGGAAAAATGGTCACCACTACTTTAACTATCAATGCTCTTGTGTACATCGATATAATGGATAATTTACTCATTCTATCAATAGAAAATTGGCTTGTTGATTATAAAGTCGTTTTCATGACGATAATCCACTCTGTCGAAAAGCAGAGAGGATTAAAACTTTTCTTCAAGAAAGATATATGAAATTAGTAGTATATCCAGCAACCCGTTCGAATCTAAATTCACAAGAAAATTTGAGGGCTCCATCCACGGAAGAAAATCTTGTAGCTGCCATTTGAGAAAGCTGAAAATACATTAATAAAGAATGATTCGCTAACGTTGTGAAATCCATTAATAAAAGTCCGTGAAAGGGCAACCACGATTAATTCTTTTTTTTTAAATCTATGAATTATCTAATTTTTTCCTTAATATTTGGTTATTCCATAATATTTTCCTCTGCAAAGCTTGGGAAAATACCATTGAATTAAATGATTCAATTTAGTTTGTTCGTTATATCTTATGATGTCAGATATTCAGCCATTAAATAAAGATGTATTGTGTCTTATCTATAATTAATTTATTTACTTCTAAATGATCAACCAAGTTGATAATAATAATGAGGTAATAATTCCGTAATTTTTACCAGTGGTAGTATGAAATGAATTTCTTTAAAAGAATTTCTCCTCTTTCTAAAACCTGATCTGTCTATGGACTTAGAATAAGCTATCTGTATCCCCGGCAGTGGGGTAAAAACCCTCGAAAAATGGATGTTCTGGTGTCATATGATTTAGGATGATAAATAGTTATATTAGTTAATTATTTCATTTGTGCTAATAAATTGTAGGTTTGCCAGAAAATTTTCGATGGAAGTCTAGGTCACGTGCGAAGGTCATATGATGCACTTGTCACGCGTGTCGGCGAATTGTTCAGTTGTTTTGGAAGTCACTTGGAGTGACGTGTTATGGATTTATTTCGAAATCCGTAGGTAAGCTGGATATTCAAAAGTAAACAAAATTGAAGGCATTTCGCTGGCGATGATGACGTCACACTAGAAAGTCAGCGATACGTGTTCTTATATCATTAGAGGATAAAGTAATTAAGATTATTAGATAAGCAAAGAGATGGTCAGTTAAACCCAAAGCCCTCGGGGGCAAAGAGACGAGCGGGATGAAGGAAATGAAGTCGGGTGTTTCAATTCGTCTACCACCCCTGTATTTGATGACATTTCTGTGTAAGAAGAAATACCTTTCACTGTTTTTCTCGTGTTTCACGTCTGATTGGTACATGAATTTGTTTTGCCGAGAAATAAACTTTTCGTAACAAAAGAATCCATGGGTCCGTCTTGAATTTAAGAAGTGTAACACTTATTAATATTCGAGATGGTGTCAAGTCGAGAGGCAATGTTACACACTGCCTAATTGGTCCACACAACATTACACTGGACGTGAATCAAAACTACATCTGATTGTGAATATTTAGATGTCCCGAACTATTTTTCTATGTTATAAATTCAGTGGAAATAAATTGGAAGTTTGACTTCCCACAAATATCTCGTATACGTATAGAAAATGAATAATGATCTGAAAATGTGACTGCCCCGTAAGTCACGCATAGAAACGCCGACTGCATCCTCTATATAAAAAAAAGTGTGACCTCAGTATGACACCAAATTGGATCCGGTGATTATGTTCCCTTCTGCAGTTCTAGATACTGTAGAGATCATCCTTATTGCCATTACTCATAAGTTCACTCTAACCCAGAATGAGAGTATTTTTTACGTACCTCTATAAGTTAAACAGATTTGATAGTCATTCGTATTCAATAAAACCGACTTAAAACGACTTTTAAGAAACAACCACTAAAAATGTAAATATGACTGTACAATGAACCCAATCCCTTAATCTCTTGGCATAAAACAACCCTAGATGGGTTGACATGTCCTTAAAATTATTTATTTTGTTTAAATGACCGTGGAGACCTTTACTCACGAATAAAAAGTGTTAGCTTCTTTCAATCTATACCGTAAGAAAATGTGGGAATCTAGAATATGAAAAGAGTTCAACTTCTATCGGACGTAAATTGGGAATCGCTAGTTTTTAGGTTTTGTCTGAGATCAAGATCAAGTGACAATCTTCTAATAAATACTGAGAATTTTACATAGAATGACATCTTTTTAGAACGTAAAGAAATACATTCACATGAATATTTACCGAAAGGAATGATAATTCAGAATGTATTGTGAAACATTACGAATATACAAGCAAAACTTGAATCTTTTTTTCTGAGACTCAATGAAAACAGCGATGAAATATTTGTCAGAAATGTGTGGCACTAAATGATGTGATTTTGAAGAAAAACAGTCTCCTTATAAATGAATAAACCCCAAACAAATTTTAAGTTATTACAATTTTACTACTTCTGATGTATTATTATTCAATCAAATTGAATATTGATAGGTATTATTCGTTACCAACCTTTAATTTTGCTCATTCATTTATCTATTTACCTACTTTACCATTTGCCATTTACCAAGATTCAACAAATGGGAATTAAATTCAACTCAATATTGTCTTTATTTATTCCGGCTACATTATATATATATATATATATATATATGCGTGTGTGTGTGTGTGTGTGTGTGTGTGTGTGTGTGTGTGTGTGTGTGTGTGTGTGTGTGTGTGTGAATATATATTATTTTTGCAACTGAAATGTTGCAATTTCACGTTTTGATGGACCATATTCCTCTAGATATAAGAAAATCTTGTTATGTTTGATTTACTTTTCTTTGATTTGGTTTAGTTCTGTGGCATATCAACTATTGTAAGTGTTATGGTAATTTACCCAGGTACGTATCAACTGTCCCAGCTATAAAAACCAGCAGGTACTGTTCTTAAGGAGAAGTCAATATTCCAGTAGACAGCCCGAACGAACAGTCTCGCTGGTAAACCTCTCATATGTATATGTTTTACTACTGTTCTTTTGTTAATATGTTTAACTCAATTCCTCTATTGTCTTTTTTATCGGGCCCCTAAAAAGACCTCAGCAGTAAGTTATTTAATACCAAATCCTGTGAATAAATATATATATCAAATGTTTATGAGAAAATTCTCTATATATTTTAACAAACTGTTAGGTTTTGTTTATTTATGGGCAATACCAATTTAAATTTTCTATCAAAATCTTGTTAATTCAGATTAGAAATATAATTTGTCAACTAACCCACGTAGTTTATGAAGAGTTTTTATGGCAGTAAACTTGCTCTAGCCAACAGTTTTTTCTGATTCCCTTATGAGTAAATCTTCTTTGGAAATCAATAAGAGCACCTCTTGTAATATGATATTGGCCCAGAAAGTGATGAAATTGTCTTTCTTTTTTAGATTGGTAACCCTGATTGAAAGTCAACTGATCAATTTTTATCTTGAACGCTTCTAAAAACTTTTAGTTCATGTGTGCCGATTTTTAATGAGGGTTGCCAACCTGATCAGTGAAGAAAAAAAAATCTCTCGTTTCTTTCGGAACATACTTTTATTGAGATTTTGCTCAAAAAGAATGTTTCAGTTTTACTACAGACCCATTGATCCCTTGATATCGTGACTGTTTTCCATAAATCAAAACCTAGCTCTCTGACAGTATTTGAGAATAACAGGTCATGACAATTTAACTGGATGTATTTTCTCAGTTAAAGGCTTCCAGCATCGTTTTAATGAGTATTTTGTTTGTTTCGTTGAAGTTTGAGAATGTCAACACTTGTTGGATTTTTCTATACAGAAATTAGTTTAGCATTTATTTTCTCCAACAACAGACAGTACAGAAATATATAAAGTATTCCCACTTAATAGAAGTAATTTGCATGGTTTCAGGTATTCATCTCAAATGCTAATTATTTTCAAACAGATCTATTAGATTAATAGATGGAACCGTAACAGGTACAACCAATTCAAGTCAGAATGGACCAAGGAGTAATGATAACGAAAGGGTGTCTCCACCCTCCTCAGAGATAGAGAACTCGAGCCTCACGACCGAATGTATTTTAGTGTCATATCCAAAGGACTCTTTTTTGTGGTGTGTGCCTCTTTAGAGTGTGCAGTCGGCGTATTCTAGGTCCCCATCGATCCAAGAAGGGGAACATTTTCTTTGTCAGTGTATGGCTTCCCAAGGGTGACTATTTGGAAAGTAATAAAATTGATTTGTAATTAATTTGATAATACATATTCAAAATCAGTTTCAGACTGACCTTATTATATCGAAGCATCTCTCTTTTTCTTTCGAAAGTTACACCTTATTCATTATATATTTTTTCATGAATACAATATAATGATAACACAGCTACAATGATTTATGAGTGCCTTGATGAAGAAAAAAGAATTAATCACACAACCAGTAAACAAATGTAAAACAAGACTAATTGAATTTTCTTACGCTCTCTGTTTGAGACAGGATAATTAGTTCAATCTGGCTATTACATTGTCAGAATTGAAAAAAAATCATTTTAAGAAATACAAAATAAATTAGCAACTTATTAACATACTAGCTGAAGTAACTGTCTAGGCCGGTTAAGTGGTCAAATTTTCAATCATAGATTCACATAATAGAAAAGAGATTTATCGGTTATATCTTTAAATATTATCTTATAAAGTTAATATTTTCCTGTAGAAAATTTTACTGAGTTTTGAGAAAATTTTTATTTTAGTTAAGTGAATGACAGTCAACAGATTAATCAATTTAAATATTTTTGTTTTTTGTCTTGATTGTTTATTACGCCAAAGCAATCACTTTTATATAATCATTTTGAGTCTTTTGCTCGAAGAACAATTCATATGCCTAATTATTTGTGTTTAGTTTAATACGGATTCTTCTTCCATTTTTTAGAGATTAGAAATTTAAACTTTCTGCAGTTATTTACTTTGTCTCGAATTTCTATTGTTTATTATCAGAAATCACTTGTTACTGAGACCTTCCCTTTCTTAATGAGGAAAGAAAGTTACATTAAATCTATCCTGTAGCTACAATTGATATCCATTCAAATTTTGCCAGTTCTTCATCAAATCGTTTGGCTGCTGATAGAGAAAAATATTTTCAATTACTCATATAGAAAAGGTATATACAAAATCATCGTATTTCTTAATTATTGAGATTTCAAGGGGGATCTCGCATGATTTTAGGTATGATGCATGTAAGTGCTTTAAATATTATCAGTACCCTACAAAATCATCACGATTTTCTGTACTATGTATACAAGTACTTTAAATCTGATCAGTACCCTACAAAATCATCACGATTTTCTGTGCGATGTATGCAAGTACTTTAAATCTGATCAATACCCTACAAAATCATCACGATTTTCTGTACGATGTATACAAGTACTTTAAATCTGATCAATACCCTACAAAATCATCACGATTTTCTATACGATGTATACAAGTACTTTGAATCTGATCAGTACCCTACAAAATCATCATGATTTTCTGTACTATATATACAAGTACTTTAAATCTGATGAATACCCTACAAAATCATCACGATTTTCTGTACGATGTATACAAGTACTTTAAATCTGATCAATACCCTACAAAATCATCACGATTTTCTATACGATGTATACAAGTACTTTAAATCTGATCAATACCCTACAAAATCATCACGATTTTCTATACGATGTATACAAGTACTTTAAATCTGATCAGTACCCTACAAAATCATCATGATTTTCTGTACTATGTATACAAGTACTTTAAATCTGATCAATACCCTACAAAATCATCACGATTTTCTATACGATGTATACAAGTACTTTAAATCTGATCAGTACCCTACAAAATCATCATGATTTTCTGTACTATGTATACAAGTACTTTAAATCTGATCAGTACCCTACAAAATCATCATGATTTTCTGTACGATGTATACAAGTACTTTAAATCTGATCAGTACCCTACAAAATCATCATGATTTTCTGTACGATGTATACAAGTACTTTAAATCTGATCAGTACCCTACAAAATCATCACGATTTTCTGTACGATGTATACAAGTACTTTAAATCTGATCAGTACTCTACAAAATGATCACTCAACATGATTCTCGAACCATTTATTCGAAAGCAATCAAAAATGATGCTGACATACTGTTAATTTTTTTTTTTAATTCCAAGCACAAAAGTGTGAATATAGACGTACAACGCACAATTTACTCGCTAACCTCTAGAAATGCCTTCAAAATGCATCAACCAACAACCAACCATCTAGATTTCGTATCATTTAGAAATTTTGGGGAAGTATCCGTGGCGTAAGATCTAATATATTGGACTACGATATCGTAGTTAGCGAGTTCAAATACTAGTCGTGCTAAAACGTTTAATTTCGGATTAATACACTCAGGAAAACTATGAGTCCACTTATTTCCCCAACTGTTGATTAAATGGTATTCTGTTCTTCTATAATGATGGCTTTGGCATTAAATAACCTCAAACGTAAGAATCTTGAGCCTACTATCTTAAATATTTTCGAGTAATGGTGATGTAGTTCCCTTCTGTACTGTGTTTTATTGTATCATAATAGACATCTAATGATTCTCCATTTCAGATCTTTTATTTTTGACTGGGCAGGGGTAAGAACAGAACCACAAGCTTTACAATTGGTTTTACATTAACTACAGCAGTTACTGCAAAACCATTTTTTTTCTGATTTTATTTATTTATCTTTTTTTTTTGTCTTGAGTTTAAGGTAGATAAAGCCATTTGGGGACGAACGAAAGACTATAAAATAAACCTTGTTCTAGGCAACATATCACTTCCCAATCTGAGGAAGATATGTTATATTGTCATGTGCCGTATCATAACAACACAATAATAAGTCAGACGCAATGACAAAGACAGACGCAGTAATAAACGACGCAGGAAGACTTCTTTATAAAAATATTTACCCTCACTTTATTGCAAGGGTTCAAAAAGGGTTACTCAAGGGTTGCGTGTGAGAGGGAGCTGGAGACCGAACAGAAACTGTAATATTTTGACCCCCAAACTTATGGCCGTCAGCGTTGTGTCTTTCTCGTTCTCCAGGGCTGCTCAACCAGAGGCCCAGGGCCCACTCTGCTGGGTGATGGCTTACTTTACTGTATCTTATCAGCGTCTTCTCTGGACCCCAATTCATCAGGGCCCCAAGCCCCTTCGGCCTGGTGTGGCTTTCCCTACCACATCTCGTCTCCAACTGGCTGCAACTCAACTGGCTCCGGAACTCAACTCGCTTTATATAATCGTTCGACGCCCACTCGATCTTTGAAATTGAATGTTAAATCGTCATCAAGCAGAAATAACTGTCATGCAGTTCAGAGGTCACTCTCTTCCGGTGCATCACTCTGTAGTGGCACAGTGGGACCTTCACCTTGTCCCATATTATCAGCCTTAATCCGCCCACGCGATCTCTTTCGATTACTGGCCATTGGAATGTGTCACTTCCTTCCGGTGCATCACCTTGGAATAGCATTTTTGGGCCAGGTCGAAGGTCAAAATACCACACATGTGACAAAATTGTGAATACATATCAATTCTGATCATATTTTTACTGGGTGAATGATTGGTGATGAATTAACATTGATCAGCAAATGTTTTATCAGGGTTGTCAATTTGAAAAATAATGAAAATTTATCATATTAATTTCTCGACATGCAATAAAGGAGAATTTGTTCAAGAAAAAAATTCCCGTAGTAAAATATTCCCTTAATCTTGTGACTATTTCCTGTCACCATAAATATAAAACCCCGCACTCTGGTTGCTATTTGAAAACTGTTGATATAGGATAACTGGTCATGACGAGTCGAATGAATGCAGTGTCTGTCAAAAACTTCCAAAACTATTTCTAGGAGCGGGTTGGTTGATTTTATAGCATTTCAACCATTGTTGGGTTGTTTTATGCCAATGTTCATTTAACAATTATGCTCGGCAGTTAAACGCCTAACAAAAATATATGTTTCCAAACATTTTAAACAAATAAACACTTCCTTATTTTAAACAAATTAACACTTTCTTATTTCAGACAACTTAGTACTTTCTTAGTTTAAACAAATAGATATTCTTTATTTTACTCAGTTCTTTTTGACTCAGAACAGTTACAATGACTTTGACTGGATTTCTAAAAATAACGATGAGAGTTACCCTGCACGAGGTCCAGAACTGAAACCTCACCACAACATGCAGTTTTGTAGTATACCCAAGACACTCTTCTTTTGTAGGACCACCTCTTCATGTTATGCAATCAGCCAATTTTTACTCCACTTATCCAGGAATTTGAACAATGTCATTGTCAGTGTGTGGCTTCCCAAGGAGACTATATCGAAAGTAATAAAGTTGATTTGTATCTAAGTTGATAAAATGTTTTACAAAATCAATTTCAGACCGACCTGTTCATTACTGTAACTTTATGTGAAACGTATTTTTCGACCTCCTTTTTTGTTTTTGGTTTTTACTAAAGCTTGTTAACAACGTATTAATATTGAAATTCGACGTATGATTTTTGCTTTGGTAAATTTCTTGTTGAATGATGTGTCCCTGGCAGCTATATTGGTTTATAAATATAATTAATTATTGAAGTTATAGAATGCAGATGATAGTAAATGTACTTAATATATCAACTTAAACTTCGAACATTATCAAGAGAACCTTTGTTATATTGAGAATGTGTATGTTTGAAAAATAATGGAACCTACAAAATTATTATTCCTTTGTAAATTTGGCTCGATATTTCTTTAATCTCTCAGAGTATTTTGAGTGGATTGCTATTGTGGGTAGTGGACACACACACACACACACACACACAAATACACACACAATACACAAATACACACACACACATATACATGCGAGCACACACACACAAACACACACACACATATAGACAGAAAGAAGAAGAATATTGTGCCACTAATTTTTCCATGTTAAATTAAAATCACACGGTTTGTACGGTAAGTAATCACATTATGCAAACACACATATATATATACGTGTGTGTGTGTGTGTGTGTGTGTGTGTGTGTGTGTGTGTGAGTAGCATTTCTTCATTAATGTATATTTCATTGAACAATATAGACATGTTTTGTCTACATAATTTTGTTTATGTCCTTTCCACTTTGTGCCACAAGTTTTTGGGCAGAATTTTTTTTTTTTTTTGCATGTACAGAAACTTCTTACCGAAAACACAACGAAATTAGAACAACAAAATAACAAACAAAAATTACAAATTCTCGAGGCGCTCCATATCAAAATGAAACAATCTAAACTCAATAGAATCAATTTCGAAACCAGTACAAATGGGCTTAAATGTCTTTAGCTACTGCAGCTACTTATAGAAATGAAGAAAACGCCAAAACAACACACAAGTATGAATAATAAACAGTTACAAAGTAGTGATGTACATGCAAAGTTCATATCTCTTTTGCAATATACACACCCCTGATGATGGCCCAAGATTGGGCAGAAAATACTAGGGTAACAATTAGTTATAGAAGTTTCATCAACCAATTCCCACCGGATACAATAAAATCAAATCGGCAACTGGAAGGACATGTACAACAATATGTAGACACAATATGTCTATATTATTCATTGAATAATATATATATATATATATATATATATATATATATATATATATATATATATATAGGGTAATATTCGGCCAGGTTAAAAAGTTTGGGGTAATACCCTCTGGACAAGAAAATCATTCAAGAGCTGAACATTTAAATTTTCTTGGTAGAGAGCTCAATGTAATTTATTACGGAGCAATATTTCTTTAAGAAACCGGTCTTTGATTTTTTTTTCTTAAATATATATATATATATAAATATATATATATATATATATATATTTCATCCACAGAGAGACAGTTTCGTTGTATTACAACTCTTCAATGTTACGAGGCACGCGATATGCTTCAAGTTGGGATCGAAACTTAGCTGATTTTACGTCAGTCGAATATCCTACCCCGACTATCGTAATTCTCAGCATAAGTGAGTTTTCTATGAATATATTTATACATACACTCTATCGGCTCCCTGAGGGCTTAATTCATTAGAGCTTTGCATTTACACGTATTTAACAGCTGGCAATTCCTTAACTCAAGTGCTCAACCCACTGAGTGGGAGCATATATATATATATATATATATATATATATATATATATATATATATATATATATATATACTAAATACTATCCCTTAGAGTAAGATGAAAATTAATATGAATACAATTACAATACAATCTTCAGAAAAAAGTGTGAGTAGAAAGGACGAAGAAGAAATAGGAAGGGAATTAGAGATGTAAAGATTAATCAATGATACACCGATGTATATCATGATTTTTTCACTGATGATACTAATGTCCATGCATGAAAATATTTGACAAATAAAAAAAATCAAATATTTTTGTCCAATAAAGTGTTGCTTGATATATAACTTGATTTCCAGTGAGCAAAAAAGTAGCACAAGCAGATTTAAAATCTATAATTCAAGAAGGACTGCATGGAACCCAAAATAAATCTGGTGCTTGGAATATTTTGGATTTGAAGTACAAGAGGGAAAATAAAACAAGAAAGTTATCTGTGAGCATGCTATTTGCAGAGCCCTTAAAGATAACCTTTTCGGTTCTTAATTTCAACGTCATTCAATTTTTTAAGTATATCATTCCCTTTTTTTTTTTTTGTTATTAGAAAGAGTTTAAATGAGTGAAAAACTAAAAGATAAATAATTTTAAAACAATTTGTAATTAATTATGAAGAATTTAACTTTTAAAATGAATATGTAAGATTTCAGGAAGGACACAACAGTGGGAATTGCGTGTTTTTTAAAAGAACACATTATGCTCCAGAGAGAAAATTGAAATGTTCTGAGAATAGTATTTGACATATATTTCTAGAGGTAAAAGCCATTTTATAACATTTTATCATACCAGTAAAGTTGGCGACCGTAGTCGAGGGCGACCAGAAGGCTCCCGTTTCAATAGCTACTACACCGAGGTGTAGGGGAAGGCGCTACTCCTTTCCCTGGATTGCTCCACTTTACCCTTGATACGTAACTTATATTGCTGAGTTTTAAGCAAGGATGTATCAAATACCATTTTTAAAGTCTTTGGTATGACGCGACCTGGGATTGAAACCAGGTCTCCCAGACCATAGGCAAACGCTCTACCCACTAGGCTATGAATGCATTAAAATCGACTACGACCAGAAGTTTAATTGAAACATTGCAAAAATCATGACGTGTTGCTTTCTTTCGTATTTTCATATTTTCTTGTCAGCATACAGAGATGATTTTTTATATATATTTCCTTTTATTAAGCCATAATCTATTAATAGAATCGGTTAGTGTTTTTTTTCTATTACAAGAATTGCGATGAATATTGAAATGTGATCTGACCGTCTCTTTACATGCCTAGAGGGAATAGTGGAAAAAAGCTACTTCCACTTTTACAAAATATGAGGGTATTTCAATAAATTAAACGTATCTTAAAAAAAAAAAAAAGCAAAATAGAATCTTTTTTCAGAATGTTTTTTCATAAATGTAAATTTGAAATTAGCCAAAAGCAAAGAATTATTTTAATCTCGCAAAAATATTAGTTTTAAGTCTATTCAAAAGGATCACAAATCATGCAGGATGTACAAGGGTTGAACAGAGGTCTGTCATCAAATTTACATGATAAAATGTTATGAAATTGCTTTTAACTCTAGAAAAATATCTCAAATATTATTCTCTGAACATTTCAATTTTTATGTGAAATTTACGGAAGAATGCGTGATGTGCAGGGAGAATCATATTTTGATAAAAAGAAATGTTTATAAATGGACTTTGCCAATATAAGCCTAGGTCACAAAGACAGTCCATAGAATGGAAACGCACAGATTCTCTTGCGAAGAAAACGTTCCACGATCAGCGGTCAATAGAAGTTATTTTGATAGTCTTTTGGGACATGGAAGGAATCATCATTATTGATTTCCTTAAAAATGGAGCAGCAATTAACATAGTTTCATGTTTGGCATCTCCTTTGGCAAAGTTTACCTTATGTATTCAATGACGCTCGTTTATCAAAAAGGCTATATAAGTATCTTTTAATCATTCAATGGGATTGTCATGAACCATGAATTTATTGATTGAAATCACCAAAAAAGTATGATTGTGTGCTTTTACAATTTGATATCTTTGAGTTTTACCTTTCTATTATAGAGAAACTGCTTGATGGGACTATAAGTTTAGCAAGACATAATACTTATATATTTATTTTGGTATAAATTGCCAAGCACTGTTGAATATCTATAAGCATGTTTGATCTGAACATCGTATTATACAAAATACATGAAATATAGTAGTGAGACTGACATGAGGAAATAGGAAAAATGTATCCTTACTTAATCTATATTTACCAACCACTCCGCTCGGGAAGGATATGACACAAGGTCAATTTTTAAGCGGAGTTTAACAGGTTTGAATTCAGAGTTTTCCTTCCTTAAGATTAGTTCCCTCCCTAAGGCTGAAGAACCCAGTCTGCTCTACTATTTATCTATAGCCGGAGAGAGAATAATTGGATTCATACCTTTCCTAAGGGTATTAGTACTATGTGAAATGCTATCAGTTTCGTCCAGGATTTGAACTCCTTTCGCCGTGTCCATTTCCTACGACCATAACTATTACACCACGGGCACCTCCTGTCTTTACTTAGTAGAAGAAAGTTGACACATGCCAATGCATAGAAACGTAATAGAGTTCCGAGAGAAGTAACACATAAAAAAGAATAACTAGATTACGTTCAAAGCCAGATCAATAAAATCAAAAATTCGATGGGTGCTATACAATCACAATTATCTTGGCAGACAGTGGATTAAGTGAAAGGAAGGAAAAGCACATTGTGAGAAATCTAAAAGCAGCCAACCAAGAAGAAATACTTCAGAAATAGAAAGAACATTTTAAGAATATCCTGAAATCACAGAAAAACCAATGTTAAATGTTATTGTTAACTTATCTTATCTGTCTGATAAAATAAAAAGGGATTCCTTCCAAACTGTGGCTGCATTAATACAACTGTATGGATGCACAAAATGAATGTTATGGAAATGCATCGAGAAAAAGTGAAATAGGAACTACACAGGAATGTTAAGTGATCTTTTGAACAAATCGTCGAAGCAACATCCCGCAAAACATCAGTTGTACGGCTACTTATGTTCCATCTCTCTAACAATCCAAGTTAGTCGAACAAGACAAACGGGGAACAGCTGGAGAAGTAAGGATGAATTAATAAGACTATAGACTCCTACACATCAACGCATTAGGGTTGGCTGACCTACAAAGACTCATATACAACAGTCCAGAGCAGACACTAGACACAGTCTAGAAGACCCACGAAGAGTAATGGAGGATTAAGACAGAGTGAGAATCAGGTGTGCTGTCAGCTTGACTTGAAGACTTATATATAAACGTGGTACATTCGATAGGTTTCCAGCCTTTTTTTGTACAGGAATTTAAGATTATTGTAGACTCTTGAAAATTCAGTATGTTATTGCTATACATCTTATGGGGTGACAGACCAATTTCTATGATTTCAGGTTCAAATAAACCACTACAGCAGGTATTGGAATACACCCTCCTAAAGCCTTATTGTCTCAGCTGGTGAATTTCAAAAATGCAATCTGACACGTTAGAAGAACGATATGCAATAAAATTGTTTTAAACTTGGAAAAAATGCCACAGAAACGTATGGAATGCTTCAGACTGCTTTTAGAGCATCTTGCATGAATCGAGCATCAGTTTTTGAGTGGCATAAGAGATCAAGGAAGGCAGTGAGTCTGTGAGGGATAATGAGAGGTGTGGGAGGAGTAAGGAAGTCAATACACCACATTTGATTGGCCAAATTGTTCGGGTTAGGGTTACTATGTTGAGGTTTTAAGGGAGTCCAAGAAGAGATTCCGTCAGAAGAGGCCAGCACACTTTAAATCGGGTCAGTGGCATTTCCACCGGGACGATGCACCACTCCACAACTTCATTCTTATCACAGACTATTTGACCAAGATGGGCATCAAGGCAGTTCGTCATCCTCCTTATAGTCCATACCTTGCCCCTGTGACTTTTGGTTATTCCCTAAGCTCAGAGGCTGTCGTTATGAGACAATTGAGGAGATGAAAGAGAGTGTGAGGAAGGTCTTTGACAAGAGGACTTCCATGGGGTCTTCCAGAAGTAGTTGGAACAGTACAACAAGAGCATTGCAGCTGGAGGAGATTACTTCGAAGGGGACCAGAGTTTCATGTGTATACTATCAATAAAAGTGCCCATACGAAAAACGTCTAGAAACTTATTTAATGATCCTCGTATATATATATATATTGATAAAAAAGTCATTCAAGTAGAAGGAGAGATTTCTTGAGAAGTAAAGTCGACACTATAGCGTTTCTGTTCTAAGGAACTATCATCAGGACTATGAGGGATTATATTAGTGATGTTAAATCAACGATGGATGTGTAAAAAGTGTAAAATCGAATAACCTTGTGAACATTCGTATAACAAGAAAAAGGTTGACCGTTTATGACAAGAAAAAGTCGGCCGTTTGATTAATGAATCAGCGTTTGTTATTTTAAATTACGTAGTTAGAAATATTGTGTAGAAATTTATCTTCCTTTTATTTATAAAGAAAGTTTTCAAATCGTTCCATGTTTTCGACGAAGTTCAAATTCTGTATGTCTGGCTTTTTCAAATGTATGTGTCTCGGAAAATTTTAAATCACAAATAGAAGTTTCAAGGTATAGACGTATGTAATCCGGGAAAATGTCGGGATAGACGAAGAACGTTGGACATGCTGGTAGGTATGATTTTTTCTAGTGTATAGTTCATTAGAAAAGTCTTCCTGTTTTTTGAGTCGGTCTTTGCATCTACGAACCATCTTGACGTCATCCATATGAGATATCGAAGTGGAAGAATGGTTTTGTCGGATTACAATCCATTATTTACTTATATATATATATATATATATATATATATATAAGAGTCATTCAATAAATAGGGTGAAATTTGGTTAAAGGGTTACCAATAGGAAGTCCTGTTTAAAATAGAACTATTTTCAAGGAAAACTATAGTCCAGATGACTATCAGCAGGAATTTTACTAAATCTTGCGCAATGAACCTTTTTCCTTTCTAGGGAGTCAGTGGATCAACGAATTTCCATTCTATTTACTGTCTTTTCCATTCAGGCTTCTTGTAGCAAAGCCATGTTTAGCCCATTTGGAAACATTTTTTGAAAACATTTACTGAGAAGCCAACTGTCATACATCCAGCCCTGATGAGAAACCGTTAATAAAGACGTTCGCGGGTGGGTTGAAAAAATCATATGACATCATCATATCTGCTGTTGATGACTCTTTTGATCAAAGAGATCCAAACATTGCAATACCGATAGAAGAATTGTACGGACTACAAGACGAACTAGGTTGAAAAATTAACTAATTTTGTCTCATTCCATGAGAGTATGCTGGTTAGCCTATGAACTTTTCAGTCGAACCTCGTATGTTCTCGAAATTGTTTCTTTTTTTATTGTTTTGTTTGTTTATCTTTTTTAGCTCTAGCTTTAACAATTTTTAGGTTGTGGGTCTTCTCTTCAGCAGAGGATACTATTGACTTATTCTAAGCCTCACCAACATGGCATTTGAAAGACTGCAATATAGCACCTATTAAAATGATCATGGAAAAAATTTTGAAGCCGTTTGTCCAACAGTGAACGCAGAATGAGTTATAATGATGATGATGATGATGATGATAAGGAAGAGGAGGGTGGTGTTGATGGTGGTAGTATAGGAGCAAATCTCTTAAAATATTTTCATTGCATTTTTTTATTTATAGCTTAGTGTCTTTCCAAGCGTACCTAATAATTGTTGGCTTATATCTAATCAGCGTCTTGTTTGTCGTTTGCTACTGTCCGGAAGCCAAGCAAAACAGGGATAATCTTGTATAAACATTAAAATATCTGTCGCTCGAACAAAGGTTGATCTGTTCAAAAATTGAGCTGTCAATTTTTTTCCTCTATCAAAATGTATGTATTTATCTACATTTAGACGCATAGACGAGAAGTGTGTGTTTGATGGGTAGTTTAGTTTATAGTGGTGGCGGTGGTGGTGGTGGTGATGGGACTGTTTATTCGTCTGCATTACAGATTTTTTCTCCTTAGGTCCACAGTTCATTAAGGGCGTATTCTTTGTAAAGCAAAATTTCTTTCACCATAACTATGGGTTAGATTGAAAACTGTTCATCTTCGCTTAGCTGAGACTTTGAATTTTTAGCGAAATATTTTTTATTAAATCAATATATTTGGCACGTTGCCGAATTAGATATATTTTGAAAGATTTACCCAACATTGCCAAATATATTTCTATTGTTTTCCGTTTTCTTTTTTCTTTTAAGAAATACAAATAGACAAGAGAACAATCTGAAGTGAACCGTTATCAATATATATATATATATATATATATATATATATATATTGTACAGCCTACCTGATGACTATCAAATAGTGCACCTAACGATTCTGACCATTTCAATATGTTAGATTTTGAATCTTTGAATCGGTTCTACTTAACAAGAGCAATGATCTTTTTTTTTAATTTTTTATACATCTTGAATATCATTTTTTCCTATATATATATATATATATATATGAAAATGAGCCAGTCATCATCATAAAAAGTTATGATCAGAAAAGTGTTCAAATACTGGACAGTGTTGCATATTAACCCTTGACCGAGCCGTCAATCAGAGATTGTCTACGAGGAAGCACTTGTGGAAAAAAAGCGGAAGCAGTCCCGTGGTTGATCGGAAATATGTGGGTGTTACGAAATGACATGTCCTTGTGTGGGTCTCGGTCAGTTAGGGTCAATGTGAGTCCTGAGTCAACGCCAGCTTACAGCAAAGTCAAGTAAGCAGATAGAGAACCGTATTGGGGGTGGGAAGTGGTTGAGGACGTTTCGTCGGAAGATAAGATATAAGACCTTGAAGATAACACAGCGTGCTTTAATTATGAGAAGTTATGGGTCAATATAGCAGTCTGTGTTTGTCTCCCTATCTCCGTCTGCCTGTTTCTCTCTCACGCCACAGAAGCTTTGACTTCTAGAAGAATAAAGAAAGTTGTATTTTTAATGCCAAGTGTTACGGCCATTCTTATCCATGTATATTCTCTTAATATGGCAATATAACATTTTGCAATTTTATGTTGATGGCCAGTTCATGCCGACATGGCATATTTTTTAACCTGAGGTTAAACCTAGACGATCGAGGAAACGGCCAATGAAGAAATTAATTAATGAAGAAAAAAAGAGGTAGAATGAATGGAAAACGGACCGCTCAGAAGTAAAGAACGAAACGCGAAAAGAAAAGAAAAAAGATGGAGGAAGATACTGAAAATGAAAGAGAAAAAGAAAAAGCCCGAAAATGCAACAAACTTGAAGAAAAGAAGGAAAATCAAAAGAAAATGAAGAACAGAAGGAAGAATTCAACACATCAAGAAAATTGGAAATGGAAAAGCTGTAAACAATCTGAAAAAGAAAAGAAAATGTTGCTCATTCTAAGAAAAAAAAGAAGAAAAAAATATTCTCCGTCTGAAGTTTGTAGGTTTACGTCGATTAAATTTAGCTAATTACGAAAAAATGGCGGTTTTATCTGTCTTTCATTGTTTTAAGAGTCGTGTCCAATAGAATTTGAATAGTTTTAAAAGAAAATTGGAAATCGGTGATAAAGTCCAGAATATTTTACGTGTGAGCTGATACTGAAAATTGCTGTTTTGGGTTGACAGAGAAATAGAATGCAAAGGAAGAAAAAGAAGCAGAAAATAGTTTCTGAGATATGTCAAAAAGTTGATAAGTTTCAAATTTCTACGAAAGTGAGAAGTTTAACTTTTCATGGATGGACTGTGATAGTTAACAATATTTTTTATAAATAAAATTTTGTAGTAACTCATGGATGCTATCGTAACACGAATTGATTCGAGATTAGGATTTTTATCCATTCTGCGGAAGGAATCGGGCATCTCGATATGTTGTCGAGAGAAGGCTCATGTATCTTTGGATTCGAAGTTAGGCAGAGTAGGGCAGGGTTTGAGACGACTAAGTTGTATTGGAAAGTTTTATGGTGGAAGTCTCTATGTGATGGGATCAACATTTTTAGAAAGAGTGGAGACCATGCCGAGATTTGTGAGGCTTTCCCGAGTATGGGGATTAGAACTTTGAGGTACTGGTTAGAGGCCAGACCAGGTTGTAGATGTCTCCCTACAATAGGATTGAAAATTTTGTGGGTGTTGGTAAGAGACCAGGCCATTGTGTTAGTTGAAGTTGTAACACTTCACACCCATGTGTTCATTAGTTGAAGTGGATATTTTGAAACAGGAGATGGGAAATTAGGGAGTATTTGCGCAAAATCTGGATATGCCTCGTGGTATGCACTGGAAAATTACGGACTCAGTTTTATATCGTGCCTGAGGGAGAAATATAAATGAACAAAGAAATAAAAGATAAAGTACCCTCGTTAATCATTGAGAAAGAGAAAAGAGATAGACCGACGGGCAGTGGAGAAAGTTGTGGAAAGAGTATAAGTTTGGGGTTGCTTAAGAAATGAGGCCCCTGGAAATTTTATGTCACTTTTGAAACTCAGCAGGATACTTGTATGGCGTTGTTTTAGTTGGAATCGGTGAACAATAAGATACTTGTTAGAAAAAATAGAAAAAGACGCACGTGAACCAATATTAGTTTAGGTTATCCATAAGAAAAGAGCGCAGAGAATGAGCAATTGTACAGAATATATATATATATATATATATATATATATATATATACACACACGCACATATATATATATATATATATATATATATATGCGTATGTGTGCGTGCGCGTGTGTGTGTGTGTGAAAATTATTGAAATGAAAAGAAAAGAGAATTGAAAGTAAAGAAAAAAAAGACAAGTTAACTCAGCATCGAAAAAAGCAATAATTTTAAAAATAGAAAAAAAAAAAAAAGGAAAGAAAAAATAGAGAGAAATAAAGAGCCGAAAAGAGAAGAAGAAGAGACAGTTCCTAAAAATAGAACTGTGATAAGCATGAACATTGTTCAGATTTTTTTTTAAATGTTTTCAATCGTGAACTTTTTTTTTTTTTCTGGTTGGACATTTTGTTTTAACAATTGCATTTTCACTTGTTATGTATTTTTCTCTCCAACCGCTGAGTAGCTTAGAAGGGAATAATTATTTAAATTTACGGTGACATTTCTGATTTTTTTCCTCGACTCATTTCATGTGAATTTTGATTTGAGTTTTGATTTTTTGGGAAGATTATGAAAAATTTTGACGTTTTTTTTTTTTTTTGTTTTTTTTTTTCTTTTTGTTTGTTAACTCAGTCAGACTTTGAATGACATGTGCTGTCGATAATGGCAGCCTTTCTGTATTCAAACGAACTACGTTTGAAAATAAGTGAAGATCACTGACCCGATGTTTATTTGAAAATTAGGGCGCAGCAATAACCTATGATCGATGGTATGCATCGAGGTTTCTATTTATAGGAGAGGACGCAGAGAAAAACGAAATTTTAAACAAATGGATTTGGGAAGGTGAAATCACTTAGTGCAATTATTGGTTAAGAAGAAAATCAATTGCTGATAGATGTTTTGGCACGGTATATTTTTTGTTGCTGCATGCATTTTGATTTATAATGCCATTTTGAGGTATTGGTTTGGGGCCATCGTGATATTGTTGTTGAATGTTTGGAAATCCTCCTGTTATTCCAGGTAGGATCCTGTAGAGTGGATAACTGCTGTATGGTCATAAGGAATCCAGGCAAAATGGATTGATGGAATGACCAAGGTCACGGGGTTTGTGACCAGGATTTAGAAGATCAAGACGTTGGTTCTGTGATATTTATAGTTCATCAAGGAAGGTCCTACGGTGTTTTTATAATCGGTATATGTAATTGTGTTGTAAACCTGATATATGCATGTAGGATATCCTACCGCACCAAGAAAAAAAAGAAATAATTCAGATAAGAACAAAAACGGAATAATTGTCACATGATGAAAAGGTCACCTTCTAAGATGAGTAATGATTGTTGTATTTTTGATGTTGTTGCCCTTGAACATTCTTGTAAGATGTGGTTGTCGAGAGGGATGGAGAAGGGCGTGAAGAAAATGTCCACGGTTGGACATTTTGAAAAATAAGGTGTTGCATATTGATCCTTGACCGAGCTGTTAATCAGAGATTCTCTAAACAGGATGCACCTGTAAAAATAAGCGGAAGAAGTCACGTGGTTGATCGGAAATTTGAGGGTGTTACGAAATGATATATGCAAATACCCACGTTATACAACACTAGTAGAAATAGATAGAATCAAAAAGTATATCATTTTCTCACATTCTCATGTTAGTTTCATGCATTTTTTAAAGATTATATTTTTTAACTTGGGTATATATATATATATATATATATATAGTCAGGGTGCGTAACGGGATATTATCGTACCGACGATATATATGTATATATATATATATATATATATATATATATATATATATACCATGCAGTCTAAATATATTTAAGAGGAAAAGGTTAAAAACAGAGAGAAACCTGAAGTTAATGGTTGATAGTAAAGAACTTTTTGACTCATAAGAAGATATTTAAACAAAGGGAATTTTGCTTGGAAGAAAAATTTTGCCCCATACGTCTTCCTAATCCTAAAAATTTTTAGAATAAAATCTCTGAATTAATAGAAAAAGTTACCATGAAAATAAGCTCCTAATTTGTAATTTGGCTCCAGATTGAATCACATGACCTTAAATTTCTCCCGTGACTTCAGTTTTGTATCCTCCATGTTGAGAGGGAGCTGCAAATTCAGTCACCTACAGATATTATGTACAGCTATGATGTGACAAATCTAGCCTAATGATTTATAACGAGAAACTCAATGGTAAAACGTAACTTAGCTATACCATTTTTTTTATTTTTAAAATTTTACATATATATATATAGAGAGAGAGAGAGATAGAGAGAGAGAGAGAGATAGGGATAATTGTTTAAAAGTATTTAAACCGGGGCTTCTCAAAATCATCGAATTAGACCCTGGGGTGAATATGATTCAAACATCGGGCTCCTCGGCAGGTCATTTTGCTTGTTTGAATTAATAAATCTCTTTATCACGAGAGAACAAAAATTGCAGAATCATGTGGACTAATTGGCAGATATGCCTGATTGGGTGTAATGGCCACGAGTGATGCGTCGTTTACATACAACCATAACAAAACATACGGGTCATTTAAGTAAACGAACGATCTGGCTCTGACATCGTTAAACCTTTTCGGTGTCACAAACCCGTGACCCAATATTCGTGAACTCCATAGTACGCAACAAATTCATATTTCTCCTAAAAAATAATTCAATCATTATAGTACTTTATTTAGTCTTTTCCCATGTAAATTATATTATGAATTGATAAATTATTGATGTTTTATAATTTAATATTCACTAAAATATGGGGTGGTGAATGAATCTGGAATTTGTCTACGAGAGGTGCCTCTGGTAAAAGGTTCGAGAATCCCTGATTTAAATAAACAGTTTTCATTCAAAATAGATATGAAAAAAACTTTCATTAAATCAAAATGACCAGCATCGAATCCTTTTTTATTCAAACTACTAAATTTATCGAAAATTGTTTTTAATAAACTTGACTTTTTAGACCAAACTGTTTTTTTTTTCTTTTTAGCCTTCCGTGATCTTGTTCAACATCAATCATGGACGTTGAAATTGCAAAACCCAGTTGTTATTTGAAGGAGTTGGCAAACTCATGGTTTATCAAGATTTCTCCTTTCTGCCAAATATTTAATGACGTCTACAATCTTAAGCAACAGAAAACAAAGTTTGGCCTTATTCAATTATGATTAACAGTATCTCCCATTTTGTAATACTTCTTAAGGTGATAGAAAGTACAGCTCACAAATATTTGAACAATCACAAAATCTCTATTACCTAAGTTGAGATGTGCCATTTCGAACTTTGTGACGGGGTGGGGATCCAATTTGTGTAACTCTTAAAAATAAAAATTTGAGAGATTTTTCAGTCTCCTAGGTCGATTCTAAATACAATATAGTAAGGACGTAGACACTTTATTTGCTTTTTTCTTGGTTACTGATAGCAGCTGAACAGCAGATAGTAAAAGGATATCAGATATGAAGACTGAAAGAACTGCAATCTGCGCTTCTAAGAGGTCATTCTGAAAGTAATGCTTTCTATTTTATTATGTTGTCCTGTAACGTCAGTAATGGATGCAGGTGGCATGGCAATAGAAGATAAATATTACTACTTCTTCTTGCTACAAACAGCGGCTAAAAAGCAATTTAGGAAATCTCATAACAGGAAAACAGAAGTATCACCAACTAAATGAGAGCATATCGCACTCATGAGAGGTTATTTTGAAAGTAAAGTCTATTTTATTACATTGTCTCACAGTGTTTCTTTGTTCAAAATAGATGCTGAGCAGCAGTATCGCAAAAGGTCACCAGGAAGGAAATCATCCGTGCGAGAAAAACTATATTATATTTACGCAGACCAAAGTATGTGAGCGTAGTCAGGTGGTGGTCAAATATGTCAACAATGAACACGTTCAGCACGGCTGACAATCCATTAAATTGAAAATTCCACGATCAATTAAGCTGCGCGAATCGCAATCATTGAAATTTGGAACTAAGAACTAAGAACGTCGTTGGGGATTGTTGCAAGGGTACTAACCACCGTTGTCATTTCTGAGAAAAAAGATCATTGTCGATAGTAGTGACTATATACAAAAATAGTGTTTTGTAATAGAAAACTTGCTCTGTCCAAAGGTATTAGCGTTGTTCTATAGTGTGGACTTTGAAGAAAGATGAAGAGACATAGATGTGATGAAGAGATAACGAGATACGTTGTCGATATCAGGATGAACACGGGGGACACGAGTTTACAAAAAATCACAAATTTTTTTTTGATATTTACAAATTTTTTTTGGACCGGTCACATCAACAGGAAGATCTGATGTGATTTACCGGTTCATTCTATCAAGTAAAGTCTTATATCTTATAAATTGTTGCCCACTCCCAATGGGTGTGGTTTTGGTGAGCCAAAAAATGTAGGTCATAACTTGTTGCTCTCCTTGGCTCATTTCAAAAATATCCATGTTTCATATCTGACTGCTTCTCGCCCGTTACAATTAGTGATCTTGTGATTGATATTTTGCTAAATGGTTCATAGTTGAGTAACAGGTTTTATGATAGTGGGAGGCGGCAACATCATTACACTCTGTCCTTTGCATTTTTTAAATTTTCAGTGGAAATTAATTGGAGTCATCATTTTCAGTGGTACTCAGAATCATATATAATTATCGTAGCAATGGTTGTTTGGTTGGTTGGTTGGTTGGTTTTCCCCGCATGTCAATACTTGTTTGATTATATGACGCCGAAATCTGTCCTTCCACAAGTTATTATATGGCTTCAAGTAACTAATGATAAAATGTAGACTTTTAAGTAGCAATTCTATCTTAAATGATTCGTTTTAATACAAAAAATTTGCCCACATTTATATGATAAGTAGTATGTGTATGCAATACAAAACGTATCTTATGGATCTCTTGGACACTCCCGGTCAGAGTTGACCTGGGAGTAATGTCAAAAATGGCGTACTCCACACTACCCAACCTCCTAAACTGGAGCCTCATAAAAAGATGCACAATTGTACCATACCCAAGACAACAATTTTAGGGGTTGGGGAGTCTTACTTCTCCGCAGGGGATACAACACTTTTAGGGGTTGGGGAATCTTACCAACCCGCAAGAGATACACAAGATGTATTCTTAGCCTCGGCCATAGAATACTGTAGGAATGGAATAAACTTTCAGAATCGTATAGTTTTGTTTCGTTATTTAATGGCATATCAACCTGCGTGGGTTATTTAATGTCAAAACCATAGTTGTAGAAGAACAGCAGTAATACTATTCAATCCATAGCTGGATAGATTTGGGATTTCATACTTTCCCCTAAAGGAGTAAGTTCGAAAGTGAACGTCACCTGGAACAACAAAATCTACTAGACGGCTGTTTTTTCTTGTTACTTAGCACTTAGTCTGGTCTTCTGGCTGGAAATAAGTGATCCGTTTGTATCTCAAAATCCCAGGAACTTTTCCGACTCATTTTTTTGGACTGATTCAGCTTTTTGCAAATGTAGTTGCACATACTTAGTTCTTAATAGTTATAATATACCTTATTTAATCTAATTTTTGTTGATTAATAAATTATACTAATATTCAGTAGTTTTGATATGATTTCTAATCAAAATATTTTCCAAATTAGATTCTGACTGCAAACAATTATAAAGATTTTTATTTAATAGGAAAAATTTGAAAAAGATATTTTTTAAAATTTTCAAAATGAATTTTTAGAAAATATTTTGAACTACACAGATAGACATTATTTTTAGATTTATTTTTAATTTAGAATCCTTATAAAAATTTTAAAATTCTAAAGATACCCTTTTCGAAAAAAATGTTTGAATATTCGTTGTAACGCTACGCCACGTGATTGTTGCGTAACGGGACCAAATAGAGGAGAGCAATACCATCGCACCAGATGGGAAGCATGGAAAAACCAGGGAGATGTAGCCTCACCATATGGCACCATCTTGAATATCAAGGGGTGTCACACTTTTTGAAATGTACAATGTAGCTTTGTTGTTACCAATTTATTTTGATTATTTAGAATTTCCTAGCATTCATCGAAGCACCAGAGGGAGAGACAGGCGGAAATGTCGACTGTTGTACATAGAAATGGTGAAAGACAGACACCCTACCTCCTTCTGCAGCTGCCCCCAAGGACTATGAAACCGACTGACAACTTCTGACCAACACAATACAGGCGGACCCCACACTCCTCAATGGCCGCTTGCCTGAATTCAAAATTATCTTTTCAAATATAATCTAATAATTCTGTGTTATAGAGACAACTGTCTTAAACCTTTCGACATAACGTCATCTTCCTAATCATTGCATCATACGATCATAAACTTGTATTTCTAACCCTGAAGACAAACACTTGATTTGTTTATGTTCAATATCCTGTCTAGATCTATTTTGACATGACTCATCCGGCACGCGTGCAAGCCTGTGACTTTTGGCAACTAAGTACATTTACACTCCAAGATTTTATTTAAATTACAATTTTAATATAGAAAATTATGTTTAACTAAATAAAATAATTTATATAATTAATGATCACACAAATTATTTTACACTAGTAACATCATTATATTTTGAAAT
>OY757911.1:81203726-81223726 GCA_963585895.1 Sepioteuthis lessoniana
AAACTTTGAACAAACCGAAAAGGTTCTTCTCAGTATTCAAACCAGCTGCCTCCATAATCACTTAGTTATCCTGCCCACCATGTTACTGGATTGCAGACTCCGAGAAAGGAGAGTATTATAAAAGTAAAGTAAGTAAAGTTTGTGATCTTTGTCGAAAGTGACCAGAATGCTCCCTCTACAATAGCTACTACACCACGGTGTAGAGAAGGGGGCTAATCTATTCCCTGGATTGCTCCACTTTAACCTTGATCCTTACCTTATATTTCTGTGTGTTAAGCAAGGCGGCATCAAGTTCCATTTTTGAGTCTTTGGTATGACTCGACCTGGGGTTAAATCCCGATCTTCCGGACCATTTGCGAACATTCATTAGGCAAATGGCCCGGTATTATACAAACCATAAAAGTGTATTACAATGGAAACCAGGTGATACAGCATGGTGAAAGGGAGGTAAGGTGGGTAAATTTAAAGGCGTGTCAATTGCGCCGTTAACGGAGGAATCTCATGGCTCAAAGACCAACACTAAATAGTTCAGTTAAGAAACAACTGCTACGAATGAAGAAGGGTGTGGTCTATTGATGAGAAAAATAGCCACGGAAAGATTACTAAACCTCAAAACCGCATCGCTCTTCATGCAGGTAAACAATGAACGCATTTTTCTACGGCTGGATTTCTGACTTTTGTGTTTGAAAATCAGCTACAGAGCCCAACCCAAACTTATTTTGTTGGAATAAAATTGAAAAACTATACAAAGAACTGGACTTTGGCAGAGTTGAAAAAACTGGGAAATATGAAGATGACGGTTATTGTAATTGGTGCTCTTGGAAAGATTCTCATATGAATGCAAAAGCCGGGGAATTGGAGATTAGATGAAGAATCAAAACTATCTAGACAACCACATTGTTAAAATCAGCGAGGATACTTAGAAGAGTTACGTAGATCTGACGTGGACCTAGGAATTGGGGCGTCACCAACAGATACAGTTTGGTGTCATACTCAGAACCCCCTTTTTTATGGGTGATGGTATATTTCTACTGAAGATACTGACAGGAATATTTCTACTTATAGATCAATACAACCATTTAATTAGGAAAATTCATGATAATATATAAATTAAATGTCCTTTATTCAAAATAATGCTTTTTTTAGAAAACAAACTATCATTGTTATTGCTGTCGATGATGGGGATGATAATTTCTTTATGCTTCCGGATTTTACATCCAATAGATCTAGGGACTAAACCCATGGTCCGGAGTGTCTACAAGATAGGTGCTATTCAATTGATAATATTTTCTGTAGCCTGAAGAGTTTTCTAAGGAGTAGGATCTGGACAGAGTAGCTATTGATGGTACTTGATATACAGTTTACAAATGTTTCAATTTCTTTCTGCATTAATCCAAGTGCTCTGTTGGCTACTGATATTATTTCTGCCAGCTACTTCACATCCAGCTGATGTTGTACTTTGACAACTTTTATAACTTTAATGGAGGTTCGCCCAGTCGGCCGTGCCCAGAATAAACTGACTGCATATCTTGCAAAGGAGTAATTCCAAGAAAAAAGAGTCCTAGTTATTACACTAAACTGCATTAGATGATGAGGCACCAGTTCTGTAGAAAATGAGGATGTAGAGTATCCCTTCATTGCTATTATTGTCAGGTACACTTTGAACCAATGTGTTAGTATTTTTAGGATCATATCTGTAGGTGAAATAGATCTGTTCTAACAATCATATTCGATAAGACCGTGTGAAAAAAAACTTAAGAAACAACTACACCAAAGATTTTATTGCAGACGTATCGTCATCGACATCATCATGTCGCGCTATCAGCACGGATATCCCTGACCCTCTCTCGTCACCCCTCCCTATCGTCCATTGCTTCCAGCAGATCTTCAGGACTACATCCTGTATCGGCACAGACTTGCTATATGTAAGTTCCAGCCGGTCGTCCTGCTTTTGCTCGTCCATGTGAAGAGGTTCACAGGAGTAAATCACTTTTGTGCTCGTCCCTACTTCTCCAGCAGTTTCCCGCGTGTCTGGTTCGTCTAATTTTGATAGTTTTCGTGATGGGAGGTAGGTGGCCGTAGAGCTGCTGCTTTGTGGGGTGCTGACTCCAGGACTTGTTCAACATTGCTCGCAACATTCTTGTATAGTTGTCGTCAAGCTTTTTCTCCATACATTTAGTTAGCGTCCATGTAGTGCATCCATATAACAGTATCGACACGACCTTTGTTTGGAAAAAACTGCGTTTTATTTTATCGGTCAGGTCTTTCTTCCATATGACCGATAGTCTGTCGATAGCTGTCCATACCTTTGCTAGTCGAGTGTTGATGTCTTTCTCGGTTGATGAGACACTGCTTCCTTAAGTTCAAAGACAATTTTACTGTAATTCAAAATTAAAACTGAACATGGTCAGAGAAGATAACACTTTTGGAACGTGAAACTCTATTTTAGAACAAGGGTAGAATTATTTATTGACTCCCATACTAGTATCGAATATTCAGTATAATGAAAGGAAGAAAGAAAGAAAAAACAGTAGGGTAGTAACGAATAAATAAATGACCCTTGCCCCCTCAAGCAGTAGACAGACAAACCTCTGTATAAATGTTCATGAAAGTTCATAAAATTATACGACACTGACCATGTTAAACTAACTTAGGAAATAGTAAGCACGTCCACTCCAAGACAAGAGTTCAAAAACTGGTTAGTAACATATTGTCTTTTTCTATATTGTCATTTAAAATGCATGAATGGTTTTATTTAATTTTTTCTTTGTAAAATCACTGCTCTATACTATCTGTGTCTTAAAGGCAAAGGCAGTTTTACTGTAATTCTAAATTAAAATTGAACCTGGTCAAAAGAAGCTAACACTATTGGACTTATTATAACCCACAAACCTGATTTAACGTAAAATAGAATGCCTATATGAATGCTAAGAATTATCAAAATATTTTAAAGTACTTTAATGAATTTTTAAAAGAAGTTGTCGAAAGCCATCGGAAGCAGCATGGTGGATGTAAAGGCCAGCGCATAAACCCTCTGGCGGTCCAACACAATGGCTAACCAGGTCCATGGCGTATGAACCCTACAGTTTAACGGCCAGAATCGATTAGTTCGATCGGAGAACTACTGCTGCTCACCTATACAGGTGGCTTCTGTAGATGAGAATAAAAATAGCCATCGATAGATAACCATGACCCACCCTCAAATCACATGTCCATTGTGGGCGTATAATGAACGCAATTTCCTATTCTCTAAGCATAAAATAACCCAAGATTGATTGACATTCCGTTAAAAGGAACCAATCATTTCATGAAGGTGTTTAGAGAATTTATCTATATATATTTATACAGGGACAATTAAAAATACATATCACAAAAAAAAACATCGTAAACCTGAAGAAAGGCTGTTAAACAGATATGAAATAAGACCTGTATCATAATCAGAAGATTTGAAAAAAAAAGTAACATTTCTATTAATTTTAAACAAAAAGGATATTATCCCAGCAAGTTAACATAAACTCATACTCTTGTCTGATTTTCTCCAGATAATGCCTTTTCGGAGAGATAAGAATTTTTTTTATTGAATCTTTTTTGTGTGTGTAACAGTTTGGTTTATGCCACTTTAAACTGTTTTTCAACATGTTTATTTCGTCTTTTTGTTTGGCGCCATATTGCCCATAACAATAGATCAAGCCAAGTTCCATTAAACTCTAAGATTTATACCAGACTAAAAAAAATATTTGGAATTTCAACTTGAAGTGAACAAAAAGAAACTAGATTTTTTTTTTCTGTTTCTTTTTCTTTCTTTTCAACCATAAGTGAAATTGACGTAACTTCAATGCAGTTCTTTGTCGGTCATTCGCAAACGATGAACATTTATTCCATTCTTTAAGAAAGCAACGGGATTCTCTTCGCTTCTCTCGAAGTTATTGTATAGTTAAATGCATCTTGCCTGAAAGCTAATGATCTTTTATTCGTTTTTTAAGCTTCAGCTTCGATGTCTGACTTTTTCGTTTAGATATTTACTGGGGTACGGTTGCTAGTGGGTACTGTTATCAGACATTAAGAAAGAAAAATTTTGCGTGTATTTTTATGAATGGATGGATAACTATCAGCGCATGAATTTATGCAAGAGAAAGTATTCAGCAATTAATTCCGTTTGCTATGAATAAGAGCGACTCCATGAGTAGCAGAAAGAAAAAAAGCGGGAAAATGTAAAATTTACGTGGTTATTTCTTTCTTGGGTATCTCTGTAAAAACGAGGACTACTTTGTGTTGAATACGCAAACTTAGGGTGTTTCGATGTAAGCTTTGGTAACAAGAGAAGCAAGAAAATCCCAAATAGTAAAAATTGGAGATATGTATTTGCACCCATGTTTCGAAAACATTTAGAAAATTTATATTTGTTAGTAAAACCAAAAATCTAGCACATGTTCAAATCAGGATAGGTTGATTTACAGGAACACCCTTTTAGTGGTTTCTTAATTTTTCTAATACTTTTTTGTTTTAACACCCTTTAATTTTGCCAGAGAATTTAAATTTATGAATATGTTTGTTTGTTTTTGTTTTTGTTTTTTCGTACATATCATCATCATCATGTCTCGTCACAGGCACGGATATCCCTGACCCTCTCTCGCCATTTCTCCCTATCATTCATTGCCTCTGGCAGGTCTTCATGGCTACATCCCGTATCCCCACATAGCTGCTGTATGTATGTTCGAGCTGGTTGTCCAGCTTTTGCCTGGCCATATGTAGGGGTCCATAGGAGTACATATATATAGAATGTAATCTATATTTACTGTTTTTCAACCTCAAATTAAACGTGTGAAGTCATCTGATAAGACGAAGAGTAAAATGATATTCTTCGTCGAAATAAATCTATAATGACAATTTAACCAGGTTTGTATTTTCTTTAAATTACATTGCATACGCATTGTATGTGAGTTTTACTTTATAAACCTGGATAGGGAATATATAAAATAGCCATACATCGAGCACTCCCATAGATTTATATGAAATTCCTCATCATATAGTCTATACGTGAATAATCCACACTTACTATCTTTGGATGCTGACTGGATATATATATATATATATATATATATATATATATATATATATATATATATATATATATATATATATACCACTATGTGTTTATTTGTGAGACTGTCGTTTAGTTGGTTGGTTTGTTGGTTTTACTGCATATCAACCCTTGTTGGGTTATCTTGTGCCGAACTGATTTGAACTATTATGATCACCTATTATATACTGTACAAAAATGTATGTCCACGATTAATTTAAATAGCTAAACACTTCACTATTTCAAACAGATTTATTTGAGACTTATATGGACCCTTATACATACAACTCATAATAGACGTGGAATAATGACAATGAACCCTACACCCAATAAAGCATCAGAAATGAAATCTCACCACCGGTGTCTTCCAAACTTCTGGAGGTCTTTCGTCGAGGCTTGAACCATAAAATATTATATATCAATACAATCAACCGAGAAAATATTTTTAAATAGAGAAATTTAAGAATCTTTTACTGGATTTGTTTAAAAATAAGTCCAGTTTTATACAAACTATTTGTAAATGAATTTTATATATTTTCTGCATCTGAGTAAATTTTAAGTTTTATTCTTTATTTGTGAAGACTTTATTTTTTTATATAAAAACATGAAGAATATAAATTTCTATCCAATAATTACGAAAATAGTATAAAAGTCAAGTTTCTCCAAGCTATAAAAGCAGAATACCAACTTACTAGTGTAATATAACTGGAAGTCCCACTTCAAACAAATGCCCTCGGGAAAGGCAAGAATTAATCTCTTTTTCACCCCAATAATGAGTAAATACTAGAGCAGCCTGGGTTCTTTATTCTTCGTTAGAAAACCAGCCCTGTAAAAGTAAAATTCTGGATTTAAACCGGCTTTAGTACGCTTTAAAATTGACCCTGTGTCATATCCTGCCTGTAGCAGAGGGGTTGGGTAACTACATACAAGTTCAAAATAACTTTGAACACATACTTGATCAAAAGCAAAAAGGATAAACAATAGGATTTATACCGCACAAATATGTTCGAAGAAGATGAGAAAAGGAAGTGGTTAAATTAGTGATGGATATCAACAATAAAAAGATTAAAGACGAAAACCAAAAACATTGAATAACAAGTCATCTGAAAATCTCTGATAAAAATTTGCTTTTTTCTTTTCTTACAAATTTTGTCCGCACATCCTTTGTTAGCCAACCACAAAGCAAAAGGCAGCAACTTGAGTTTCCTCTCCGTTATGAATGAGAAATACCACAGGAAAAAACGGGGTGATTCTGCCCGACCAAACTACGACAAATAATGGAAACACTTGATCGCTGCTCCTATCTTTTGAGACTTGCTTAACCCTAAACTTCATTCATTAAGAGAGAACAAAAAAGGTTCTCAGACCTTTCCTTTTTATTTTAAGACATCATTAAATGTTTTACATCTCTGATATGAGTTCCGCACCTGCTGTAATTGTTAGAGCAGCGCATGCGTGGATGATTCTGATGGTTGATTGATTCCTTCAATAATAAAATGCCGCTTCTTTTCTTCTCAAATTTGTTAATTGTTTTTGTTCGTTGTTATATTTGTCTTCTTTTTTTTTTATTCTTTTTTTTATTGGGGGGGGTCTTTTCACCTCCAAGAAGAGAGTATGCGGCTATTTTAGCTAGTCCTTCATTCATGAGGCTCTTCCCCATTACCTCATAACAACCAATGTATTGTTCTTCAGATGCGCTCTGATAGTAATGAGGTTGCTAAGCTCATCTGAACTCCTTTTTTCAATTTGTTATTCAGTCAAAAGATTTCTTCTGTTTTCTATTATACGATTCAATATTTCTTCGTCACAAGAAAACTATTCTCGCTTTTGTTTCTTCGTTTTATCCTCTCTTGATCGACAAAGCAGACAAATTTCATGAAACTATTTACGCAGAAACAAAATTCAGTACTCAGTTTTCACGTTTCGCTGAGCACTTATTAGATTTATTTCGTGGATTGAAAATTATTGACAAGCGGCATGTTTTTTTTTGTAGTATTTTAAAAATGCAATATTTCATTATGGTTTTATTTTAGTTTTTTCTTCCTTTTTACTGGGTTTTATGATTAATATTTAAATGACTCGTCTAAAAAGGAATTCATTTTTTTCACTTTTTACAGAATATGATGTACAAAGTATAAAATTGGAAGACAGATAATAAATGCAGAAATGACAAGTGAATTCTTATCTTTGTAAATAACAAAGGAAAAATCTTTTTTCTCAACTG
The DNA here is from genome assembly GCA_963585895.1 of Sepioteuthis lessoniana. Classification (NCBI taxonomy): domain Eukaryota; kingdom Metazoa; phylum Mollusca; class Cephalopoda; order Myopsida; family Loliginidae; genus Sepioteuthis; species Sepioteuthis lessoniana. Next base: position 81,211,031 of record OY757911.1, read on the forward strand.
AAAGAAATAGATAGTCAGAATCGAAGAATTTCATGCAAATCCTTTACGATTTCTTGAGAATTCTTTAAATCAAGCTATATATGAATTGAAATTAAACTAAAATAATTCACATTTTAAATATATTTTCCAGATAGGATTTAGGGAGTGTGAGTAAATCAATAATCACACCCCCACCCCCACATATATATATATAAATAATATCCCGATAAAAAGTATATATTCACCCACCCCTTCTACTGCTAGCAGAACGTAAGACAAAGTCATTTTCAAAGGAGGAATAACTTATTTTGATTTAAAGTTTCTCCTTTCCTAGACAGGTTACCCGTACAAGGTTAAAATGCCCCGTTGGTCGTTCCATATTTACCCATAGCTGAGGAGAGAACGGATGGTTGCATACTTTTTCCGAGAGTATTGGCACGAAGGGAAACACAAAAAGCTTGGTTCAAGATTTGAAAACGAGCCGCCAATTATATTTCCTTCGATGGTCTCCATTACGCTAGGCACCCGATAAAAATATCTACATTTTAAACAAAATGTTTATCTTTTTCTAAACCAGAATTTTTTGCTTTTAAAATACCACTATTATTAGACATAATTTATGACCAAAATCTTCAGCATGGAAATTCTATAACTTAAAGTAAAAACTATTTCTCGACGTTGATATTTTTAGTTACAGCTTTTCAATGCTTTTGAGTTTTGTAATAAATCATCATTATCATTTTGTCACGCTGTCAGTATGGATATTCCTGACCCTCTCCCGCCACCCGTCTCTATCTCCATCGATCCTAGGAGTTCTTCAAGGTTATATCCTGTATCGGCACAGAGCTGTTGTAAATAAGTTCTAGATGGTCATCCTGCCTTTGCTCGTCAATGTGAAGGGTTTCACGGGAGTATATTGTTTATAAATTCGTTCTTACTTCTCCAGCAGTGTTCCGCATGTCTGGTTCGTCTAACTTGGATAGTTTTCATGATGGGTGGTAGCTGGCTGTACAGCTGCTGCTTTGTTGGGTGTTGCCTCCAGGACTCGTTCAATATTGCTCGCAGCGTTCTTGTGTACTTGCTGTCAGGCTTTTTCTCTATACGTATAGTTAGTGTTCATGTAATGCATCCATATAGCAGTATCAACACGACCTTGCTTGGAAAAAACTGCGTTTTATTTTATCGATCAGGTCTGACGTCCATATGACCGATAGCCTACCGATAGTTGTCTATGCCTTTGCTAGTCGTGTATTGATGTCTTTCTCGGTTGATTAGACGCTGCTTCCTTGGTAGGTGAACTTGTCCACTAGTTTCAGAGAAGTACCATTTAGTGTGGAGATGTCACCTCTTGTCTGCGTTGACATGGAAGCCTATGCCGGCAGCGGCTCGTTCCACACTATGTTACTGGGTTTCAGCTTGGATGGGTGTATTTGCCAGAAGCGCTACGTCATCGGCGTAATTCGCATCCGTAATTATGTCACGGGCATATTCTGCTTCTTTTCTTTGCCAGCTTGAAACCGTTATCTTTCATTATATCAATAGACATTCTAAGCACGTAGTCTAAGCAGATGTGTCATCTTGCAGCATACCTGCTACAACATCTGCGTCTCTATTTGGTGAGCGGACTTTTACTTTCGTGTTTTTATATAGCATTATTATTGCTGCGATGGTTTCTTTGGGGAGACCGCAAGCGAGTAGTATTTGCTCCATCTTCCCTCCGTGCATGGAGTCAAAGGCCTGGGAGAAGTCAACAAATAATATTCTTGCCTCAAGGTATTTTGCATGTACACATTCTAGAATTCGACGGATAGTAAAAATTTGTGATGTCGTTGATCAATTTCTCCGATAGCTATTTTAGTTCTCCCAAGTATTTTCTCAACTTTCGGTTCTATGCGGTTGCGTAGTAGAGCATTGTAGATCTTGGTCCTTATGGATGTAAGGGTTAAACCTCGGTAGTTCTGGGCTATTCTGAGGTCAACCTTCTTAGGGAAGGGGAGGATGCATACCTTTGTCCATCTGTCGATTGTGTTTTGGTTATATACAGCATTACAGAGTCTGAGCAGAATGTCGTTGAATTCCCTGGTCTTCCATGCTTCTGAGGGTAGTTCATCAAGCCCTGCAGCTTTCTAATTTTTAATTTTTCTTATTACTGAGTCGAGTTCTTCTTGCGTGAACTCTCCTAGTTTGATGTCTAATTGATTACAAATAATTTTCATGATTGGTTCATGCGTAACTTTCGGAGGGTTTCCCAGTAAATTCTTACATCTCGTATAACAAACTAACCAAGACGAGTAAAACATGGCAGATACTGTCGGGGAAGATAGGATAAACAACCTTTTCTAATGGACTCCAGCACATAGACACACCAGTGTTAGCCGACCAACAAAAACTTACATTCATCACTTCTAAACAGACACTGGTATCGTCTTGGGGACTTACTAAGCTCTATGGCTGACAGGGACGAATGACAAGAGAAAGAGAGTTAAAGGAATCCATGTGGTCGGTGCGCCTTGAGGATGATTAAGTAAGTTATTTACTTAACAAAAACGTATTTTAATTTTTTTTTCCCCTAATTTACAGAATAAAGCAACTAGATTTACTACTGAAGGATAATTATGTGGGATCTTCGCTTGAGAAAAAGCAGAATTAAAGGACCGAAGAAGAAAGACAACATAGAGAAGAAAAGGAAATTACGGCCACTATGGTGAATAGGTAAGGCCTTACCGCTGGCTGAATTTTCATTAACATCATTGTCATCATCATCACGGTGTTCTAGAACAGAAAGAAGGAAAATAGTCAGAAGAGGCTATGTGTGATTATATTGTGTACACGTATATGTATACTTCAATTCGTCTCTTCAGTGTGACCCGCTCTGTCTACTGAGACTTTAGAATAAGTTGGTTGGTTTCTTCATTTAACGACATATCAAACTTCTTGGGTTATTTAATGTTTATAGAAGAACTGCAATGATACTATCTAACCCATTGTTGTGGGAATATGGAGATTTATGCTTTTTCCAAGACTATTTGTACGAAAGTGAAAGTAAGAGCGTGACTCGAGTTCGAACTCACAGACATCGATTATGAAGTTCAGCACTTAAGTTATGAGGCCATGGACACTCTTGGGTTATAAAATGTGCCAATAGGAGATTTTCGGTAGAGTCCGTCCCTTCCACTGAACGAGTGTTCTAGGTATGACACTAAAATGCATCTGATACAGACACTTTAGTCTTGGACAATTTGTAATGTGGAGAACCTTTTCATAGTCATTACTCCCAAATCCACTATGACGCAGACTGATATCATCTGTTGGTCTCAGTTATGGGGCAAATAAAACTGTTTAATCATTTACTAAGGATTATTATTAGCTGTTTGAAACCATAAAGCTGAATGCAAATCATTCTTATTATATAGGAATACTAAATAAATAGAAGTACTAATGTTAAATGGCTATACTTGAAACCATTTTACTGTGCCTACAACTAACTGATATTAAATAGAATTATTAGTGTGCGAAAAGAATACTAGAAATCATTAAACTGTGTGCGTTAATGAGCTCTAACAACTAGTCTGAAAATAGTTACCTACAAATTATTTGCTTGCAAATCCTAAAGGGGAAATTGACATCATGATAGGCTGCGTGATTTTCCCGCTTTTTTTTTTCGTTTTGGCCATGGAATTGATTTTACGAGGCGTATCAATCGCAGCCAAAGGAGTGATAGCCAAAGAACAACTATTTTTCCCACTTCTAGAGATTTTGTGGATGATATCACTATTCTTGTCCCTTCCAAAATTGCTGTTGATAATCTGGAACAAAAATACCTAAATCTTTTCACACAGGCGAGAATGAAAGCAAAGCTCAAGAAATAGCCGATAATTGCATGCGGGGGGTCCATCCAGAGATAAAATCTGGAATAAAGTGATCAGCTGCAAAAGCGACACAAAAAGCGTTGTCCAGCCTATGAGTCAAAGATATCGAGATAATTGCTCAAAATAGTCGAGCTGTATTGGGCCACACAACTCACAAGTTCTTCTCCAAAGAGAACTCAAGGGAAAAAGGCGTATGGTAATTAAAGACGTCAAATTGTTTAAAGGGGCATAGAACATCCACCGTTGTTATTCAGACCAAACAATATGCGTGGACAACCAGCAACGATATTGAACTCATTAAACTTTCGTGGAACACTTTATTTACAATGAAGCTATTGGCGATACCCTTCCTTCCTCGATCTACATACGATCTTCTCCAATATGCGAGACACCTAAAAATGTGGGGATACACAGATACAGATTTTTCGAGTAAAAATGATCGATGTACCTTGCCTTATGAACTCTCTGCATGTCCTTAATCACTCTAAATGTACCTGGGTGCGACATAATAATGTATTAAAGGGGATCAGAAATTTGATAAGAATCCAATTTTAAGCAGCAAATGATTAGAAGAGAGAAAAGGAACCAAAATTCAGTTTCATAAGGAAGGTAAAAGCCCTGTAAAGAAAAAACAAACAACGTCTAACAGGAAACTGCTGATTGGAGCTAGTGATTGAAAAGTTTCCGTGGATCTAATGACATCCTTACAATGTCCAGTAGACGTTGCCCGGACAGACAAGCGGCCTGATGTAATGTGGTCCCACTCAAAGAGTGTCTTCCTAACAGAACTGACTTTCCCTTTGGAGGAAAACATAAAAGATGCACGGGAACGAAAGAAAAATTGATATGTGTCACTGCATGACGACTGTGTGGAAAAGGGATAAACATGTAATGTGATTCCTATTGAGTTAGGGTGTTGGGGATTTCTGGGACTCTCGGTCATTTCCTTAGTTTTAAAATTAAGCATCACTGATCGATGTTTGAAAAGTGATTTTCATCTCCTTCAAACAACAGTTCAGGAAGCTTCGTGCTGCATTTGGTCGCGATCAAAACATCAAACTAAAATGCGCGTTACTCCACGGCATAACTTTCATAAGAGAAATGAGTACGTTATATGAATGATCATTAATAAGGTTGTTTTTTTACTATCACTTCATTAATATTAGAAAACAAATGCCTTAACATCGTTACGAACTTAAGTTAGCTAGCGGAACTTTCGTTCTATTTGTCTTTATACTCTGTCCAGTGGTAACATCTGCTGGTGGTACTGGGGGTGGCGATACCGAAACTGTGGTACCACCCTGGTTAGCAGTTCCCCAGATCTCAAGAACTGGAGTCATACCAGCTATTTACAATCCCTCACACTTTTCCAAATAGAAGCATCAATATCATCAGTTGCAACAGTTCTAACGGCTTTTCAGCTCGTATAGTCTGTATATATATATATATATATATATATATATATATATATGTGTGTGTGTGTGTGTGTGTGTGTGTGTGTGTGTGTGTGTGTGTGTGTGTGTGTGTGTGTGTGTGTGTGTCGGGTTGAGAATAAAGGAGATAGATAGATAGATAGTCAACTGTTTTTTGCTTCGTAAGAATTTGCTAATTAAAAATTATTAAAGAGATAATTCTTCAGTTGTCTTATATTGTAACGTTTCTGTGTATCTAGATTTTCGGGTCACTACACTTCGTCGGAGACAAATTTTAAGCTAGACGTGCATAAAACTTGTTGGCTTTAAATTATTGCGGCTGATATAGAAAGGGTCTTTTCAGGATCGCTATTTGGAGTTTAGGAGTGCATTTGTAATCTGAGTAATCTGATTGTGTAATAAGGGTTAGCAACCTGATCAAGCAGATACTTTTATTCTCAATAATTTTACCAATCACCTTGTTCAAGAACACTTTCAATAAAAAATCTACGCCTCAGAGAAATGAGAACGCTGAAGGAATAAAAAATGTTCGATGACGGTCACGCATTTGTCTCGATTCGAGTGATCCCCACCAAAAAAAAAAATGACTTCATGTCATATCTAACTTGGTGAGAAGTTGGATAAATCTCCACTCTATTTTGGACTGGATTATCTTTTCCAGTCACATAAAGGATAGATGGATAGATTGATTTTAACAGCATTTCAACTCATCTAGAATTATTTTATGCATGGGGTTAGGGAATCGCATTCATTGTACATTTATATTTATATCTTTTGTAAAATGGTTTCTTAAAATGTTTTTGCTCAGTTATGTAATATCAATAATAGCTATATAATACAGATTATTTGCACATAGTTGTACGGTTCACAGTAATTAATGACCCGCTGAAGTCGCTGTGGCGTAGTGGTTAAAGTAATGGACTGTGACATCGTAGTAAGCGGGTTTGAACAGGAGTCGCTCTGTTACATTCACTTTCAGATTAATACCCTTGAGAAAAGTGAGAAACTCCTTATTCAGCAGCTATGGATAAGATAATACTACTATTGTTCTTTTGCAAAAAGGGATGGCTTAGACATTATATAAACCACGAAGAAAGAAAACAGACAAACTAATAATAATCCTAAGTGAACAATTATAGTTTAAAGTATCTATTCTTAATACAAAAAATTCACTTGTATCACATCATGTATTTTTATCAAACATGAATATTTTTAATCAAATCTATTTGACCTATACATGGGAACCTAACAGTAATAAGCACTCCGGGCCAGAGTGAACCTGCACAGTCTTCAGATCTTCACCATCAGATGCGATTTCGTGTCATGCTTAGGACATCTTTTTAAAGTTTTTAACCCCTCTGCAATGGATACAATCAATGTATTTTAACCTCCACTGAAAGACTGTCAAGCACACAAAGAGTTGCCGATAAACATATAAGCGTCACAAGTGAGTACACAATACAAACTGTTGATTGCTTTTATCAACTTATTTCAATGTTTACATAGACATAGGGCATTTCACATTACCCTGTGACATTGACTCTCACTCAAATCGAGTAATTTAAAGTAACCCACTATCAAGAAACAGAACATCTAGTAAAGCAATGAATTCAATTGCGTAAATTGACCACAGGCGGTTATTGTTGAGAGTTTAAAATGATGCGTCAGTTTTGCACGAGGAAAATTGAATGCAAAGCACACGCACTAGTCAAGATATTTAATCTCCCTTAACGTTCACGCGACTTTGATTACGAAAACGAATCAAAAGTAACCAACAGATTACAGTGGTTAACAATTAGCAGATAGAAATAACATATTGAACAGTTTTTTATAATCCATTTAAAATTCCAAAAAAAAAAACTCTCATGCCATATAGTCGAGTATAAGGTTTATTATCATCATTTTTCTCCTTTAAGAGTTTTTCACGTCAGATTTAGCGGATTGTTTTCCACAGGAGGTTGAGTGACAAAAAGTCTCTTTCGGTCATCAGGAATCTTCTCAGTATTCTGGCCGATCTTAAAAATGCTGTTTTTATGTTAGTCTCGACTCGTGCTCTTATTTCGAATTTCTCCAGTCACTTGACCAATCCTTTGGTGACTGTACTGAGCGCACCAATTACAATTTGTATCACCACCACTTTCATGTTCCATATTTTTTCAGTTCTCTGCCAAGGTCTAGAGACTTATCTCTCTTTTCGCTTTCTTACAATTTTATTCTGCGGTTTGCCAGGACGGCAAAGTCCACTATTCGGTAGGTTCTCTTTATTTGTTGATTATCTATAGATCCGGTCGACTGGACGAGATTCGGTGATCCGTTTGTATCTCACAATCCCAGAGGAGTTTGTGCGTCTCATTTTCCAGTACAGATTCTAAGTTGTGCGTATACCATTTTGTTCGTACGGTTAAATTTAAATTTAAATTTAAATTTCTTTCCCAATTCCCAGTGGATAACCTTCCCCACGCAGTCTAGTCAAGTCTTATACTCTTTTTATGCTAATTTACAGCATTTGCTCATCATGAGATGAATAGTCTACATAATCCACATTTGCTATTTTGTTGCGTCTTATCTATTATTGCCTTGATATAATTGGTCCTTATGGCATTTTTGTACTGCTATAAGATATTCAGTTTCTCTTTTAAGTTTTTCTTTTCTTAGCCATATCAAAGTTCTCTCATATTAGATTTCTCTTGTTTGGAGCTTAAAATATCCATACAATTGTTTTTCTCCGTTTTGGTTTTCTGGTTATTGTTCTTCTGTTGAACCTCATGGTGTCAGTATTGTTTCTGGTCGTTGTAATCAGTCTTTCTTTAATCTTTTTATGTAATCTTCCAGTCTTTGCATCGATGCATCAACGCTATCTTCAACGCTGGCGAATCCCTTTCCTCTTTTCTTTACACATATAGTCTCTATATATCATCTCTGGGATGTAAGGCCTTATGCATCGTCATAAGTTTTTTTGTTCTCTGGTCCATTTGTTGAAGTTATTCCCTCGTCCACTTCAGGAATAGTCCCAAGTATCTTTCATGAGATTCCTGCGATATAATTTGGTTTCATGTTTTTAACGTTCTCCTGAGATACTCTTTCTTAATTTTTTTTTTCCTCTTGGATTATTGAAAGGTGTTCGTTTCCAATATTCCAAAGTATTTGTAACTTTCTTTTACTCCATCCGCTCGGATCTTTTCTTGATTTAGAACTTGTATTCTTTCCGCCATATTTTTTCTGGCTTCTCATTATTAGCCTTCTATGACAATTTCTATCCCAGTATATTTTGACTGTATGTTCTTACTGCAAGTATAAGGGTTTCCAATTCTTTTTGTCTCTCTGTTTGATATCATCCCTGTACATTAGGTGACTGATCTTATGATTTACTAAGTTTATTTCAGCCAATAGATTTCCTAAGTATGTGATTTAGTGGCATAATCTCTATAACAGATAGTTGTGGTAATAGTGAATCTTTCTGTAATAAACCTCTCTAAATTTTAACCTCAGCTTAACTTTTTCCTCCTGCTGTTAATTCCACTCACCAGTTTTCCATGGTTTGTGATTTCGTCGGATATCTTGTACATTTTGAGACAATCTATTATCGAGCTCAGCTGTGAGGGACCATATCATAAGTCTTTTTGTAGTCAATCGACGCCATAGCTACATTTTTCTGTCCCGTGTTGCTCTCGTCAAGGATATGTTGATCAATATTTAATGGTTCTACGGTCCCTTTGGTTCCTTTGTGGCATTTTTTGTTCCTCGAAAAACAGTCCACGGCTTATTAACGAGTAGTAAATCTCCCTAATTTAGTATTCTCCACATCATCGGCAGTCACGTTTACTCTTTGCGAGTTTTTCTTATAAGATCTAACAGGTATTTTTCACTGGTTTAAGTAACAGCAATTTCCTCAAATTCCCAGTACTCATCTAAATGTCCTAGATGATCTTAACACTGATGTGGTCTGAATGGTCCCGATCCTTCCACTGGTGTTCATTTCACCAAGTTTCGTTTCAAAGGCTTTGGTGACCGTTTTAAAGGCTCCATTTACAGTTTTCAGTTCAATTTTTGGTATTCGTCAACCTTTTTGCTTCTTTTTATCTTGGAACGATAAAATCCACTCAGTAACAAGTTCTTTTCTTCTTGCTATTTATCACCTGATCTTCTAGCCAGGACTAGGAGGTCCGTTTGTATTTTAACGTCCCAGAGAATTTCACTTGTCTTATTTTCTAAATTCTGGTTTGTGCATATACCATTTGTCAATATGACCAAACTTTTAGACACTTGCACAATTCTTTTTGGTTCAACTTTACCACCCACTCATGTCTACTGCATTATTCGTTTTGTGCCACTTTGCTACATTCACTTATTATGTGATTAACTATTTCATCACAGTAGAACCTATACTTACTAATCTTCTCTAAATCATAATTTTTCTTTTAACATAATTAGTTCTCATGGTATTATTTTGTGCTCTTATTAGCTAAGACTCAGTTTCTCTTTTCAGGTTACTTTTTTGTTGTTAGGTCCAGGTTATGTTATGAGCAATTTCCTTATTTTGTCAATTAAAGTCTCCATGTTCATATACATAATGTATACAAGATTTTTCTCCCATTTTACTTGGCTAATTTTTATTTGGTTTCTTACTTACCCTTAAGTTATTTCTGTTGACATTGCTGTTACTACTTGCTCATATCAATTTTTCTTTGCTCTTTTTATACTTTATAGGAGTTACTGAATTGTCGTATCCGTATAATCTTCAACACAAATGAATCATTGTATCTAGGTCATCAGTTGGATGTCAGATCTTGCGAAAAATTATCAATTTTCTTGTTGAATACTCCATTTTGATGGTTTTCTCTCTTGTCTATTCTGGGAATAATCCGGAGTATCTTACAAAGGCGACCATGAAAGTATTTCTTTCTTTGATGAGATATTTGCACCAGAGATTGGTTTCAAAAAGTTCTCTTGTTCTTCGAAGATACTCCTTTCTTAATTTTTCTTTCAATTATGTTTGCGTAATGGTATCTGCTTTCATATTTCAAGGCTTTTCTTAGTTTTCTTTTTCGTTAAGTTTTCTGATGTTTTACTTATTGGGAAGTCCTGTTCCTTCAGTTTCTTTTTTTATTTTTTTTTTTCATTATAAGTATGACACTGTTTTCAATCCCAAATCCTATTTCTTTAAAAAGGCCAGAGTTTCTAGCAGTTCGTATTAAGTATTCTTTTTCTTTCCCCTATTTTCATTCTGGGCAAATATCTTAATATTATCTTTGTGCCTTAGGTAGTTTATATATTCCTACCATTTTTTTGAACCAGTAGCCTTCATTACATATCCTAACTATATGATCCAATAGTATCATCTTTTCGCTTTCTTACATTTTCACTTTGTCTCAACATTTCTAGATTTAGTTTTTAGATCGAGATTTATTCATGCGTTTGTGACTTTAAGTCCGAGAGAATACAAACGCTGCATCAAGCAATACATTCGAAAATCACAAAGCCTTTTCCATTCTAAATGAAACTCATATATACATGAAATAAAACCGTTAATCTCCATTTCAGTAACACAAACCACGGTTTAAACAGAGATGCTAAATTCACAATTATAGAGTTGATTGAAAAAAAACTTGCACCAATATAAGCAATCTATGAAGATAATGATAAATGGATATTGGATCTGGAAACCTAGCCTCAAAAAAGACCCAACAAAGAATGAAATCAACCCAAAATACATTTGAATTCCCTTAAACTGATATACTCTCTCTCTCTCTCTCTCTCTCTCTCTCCATATATATATATATATATATAGAGAGAGAGAGAGAGACTATGAACTTATATATAAAGTTACATCCATGATAATACATATCCGGAATATCAGAAACAACACTGAGAGTTAGACAATATATATTGTTATATACATGTTCATGCCGAAGTAATCACAACGACACAAAGATAAAGGACGAGCGAAAACTTCTTTGATAAAATATATATACCTCTCACTTTGTTGTAAGGGTTCGAAAAGGTTATTCAAGGTTTTATGGTGAGAGGGAGTTGAAGACCGAACATAATTGCAACATTTTGACCCCCACTCTTATGGCCATCAACGTTGTGTCTTTCTCGTTCTCCAGGGCAGCTCAACCGGAGGCACAGGGGCCCACTCAGCTGGCTTTCTCTACCACATCTTATCAGCAACTTCTCTGGACCCCCAACTCATCAGGGGCCCTTGGGGCCCCTTCTGCCTGATGTGGCTTTCCCTACCACATCTCGTCTCTAACTCCGTCCGAACTCTAACTGTCTGACTTCTGTCTTGACTGAGTTATATAATAGTTCCCCGCCCACTCTATCGCCCACTCAATCTTTGGAATGGCATGTTTGATCCTCATCAAGCGGAAATAACTGTCATGCAGTTCAGAGGTCACTCTCTTCCGGTGCATCACTCTGAAGTGGGACCTTCACCTTGTCCCATATTATCAGCCGAGCTCACCGGCGCGATTTCCACTTTGAATGGCATTTTTGGCCGGGTCGAAGGTCAAAATACAACAATATATATATAAAGTGATGCACTGTTGTATTTTGACCTTCGACCCGGACAAAAATGCCATTCAGAGAGATGCACCGGAAGGAAGTGACACATTCCAATGGCAGTTATGAGAGGAAATCGCGCAGGTGAGCTCGGCTGATAATATGGGACAAGGGGAAGGTCCCATTTCAAAGTGATGCACCGGAAGAGAGTGACCTCTCTCTCTCTCTATATATATATATATATATGTGTGTGTGTGTGTGTGTGTGTGTGTGTGTGTGTTTTGTTCCTGAGAATATGAAAGCTTCTATTTAGCAAAGAATGTGAGATTCTAATTAGCATTTCGTAAATAGAATATTTGACGCGAACTCAAATGCAAATAGCACGAAGGTTTTATTCATAAAAAATAAAATGACTGGAAATTGATCTATTTTCGCAACGCGTTTTTAACTGCATTGCCCTAATAGAATGATTCTCTGACTAAATATTTTTGATGGGTAGCTGTTACATTCCTAAATATAAATAACGAGAATTTAATTGATAGAAAGAGAGAGAGACAGACAAAAAATGATCGACTCAGATTGACTGACGAATAGAGACAGATTTAGATTTAGATTTAGATAGATAGATCGATAGATAGGGTGTGTGTGTGTGTGAGAGAGAGAGATAGATAGAGAGAGAGAGGGGGGAGACACGGAAGAAAGGAAGGAAGGAAGGAAGGAAGGAAGGAAGGAAGGAAAGATAATTTCACAAAATCATCATTCATATGCTAATTGGGCCGGAAATTGATTTATTTTCAAAGAACATTTTAAATGCAATATTTGAATAAAATTTTGGTGACAGCGCCCCGTTATGGTATATATATATATATATATATATATATATATATATATATGTATGTGTGTGTGTGTGTGTG
>OY757911.1:81226226-81371226 GCA_963585895.1 Sepioteuthis lessoniana
TACTATCCACTTGATTATTATGTGTGAGGCATGGTTGAGCAAGGGACCAACAAAAATTCGTGAAACACCAAAGATCAACAGCATTTACCAATTTAAACAAGGAAACTGTCGGAAAGGTTTTTAGGAGATCTCAAAGTCGTTTGGAGGTCAAGGTTGAAGCTAGTGGCGATTTCTTTGAATGAATTCAATCTAGTTTTTAAAGACATTTTCATGTAATTTGGGTATATATATCAGATAAAGTGAGATGCCAGTGTTATTTTTACCTTTTGTGTACTTTAGACAACAATTTACCCATTGCGCACTGTACAGTAAATAGTACAATAATTTTACAGTCTTGATATTTAGCATTACTAGCCATACATAGATTAACACATTCAGTGGTGTATTCAATATCTCTCCAATATTTGGAGGTATATATTAATCTATAAATGAGTAATGTTTTAAGGTTTAAATTGAAACATATTGAAAAGAACTAGCAGAAACCCTTAGCTGCAAAAATCAATTCACTAAATTATTTCCTGGTTATAAATGAAGACTTGACCAATGCATGAAATCAACTTAGAAAGAAGAAGAAGAAGAAGAAGAAGAAGAAGAAGAAGAAGAAGAAGAAGAAGAAGAAGAAGGAGGAGGAGGAGGATTTGGTTTCTTTGGTTTCAATGGCATATAAACCTTTGTGGGTTAGTTAATACCGAAACCATCATTGCAGAAAATAATAGTGGTAGTATTTAATCCACTGTTGAGGATGAAGAATTCATACTAAAGGGAATTAGTCCGAATGTGAACCGAATAGCACGACTAGAGTTCGATCTCGCTTACTTCGATGTCACTAACCACTATGCCACTGGGACTTTGAAGAAGAAGAAGAAGAAGAAGAAGAAGAAGAAGAAGAAGAAGAAGAAGAAGAAGAAGAAGAAGAAGAAGAAGAAGTGAAAGGGGAAGGAAAAAAGAAAGAAAGGAGGAAAAAGGTAAAGAAAAAGAAGAAAATGTTATGAAAATGAAAGAGAGAGCAAGAAAAAAATAATGAAACCAAGATGAAAAAGAAAGATGATCATAATAATCCTAATTTCTGTCATTGGTTAGAAAAGAAACTAAAATAGGCTGAAAGAGTCTATGCTGTTGCTTCTATGATGGTGTAGATGGCGCTCGTGGTGGTCGTAACAAAAGAAAGAGATGTGGAGTGGTTAAAAAAATATCTCTAAAAGGAGGCCTACTATTTTTGTTGGAGTTCTTTCAAAGAGCTGCAACAAAAGAATTCGTGAACTCGATAATAATGTCAGGCGATGTTTTTCTTTCATCAGATCACGAAATTTTCATATCCTTTTGAAGGATTTTGACCCGGCCCAGCGAAAGAACTATACTAATCGCCGTAGTTCTCTGGCACGGGAGACTCAGCACGAACAACTTTTAAGAGAAGAAAAAAATTACTGTCCAAACACAGTTTGAATATTAGCTTGTGTCTTCATACTTTCTGTGAAATGGCATTTAGGCTTTTGAAAATGTAATTTAGCTTTTTGTCTAAGTACAAGTTTTATCAGACAATTTGGATTCTAATGAATAATATTAAATATGCTATTCTTGTTTTAAATTGCTGGCATTTCCAAGAATTACATTACATTAGTAATTTTCTTTATCCCCTCCATTCTCCAAAGGTAAGTTCCCTTTATCCTGGGTGTGACCTTAAGGTTGATTCCTTGAATAGCAGGCCTCTGAATCTTCAGATGAATTTAACAATCTAATCTATAATACTATGGTAGTACCTTTCTGCAGTCCGCCCAGTCTCGCCAGCTAACCGACTTCTCCCTTAATGTTTTTTTGCTTTTTTAAATAAATCGGCCACTGGATTTAGTCAACACTGCAGGTCAGAATTACAAATTAAAAAAAGAAAATAAACGAATTTTAGAATGCACATAGTCGTCCTAATTGACACTTTCTCTTCAAAAATCTCTGGAGGCAGCGTTTGCGAAATTTAGCTTTTCAGCCTAGGTCGACTAGAAAAATCGCATAGAGCTCCATCTTGTAATTATTGAGAGTGTTGAACTTTCATAAACTTGGTCAGTTTTCTTTGTTGTTATGACATCTCAGCCTTCGTGAGTTATTTAATGCCTAAGCCATCCTTGTAGAAGAATAATGATACTATTTAATCTATTGCTTGGGGATAAGTATATTCATACGTTTCTTAAGGGTATTAGTTCAACTGTGAACGCAACAGCGTGACTTCAGTTCGAATTTGCAAACGACTATATCACAGATCAACACGTTAACCACTACGCGACATGGACTGCCACAGCACAATGTTGTCTTTCGGAGATAAATCGTTTTTAAAATTTATCCGAGTCTGGTTTATGTTTTCCTTTGAAACTGGCACTTGGTCAAGATAACTCAAATTTCATTATATAATTTATTAGCTATGCACATTATCATTTGAATTTCAAATTTCAAATTTTTAACTTTTAAGAAATTAAAAATTCAGTCTGAATAATAATCTTTTTTAAAGTATTTCAGTACGTAAGTATTTTTATACATGTTATCATGTATTTTTCGGAACTTATGTCGTTTCGTTATTAACTTCGATGTACTGACCCTGTACATTTTCGATCCGTGGGTATAAAACACCGATTTATAAGACAACTTAATTCATTCTCTCTCAATCAAGTTATTTTGCAAAATAAAGTCTAAAATGGATTAAAATGCAGAAATAAAACTCCCGCTGGGTGAGTTAATATAAATGTCAACATATATATATAATACATATGTCAAAAATTATTCAGTTTTGAAATTCATATTTTTTTCTATCTTATTTTCTGTTGCTTTTAATTGCAGCTACTCAAATTTTCATTAACAAAAACCAAAAATAACAGTGATGTCAGACAGAAAATTGAATTCCCTAAATTGAAGTTGCATCTTTTTTGTTTCCTGATTGAATACTAAAGAACGTTATGGTTTCAGGACCAACAAAATCTGTTTTTATTAACTATGAACGAATGCATCCATAACTAATTGTAATAAAAGTAGTTAGTTCCAGTGACATATTGCTATGCTGATGTTTATAAAAAACCGAGACTATGAAAAACTAATTGTCTGTTTGGTAATATTCTTATACGCATTCTTGTATTTATGGACATTAGAATTACTTAACTAGTACTTAATATACAATTTAACGCTCTCCGAACAAATTTGATAGTTCTTGGTATGACGCTAGTTAGTACAACTTCAGAATGATTTTAACGTAATATTTGTTGGTCGCGGAGAAAGAACAGCTCTCATCAACAGGAGGTATCTGATAACAAAAAATAGTAATGTGAGAGTAATGGAAATAACCGTAGAAAGATTAAATTTTGAATGTCCAAAAATAAAAAGGAATCTTCATAATAAGATAATTATATGTATTGAGTAAAACACTACGAATTAGGGTAATAAATTGTTCTTCAAGCAAGAGATTCAATATAAAATAATTGCATCGGTATAATAGACTATCTAGATAAAAAAAAACGTTTCTAGATTTAAATCGTTTAATCTTTTAACTGCCATTCACTGAAATACAAAAGAAATTCTCGACAAATCTTGAAATTTTCCCCTGAAAAATATCAACTTAATAAAAATATAATCGGTAAATCTCTTCTGTCATGTGGATATATGATGGAAGACTTGACCATTTACCCAACGTAGAAAGATACTTTAGCTTATATGTTAATATGTTGCCATATTATTTTGCATTCGTCAAAAGAATTTTTTTTTTTTTTCAGTTCTGAAAATGTAATAGCCAGATTGAACTAATTCTCTTGTCTCAAACAGCGATAGAAAATTCAATTAGTCTTGTTTTACATTTGTTTACTGGTTGTGTCATTAATTCTTTTTCTTTCATTAAGGCACTCATAAATCATTGTAGCAGAGTTATCATTATTTTGTATATATATATATATATATATATATATATATATATATATATATATATATATATACACACATTATTGTATTCATCAAAAACATAAGTATAATCAATAAGGTGTAACTTTTGAAAGAAAAAAAGATGTTTCAATTAGATAAGATCAGTCTGAAATTGATTTTGTAAAATAAATCGACAAATTAGTTATTAATCCCGCAGAAACTAAAACAGATGCATACTACTCAGACAAAAAATTCACCTGCAAAGCAGAATTCCTTCAGCATATCTGAGAACAAGTAACAAGAAGCATTAGCATATACGTAAATGCAAATAATGCAGAGTATATGTATTTCAAACAAAAAGGAGCAACCTCCACTCTAAGTGGTAAGCCTCTAAAATTAGTTGACCCGTTCACATACTTCGGCAGCAATATCTCATCTACTGAAAGTGAAGTCAATATACGAGTGACGGTATAGAATACTGTTTACAGGTAATCGGTCATATGGAAGTCTGATTTATCCGATAAAATAAAACAAGATTACTTCCAAGCAGTAGATGTGTTCATACTACTATATGGATGCACCACATAGACGCCAACGAAACGCATTGAGAAAAAGCCTGAAGATAACAACCTAAGAATGCTTTTTGCTATCTTGAAAAAATCCTGTAAGCAACACACCACAAAACTGTAGCTGAAAGGTGATTTTCCTTTCATCTCACAAATCATTCAAGTAAGACGAATAAGACATGCGGGACACTAGTAGACGAACTCACAAACGAACTTCACAAATGGACTGCTTCACATGGATGTACTAGAGTTGTCTGACCAGCAAAGACTTAGATCGGCTCTGTGCGGACACAAGATGCAACCTAGAAGACTTGCTCGGAGCGATGGATTATAGGGACGCATGGCGAGAGAGAGAGAGAGTCAGAGAACTTCGTGCTGCCAGCGTCCCTCTTGGGAATCCCTACTCTGACAAAAACAATATTCCCATTCCTGGATTGATGAATGCCAAGAATACACCAACTGCATACCCTGAAGAGAGATACCTACAGAAAAATTGTGCCTTGACTGTGAGACTAAACTGAATCCTGTGGTGACACTCAAGTTCTGTATCTTTGAGCGGTGTAGGAAATGGACACGGCGACGCGAGTTCAAATCCTTGACGAGACTGACTGCATTTTACATAGCACTAATACCCTTGGGAAAGTTATGAATCAAACTATTCTCCCTCCAGATATGGGTAAATAGAAGAGCAAACTAGGTTCTTCAGCCTTGGTGCGGCAACTAGTCTAGGAGAAGGAAAACTCTGAATTCAAACCTGTTAAACTCCGCTTAAAAATTGACCTTGTGTCATATCCTGCCCGAGCGGAGGGGTTGGTAAATATGATTAAGTTCCAATCTGTGAGTCAAAAAGATTGTTTGGGGATAATGTTTAAAATGATTATGAACCAGATTTGATTTCTTTTTTAAGTATCATAACAAATTTCGTGTGTTATCTGACATCAAAACTATTCTTGTAGGACAATAGTAGCGGTACTGTTTAACCCATAGCTTGGAGGGTAAGAGTTCATTCATTTCCGAAAGTTATTAGTCCACAAGTGAACGTAACTGCACGACTGAAGTTCTAACTCGCCGTTCAGCACTATGTCTCTTACGCCACGTGAACTCTCACCGAATCAACTTTTGTTTTAAGAAATTAATATTGCAACTGAGTTTGAAATGTTTATTTGTCTAAAAAATGGTTTATAGAAATAGTTAATTAAAACCTTAGAAGAAGGATGATTAAATTTTTATCCTTGGTAAGGCAAGAAGTCTTGGAGAAGAAAAAATGAATTCAAAGCAACTGTTTTACGCTTAAAATGAGATCTTATGGCAGACGGTTTAAGTAGATTATACTTAAAATGCAATAATTACTTATAAAAAAAGAATGACTTCGGCATTAAATAACGCAATGATATTATATCACATTCGGTTAAGTTTCTTGCATCTGTGGGGGTTGTATGTAATTTGGTTATTTCAGTAGATTGCTCTCTAAATTATTCCCACCACAAATACAACACAAAACTTTACAATCGCGTGAAAGAAATAAAATAGAACACAACGAACATTAAACAACAAACAATTTAATATGCATATAACGGAATAAAAAAACAAACAAAATACATGATGTGTAAATGGCCTTTTGGAAAAAAAGTTTGACAAGAAGAAAATAAATTTGTTTAAAGATGTGTGTATGTTCATGTTAACGGAGTCCGTAAATAAGTCTTCTTACTTACATTAAGTTCATAGCGGGTTTTATGTTTGTGGCGACAGCGTGTTGCGTTGATGAAAGAAGTTTGTCGGGTTTTTCTTTTGAATGTGATTCTCGGCCATCTGAAGAGAGGTCATGAACTTTAGTTGAGGAAGGAAAGGAATTTGCCGAACATAGTATCGGCTACTGCTTTACTGGCTTAGTGGCTTGTCTTCGTCTGTGTGTAAGCTTGTGTTAGTCTGTGTGTAAGCTGTGTTTTCGTTTTGGTTTGTGTGTATGGCTCCCTAACTCTGTGTTATTTATATCCTACAGGTTGATCAAAGAATCGTCCTAAAATTTTGGCGCGTAGACATTTATTGACCAATCAGATTTGTATTTTAATATAATATTTTCGAGCATAAATATTTTCCCTACGTTCACTTCCGATCTTAATTTTCTAGAATGTTCTATTCTATGTTTTTAGCTGATTGGTTGAAAAATGTAAAAATGTAACTTAAATGCTAATACGGTTTTGATCCTAAATTTCTAGAATGTTCTTAAGTATGTTTTTATTGCTTATTTTAAGACTAGAAAAAATGTGTATCCCATACATCAGAGCTTTTTATCTAGTACCCTAACCATTTTACTCCCACCAATCTTAAGGTTTTCGTTTACATCTTAGATCGTTTCGTGTACCAAGTAGTCTTCTGACATAGCTACTCGCATTAGAATCCAGCGTGTCGATGGGGTTTAGAATACCCTGCATGTAATTAAAATCCTTCCCATCCAAATGGAATGTCCTGACATGATGTTGCGTAGCATAAATGAAAGTGATAACATAACGTATTTATAGAAATATAAGCTCTCCTGTTTATCATGAAATCGTGGCGAAATTTGTTGCATGAGAGAGAGAGAGAGAGAGAGAGAGAGAGAGAGAGAGAGAGAGAGAGAGAGAGAGAGAAGCGAGAAAAGTCGGATAGAAAGGGAACTGCTTCGATATTACATTTTCCGATTTACACCAGGTGAAGATAATCTCCAGAGTCATGCTTCTTCGTGCTTCTTTCAAGAGAGACTGATACAATGCCAGCTTTCAATCCGAAGCCGTCTCTCGCTACATCCACGCTAACACCCAAAATGCTTTGCTCTCACTGTTTACCATTGACTCGGCTGACTGCTGACAGACTGCTCTCTCCTTTAGTGCGAGGGGGGGGATTTCCGTCGTAATATATTTTTCGGATGCCCACGTAATTCTTCCGACGCAATTAACTGGCATTTCTGTTGTTCCTTGTTTACCTTAAGACACAGCTGTGCATCTTTTATTGAAATCCACTAACTAACCGGCCTGTCAAAGGTCTATATGTAACAATGACACTAAACTACCTCAAATAGTAAAATTCCTATTCTGGAGACTTGGGAAGTGTAGAGTACATCTTTATTGCCATTACTCCCAGTCTGGAAGATCAGTCGAGAGCGATGGGCGATAAGGACGAAAGGCAACAGAGAGAGAGAGAGAGAGAGAGAGAAGGAAATCCATGCTAAAAGCGTGACTTGATGATGATGATGATGATGATGATGATGATGATATGTGCGTAAAAACCCCTAAGAAACAACTGTACAAAAAATTTATTATGAACCTAAAATGAAACCAATTCCTTAACTTTTATGCATAAAAAAAACTAGACAGCTTGAAAAGCCGTTAAAATGAATCAGTCAATCAACCAATCACATTAGAATATACTCGTAAAGTACATACATTTATTCATCAATGTTTATTATGATGAACACAAAATATTGTGCATATTTTCAAGAGTTATGTCACAGCTTTTCTATGTTGTCTCATGTAAAACTAATGCACTTGATCCATCGGTGCATCTGCACACAAATATACTCCTGTCCTGCAATATTGTCTTCGGTTTTTGACAATACTATGCGCATTGAAGCTATGATTCAATATCACAGACTATGCAAACTTCAAGATATTGCTGCTGAACTTGTTCTTCGGAAGTTGATGGGCCATGAAATCGTCCATCACCATTTGGGATATCGGAAGACATCATTTCGTTGGGTCCGAAGACAGTATACAAAATTGAATGAAAAGTTGGGGCTCCAGTACTGGGAATTTGAAGCGAGTGAATTCACTCTTTCATTGCTGATCAATTGTTGGATTATCTTTGATTATAAGCAATAAACAGCTTTGTGTCCGAAATATAAAGCAATTTGACATTGCTTTCGCGTAAAGATAAAGATTTTGATTACTATTAGATACTTGACCCATGTCAGCCATTTAATTTGAACTTCTCCTTTAGAAAAATCCATTTTATGTCTGTCTATAAATTATTAAAAACAGGATTTGCGTAAAGTTTATTGACGAGAAACCATATACCAAAAATCATTGAGCTTACAAGTTTTATTCATTGTATAGCCGTTTAATATGTCAAACCTTTTAACACCAACAAATCAACTAAACAATTTAATGAATCTTATCGGGATTTTACCATTTCTAATGGAATATTATACAATAAATGAGGACATTATTAAGTATTGTATTTTTACAAAACACTCCAGCTTGGAAATTCTATAAGCAAAAATATCAATATGTAAGTAAGTAAAGTTAGTGACCTTTGTCGAGGGTGACCCGAAAACTCCCTTCTCAACAGTTACTACACCGAGGTGTAGCGGAGAGCGCTATTCCATTCCCTGGATTGCTCCACTTTACCCTTGATCCTTACCTTATAATGCTGAGTGTTAAGCAAGATGGCATCAAGCACCATTTTTTGAGTCTTTGGTATGACTCAACACGGGATTGAACACCGGTCTCCCGGACCATTGGCGAACTCTCTACTCATTAGGTCAATACTTGAAACTTGCAAATTATTAGTATTTGATAGGAATGCTTGAAACGATATAACTGTGTGCAAATAAAAGTTTTTAAAAAGTGAATTTGGCGACCGTAGTCAAGGGTGACCCGAAGGCTCCCTTTTCGATAGCTACTACACCAAGGTGTAGAGGAGGGCGCTCCTCCTTTCCCTGGATTACTCCACTTTGCCATTGATCCTTACCTTATAATGCTGAGTGTTAAGCAAGGTAGCATCAAGTACCATCTTTTAAGTTTTTGGTATGACTCAACCTGGGATTGAACCCAGGTCTCCCGGGTCATTAGCGAACACTCTAACCGTTATGCCAATGTCTCTGCAAATAAATTATTATTATCATTAAAGATGAAGTTAACTGAAACCATATAACTATTTATATATAATTCAATAGTTATTTGAAGTTAAAATTGTTTACAAATGAGAATAATTACTGTCTCAAATACGAATGATTACTTAAAAATAGAAGATTTTGGTATTGGATAACCCAACAAGGGTTGACCTGTCGTAATAACCAATCAAACAACCCAAAGCAAGTGAGTGAAAAAAAAAACAACTATTTTGACGCCACGATCTTTGAGAAGTTTATTTATGCGCTCACACATCAATTATTATAAATGAATCAAACTTAATGGTGACTTCATAAAAGTAGCGTGGTAGTTCTGGTAACATATGCACAGTGTTACATTTCTAATGATGCTGATGGATTAGTAAGTATTTGTGCCTTGCTTTTTGGTCATCAGTATTATTACTGTTGTTCATTTTTCTTCATCGAATGTACGTTCTTTTGACTATTCTGGTTCGTTGTATTTTGGTTAGTGATGTATTCTTTTTATTCGAATCGCCTATTTAGATTATTTCTACGAAGAATCCTTCTGATTATGTGAACTGACGCTTCACTAGTTATGTCACTTTCATCCATTAAAGAAGGCTGTTAAGTTCGGCTGCATACTGAAAATCTTACGAACTTTCTTTGATTTCTTTTGTCTAATTTCGAAGGTCTGGTCTTTTTCCTATATAAAACACTTCAAATATCAACTTGCCTCTGATGTTCGACGTGGAGTGAACGCCTTTATATTTCAATCTCTTTTGTGATTTCACCTCGGCTCACTCTTTGTAAACTTTCAGTCATCTTTCTACTCTCTTGCAAATTCACTCTTCCCTAATGTAATGTAAATAAACTATGCTAAAAAGTCGACTTACGGTCAAGTCGTGTTGTCAGCACTCGTTCTCGTCAGATTACCCTAGTTAAGTAGCACTGTGCTTGTTCAGTTCTAAGGCGGGTGAGGACTTATGAACAACACCTACTGTAAGCATCCTGAGACTTTTCTGACTTACTCATTTTAAAGGCATGTCAACTCGCTTGGAGTAATTTATGCAAGAGATTAGAGAATGGCATTCAGTGTACGCTAATATTTATATTTTTTGTGTTGTTTCTTCAGATATCAAGTATTCCTATCTAACACAAATAATTTGAAAACATAGCTATTTGACCCATACATGATACGCTAATAGTTGCTACCACTTCGGTGCAAACCAGATACGTGAGTCATGTCAATGAATGCAATCTCGACCCTCCAACAGATCTCCAGAACTGACCCTCCTCATCAGATGCAGTTTACAGTTATACCAAGGATACGTGATTTTGGAAAGT
Source organism: Sepioteuthis lessoniana (assembly GCA_963585895.1). Lineage (NCBI taxonomy): Eukaryota > Metazoa > Mollusca > Cephalopoda > Myopsida > Loliginidae > Sepioteuthis > Sepioteuthis lessoniana. The sequence goes on from OY757911.1 coordinate 81,236,868, forward strand.
GGATAGTATCTTACACCTCTGCAGGGTATAAAGGCAACGTATTCTTAGACTCAACGATCGGGTGGTGGGATAATGAGATAAAAGGACATCACTCAATCCATGTCAGTGGTTAACAAAAAGAAAATAAGTTGTCACTAGTAGACATCGCAATTCCGACCAGCCACTGAATGAAATTAAAGAAATTGGATAAATACCTGGATCTAGCTTGAGATCCGAACATATCATGGAACATGAAGTTTACAGTAATACTAATCATAGTTCGTGCACTTTGAACAATCTTAAAAACCTATAAAAGAGTTTAGAGGAACTGATGATCAGTGGAAGAACTGAGTCCGTCCAAATGCCAGAACAGCCAGAATCGGCTAGACTACGGAGATGAGTCATAAAGAATCCAGTAGACTATCATTAGTACTCGAGTGAAGACCACCTAATACTTTTATGGAAGTAAGAAAAAAGAAAACGGATCACCTAATCTCGACCAGACAACCAGATCTAGTGATAGTCAACAAAAAAAAAGAAAACCTGCCAAATAGTGAACTCTGCTATCCTGGCAGGCCACAAAAGGAAATTAAAAGAAAGTGAAAAGAGAGATAAGTTCCTAAACCTTGCTAGAGAACTAAGATAGACAGTGGAACATGAAAGCGACGATGATACCAATTGTGGTTGGGACAATCCCGAAAGGATTGGTAAAGGGACTGAAAGACTTCAAAATAAGAGGACAAGTAGAGACCATTGAGGCTACAGCATCATTAAGATCGCCAAGAATACTGAGAAGAGCCCAGGACCCTTGAGGGGACTTGCTGTCTCTCAAACTCCAGTCAGAAACCACCAGCTAATGCTGGTGTGAAAAACTCTCAAAGGAGTAATAATCATGATTTCATAAAGAACAATTATATTAGAGCAAAAAATGGTTAATCGGAACAAAATACTGTAATATAATAGCCGAGGGATTTCGGTTCATGCCTTTGGGTTTAGTTAGGCTGAAAACCTTTCGGCTCAGCACATGGGTTAGTTAGGTGCAACCTTGATGCAGGTGGTAACGCATGAGCGCGCACAGAGTGGACACGTCACTCAGAGATATCGCAATAGCCTGAGATGATGAAACGAGTGACAAAGTGCAGATGACGTCACGCATTGGAAGCGCGCGGATGATTTGGAGGATTTCGAAGAAAGTCAGAGAGTTGATGCTAGACGCTGGACGGAGACGGTCGACTTTTGGGGCTCGCTGAGGCGAGACGAATTAGCGCGCCATGGGTGCTGCACGAGATAGGGGCCAGATGAAGAAGCCAGCATAAAAAGATCGGGTCTCTCTCCTTATGTCGAAACCTTTAACTCAAAAATAATAAAAAGGTTTCGTACCTGAACAAGAAGTCGTTACGTGTTTTCGAATTTTGAGATTCCTATGTTCTTTGTATATATATAATGAGTGTCCCATGTACATTTCGCATATTCATGTATATGGATATGCAACAATAGGAGGTGAAGGTTATTTGAAAACAGAGATGAAACTGTTATTCCACATTAACCAAATGCAACACACTAGCACAAAATGCAATTTAGTATAACACCTAGAACCCCCATTTTGCGGGTTCATATCTCTCTGCAGGGGATATACCCATCCTATTCTAAATACCACCTACAGTATGATATATAAAATTTTGATATTTTTTTGATAAATCTTGATATAGCAGTACCTATCTTAACAATTCATAAAGAAAACAGGTAAATATGAAACAAATAGAACAAAATAAAATAAAAGTAAAATTCTTATTTAAATGAGTAAAAGTTCATTGAGCTCTCAGTAGTCACCTTAGCTTCATTGTATATCCTCCCCAACCAACAGATTATAATGTTAAAGAACCCTGCGTTTTCCCTAAACACCCAGCCTCTCTGACCATCAATAAAAAAACTATTTATCTCGTTGCTAATACAATATCCTTCTACGAGAATATTCTCTATACACATACTCCGGCAAGTCGCACCCCTAATACCCCAAAATTCTTGGGTCTGGAAGTAGTGATCTAAATCCCATTTTGAATGGACAGTCCTTGAAAAAATGGCATTTGTTGCCACCCCCTCAGAACACCTTGGAAACACGAGGTAGGTTTCTGTCCATTCCTTCGTTTCTTAACCGACCTCCGTGTTCTATGTACTCAGGCCTGTAACGCCGCTGGTCTAATACGCTACCTGCGACTCTTTCATGCTTTTGACCATACTCAACCACGACACCACGAAAGTGACTATCAGCCATCAACAAACACTTTGCTTTTATGAATACATCTATAAACACCAGACACACACGCACACGCGCGCACGCGCACACACACAGATATATATATATATATATATATATATATATATATATATATATATCAAGAACCTAGGACTGAGCTCACATGTTGTTTTTTTTCCACACAAAATGAGCTATTAAACACAAATTTCGAAATTCATTCGATAAAGCAAAGTTTGATTGTTTGATGCATGCCAACCCGTCAAGGGTTAATTTATGCCTAGAGAATAAGGAATCCTGTATATTATATTTTTAACTTTTGGCGGGGTGGGGTACTCTGACCTATCGAATATGAATCATTTTAAAATATATATTTGACCCCTAGATGGGACCCAGAATTAAAGTGAACGAAGTGGTACCCAACACTTCCAAGATCTCCAAAACTGAAGCATTTTCACTCGATGCTGTTTAGTTAAATTCCTAGAAAACCTCTTTTCGGTAGTAGGGATAGTCTAACACCTCTTCAGGTTTCTTTCTTCTTTGTTTTTTTTAATGGAATAACAACCTTTGTAAGTTATTTAATACCAAAGCCATCATTTTAGAAGAACAGTAGTGTTACTATTAAACCCATAGTAGAGAGGATTAGGGGGTTCATACCTTTCCCAAGGGTATTTGTTCGAAAGTGCGCGTAATAGCGCGACTGGAGTTTGAACTCCCTTACAGCGCTTTAACCATTACACCACGAGAATACCCCCTCCCTCTGCAGGGAATACAGATATGGTATTCTAACTCTCACTGATAGGACATAGTGTACTTTTTTGTTGGTTGGCTCAATCCTTTTGCTTATCACTTTATTGCTATTTCAAACTGTTAAATCATCAATTTATTCAAAACTATTTTGGCTTTTAATGCTTCATAATATGACTAATCCTCATTCACCAATCATCATCCTCATTTCGTGCAGTTAGCAAGGATTTCCTTGACTCTTTCTCACTATTCGTCTCTATCATTCATCGCTTTCTGTTGGTCTTCTTGACTTCATCTTGTGTCCATACAGAGCTGTTTATATAAGTTATAGTTGGTCTTTCAACACTTGCATGACCGCATGAAGAGGACCATAGAAGAACGTCACTTATGAGTTAGTCCTTACTCACCAATAAAAAATCAGTATAAGCTAACTATAAGGAGACATATAAAAGACATACTCCGAATGACGAATATGAAAACATTGTTACCACCCATACAGAAGTAGCAGCGGAGTGTATACTAACCAAAGCTAGAGCCAACTGTTTAGTTTTATGATGGCTGGCAAAAAACGAGATAACATGAAAAATAAAAGCATCCTTACTAAATAAAATAAATCCAACAAAAGCCAATAGGCAGAAACATTTTTTTAAAAGCCCAGAGAGAAGAAACACATACAGAAAAGAACTACTGGAATGCATTCAAGGACAAATCAATTAAATCAGAAACTCGGTAGAAGTTAGACATTCACAATTAGCACGGCAGACAGTAAATGAAGAGAGCGAAAGGAAAAGTTCCTCTAGCACAAAAAATCAAAAATACCACTCTAGAAGAAAAATTACAGAAGTGGAAAGAGCATTTGAAGAAACTGCTTGAAAACCCTCTGAAGTCACTGATAAACCTATCAAAACATAAATAGCCAACTTCACATCAAACTGGGAGAGTTTACCGAGGAAGAACTTGACACAGTATTCAAAAATATTAAAAAGGGAGCCTCGATGGAATACATCCTGAAGTATGGAAAACAAAAAGATTTGACGACATACTTCAATTATGAACCACCGTGTATAAAACAAAATGCACTATAGAAAAGAACAAAAGGCAATATCCTTCCCTTTCCCAAGAAAAGCAACTTCGGAATCACTCAGAACTGCTGAGGCATAAGTCTTAATGTTACAGCTGCAAAGGTTTATAATGCCCTGTAGTTGATTATCATCTCTGCTTCTGACATAGATGTGACCTGGTTTTCTTCACAATAACACACTGCAGCGGGTCACAAAAACTAAAAGATACTTACATCGTATCTAATCTAATATCGAGGAAATTGTGCGGTAAAATCAAAACGGTTTATGGAGAAATTGGCTCACAACTTCACAAATGCCTACTCTACGTCAAATCATTGAAGAAGTACGAACAAAAAACTCGAGGCAACACTATTGTTCGTTGATTTCTCCAAAATATTTGATTCCATACTCAGAGGTAAGATGGAGCAATTACTATTACCATATGGTCTCCCTATAGAACCTGCTACAGGTATAAGAATGATCGACAATAACACGAAGCTAATGGTACACTCACCTTATAGAGACACCGACTACTTTGACTTTGTCACAGGAGTCTTGCAAAGAGATTACATATCTGTTATAATCTGCCAAGAGTACGTACTTCAAATGGCAATAGATCTCATAAAAGTAAATGATTTAACATTATAAAGTAAATGATATCCCGCAGAAACTATGATGGATTGAGACTACGCAGATGATTTGAAGCTTCTCAAAATACACGTGCCTTAGCCAAATCCTTTCTGCATGGACTAAGGCAAGCATCAGGAGGCATTGACCTCTCATTGAACTAAAATAAAACAGATTCCGTATGTTTTAAAAAAGGAGCCGTAGCTACTCTAAGGGGTAAACCTCTAAAATTTGTGGACCAACTGAAAGTGATGTTAACGTACGCCTAGTTATGGTGTGGAAAGGTTATAGACTAAAAGGAAGTCTGATTTCTTCGATAAAATAAAACAGGATTTTTTCCATGTGGCTGTGTCCATACTATCATATGGATGCACCACATGAAGGCAAACGAAATTCATTGAAAAAAACTATATGGAAAATACTCAACAATGCTATTTAATGTCAAGAAAAATCCTGGAAGCAATATTCCCTTAAAACAGTTGCTGTACGGCCATTTACCTCCCATCTCACAGAGCATTAGCAAAAGACGAACAAGACATGCTGGCCACTGCTGGAGAAGCAAACACGCATTCATCAGTTGTACCAAAGGACCAACGTGTTGAGCTGTAAAGAAAGAAGTCCACAGAAAAAGAAACACTCAAACTTGAAGGTAAGGGAAGAAAATATAGCAGTCGTTTATTATTCAGCTATGATCGCTGCAACTGGAAAAGTTCATTTTAGTTACGTTCTTCTCCCTTCCTTTTGGTGGTGACAGCGGTGTGGGTGAGAGCTAGCTATCGACACATGCCTTTCATAGCAGACTAGGTAGGACGGGTCGGGGCCTCGGAACCTTTGACTAACCTGTTCTGAAGCTGCCTTCAACTCTGCCAAAATCTCACTACTTGTTTTCTTATATAGAGATTTTGGAGAACAAATCGAAGATCCCCGAATGTTCGATGTCACCAGTAAAACACGTGATAATTCATCTGTGATTATTTTAAAATCACGACTAACTGCATCTGCCCGCACGCGCTACTCTCGACAGCGCCCGTCCGTAATATTACACTGTGACCTTCTTCTGTTGACTCCCACACCGAGAAGCGACAGTTTTGATTGACTTGCAAAACATGTACGAACTCTGGATGTAGTTTGGAGGACCAGCCAGGAGCGATGGAAAAAAGGGACGAATGGCAAAGGGGGATCAGGCACTTCTGTGTTATCATTACGACTTGATGATGATGAATATTTGTGCATAATTAATATCACTCATTATGGGCCTCCCAACTGGTGATTTTCAAGTCCAGATAACAAGCTTAAATACAAATCTTTGAGGTAGTTCCTTCTTATTAGAACGGCTGGCACAGCTTAATATTTCTGCCACTGAACAGGCCCTGTAATAAAGTAAGCAAAATAGTATGGGGCACTCGGTAATAAGCAAACCCTCTAGAAATGGTCAACTCACTGAGTTTCCTCACCGTGACATCATATGAGGCGCCCTTCTACACAAAAAGATAAGTATATTTTAAATCTGCCAAAATCATCGTGTAACGCGTAAACCAGGCTCGTTTAAACTTATACTACGATGGAAGGAGGCATGTTTAACAGAGCAGTTATCGACATAGGAAATGAACTCGGTGAGCAAGGTTCAAATCCTAAATGAGACAGCTTGCTTTTAACTTTGCATTAATGCTCTTCGTTAAGCCATGAAACCATATTTCCTCACAACTGTGTGGACTGAGGTCTTTGGCCTTGATACGACATCACGTCAAGAAAAAGAAAAGTTCTGAATTCAAACCAGCTGTACTCCGATTACAGAAAATTGTACTTATGCTTCATCCTACCAGTGATGGAAATGTTGAGAAAGTATACATAAGGAGATGCTATTTACCAACCCCTCCACTCGGGCAGGATATGACACAAGGTCAATTTTTAAGCGGAGTTTAACAGGTTTGAATTCAGAGTTTTCCTTCTCCTAGACTAGTTGCCTAACCAAGGCTGAAGAACCTAGTCTGTCCTACTATTTACCCATATCTGGAGGGAGAATAATTGGATTCATAACTTTCCCAAGGGTATTAGTGCTATGTGAAATGCAATCAGTCAGGTCCAGGATTTGAACTCGTGTCGCCGTGTTCATTTCCTACGACGATAACAATTACACCACGGGAACCCCCCCTAAGGAGATAAGGAGATGCCTTGGCAAAGCTTATTTCATATCTATACATTATTTCATATCTATACATTTACTGCTGTTGACGTTGTTGGTGAGGGTCTGGCATTTTAATCAACACCCAGCTGAAGTAGACATCACAACACCCCTAGCTGGGACAAGACATTGCAAAATATATTCACAAATCATCTATTATACATATGTTGATAGATAGTTAGAGAGAGAGAGACGGACAGACAGAATTGACTGATAAGTTTTACTCGTGATTCCATATTTCAGCGCGTAGGATGCACGTTGACATACGATAGTATTTCATGTTGGAAATAGATCGCGAACGAAGTGGGTCTATCTAAAAACAATTACTGAATGCATAAAGCTTCATCTGCAAAGCCTATCTCACTAAGTATCAGCAATCGCTCTACGCTCTCCCTTGAGATGCCCCCAATAATTTGATATAGGAAACGCAGTAGGAGAACGGGAATATGTCACTTACATCTGAATGAGGCTCTTCTCGCACACTGAGGTTGGTGTCATAGTCTTTCTATTAAAAATGATGGAAGAGAGTCTTTGATATCTGAGTCGGTGCGACGTCATCATTGGGAGGATATTAAGCAACTGAGATGGATATTAAATATTTTGTCAGCCATCATATTCGTAAATAGTTTATGAATTGTTTGTTATTCAGTCGACTGGGAAAAATAAAAGGAATCCACAAAAATTTCTTTTTTCTGTCCCCTTTTGTCTCCCTATTTTCTGTCTCTAAATTCTTCTACAAATGCCTCTTTTGCATTCCTTTTCCAATTATTCTGTCCTTCTTCATCACGCTCCCCAATTCATTAACAACCCTTAAGTGATTTGTCATCGATCTTTTATTTTGTTCCATCATTTCTTCCTTTCCATCACACGTTTCACCTTACCTTCCAATTCACTTCATCTTCTTCTGAAGACATTTCAACTACAGGTCCCCTCCATTCAATCTGACAGCATTATTTTTTCTCACTTGCTATGGGATCTTCTCTCTTTTTACTTTTCATTATTTTGACCGTTTCTTCTCATATTGAAGTCAACTAGGATTCTTTTTCTAATTTTTATATTCAAAAGACATTTCTTATTTTCTTTTTCCTTTCCTCATTTTCTCTTTTGATAGTTTTTTTTTCACGTACCAGTCTTAAATAATATTCTTTCTTTCTTTCTTTTACTGCTTTCATTTGTTTTTTGTTTTTTCATTTTCTTGTGTATTATTCTTCATTAATATTTATTTCTTAATTTTTTAAATTCCTTCCTTTTGCCTCATTCATTTGTGTTTTATCTTTCTTCTTCTGTATCATTCTTCAATATTTCGTTTTCTTACTAGTTTCATTCCCTCTTTGATTTGATTTTCTTGCGTATCATTTTCGAAAAATCTTTCTTTGTTTTCTCATTCCTCCTTTTGTCCAGTCGGCTGGGGCTGTAGAATAGACCGACTGCTTCTCTGCATAGGGATAAGACCCCCTCCCAACGAGTGTCCTAGATATGACACTAAAAAATCTGATGGTGAGGTTCTAGTAATGCTGGAGTTTTGTGGAATGCGGAGCACCCCTTCATTGCCATTGCTCCCAGATCCACTCTGACCCGGCGTGGTAGCACCTGATAGGGCCCTATCTATGGGTTAAATAGAACTAACAGCATACTTCTGCTAAACTGAATTGTTTGAAATAGAAATGTTTTTGACAATTAAACCGTACTTACATTTAAACTGCGTGCTTATGGTAAACTGACTTATTTGAAATGGATCTGTTTTTTGACATTGAAACTGTACTTATACCAAACTGAATTGTTTAATATAGGACTTTTTTGACATTTAACTGTATGTAAACAAAATCTGTACTTAAAATAAACTGAATTAGCTGAAGTAGAACTGCAGGACTAAACTGGATAGCTTAAAATAGAAATGTTTTTCACGATTAAACTGTACATACATTTAAACTGTTTTCTTATGCTGAACTGAATTATTTGAAATAGAACTATTTTCATAAAAATTGATTTGGCGTTAAATAACCTAAAAGGTTGATATGCCATAAAATTCAACCAACCAACCAACCAACATTCCTTCTTTTGCACCTTGCATTTTCATTATAACATTCAAGTAGGAACTTAAAATATAAACACATTATGAATAATTACAAAGTTTTTTTAATTGTTTTTTTTTTCTTCTAAAACAAGAATCATTCTTGATGATGATGAAGACCCACTCACAACACGGATTCCTTTCTCACACACACACAATCATTCTCTCTCTCTCTCTCTCTCTCTCTCTCTCTCTTTCTCTCTCTCTCTCTCTCGCGCGCGCGCACCTGTTCTCTCTCACGTACAAACATACCATCAGACTCTAGGGGCCTTAACTTTTGGTAACTCCTCTTAATGGTTTCCAGTATCTGTATGAAGGGAATTAATGTTTTTGCTGAAAAACCAACACTGGTGTGCCTACTTGTAGGAGTCCATAGGTGAACGACGCTTATGAGTTCATCTTTACTTCCTTAGCCTTGCTCATAATGTCTTGCTTGTCTTACTTGGATGATTTATATGAAGAGATATACGTGACCGTACATTTGCTGTTTTGTATGATGCTGCTTCCAGGATCTATAAAAAGAAACACTTCAGAGCTGACGAGTCCTCACCAGAGTTCTTTTCTTGACACATAAAGTCTGTCTATATCATCTATCATATGTAAAGCTTTGTTCATCGTCATCAACTTTCCTGTCATTTAGTACATATGTCTGAGTTCCTACCTTGACAATTTTATGAATGATTCTGTGCATCTTGCAAGGGGAACTGCCTCGATGTTTATCCCTTTGATGAGATTTCAACAGTAGAGCTTCGTTTCAAAGTTTTCTCGTTTGTCAGAGGTACTATTTTCTTCTTTTTTTTCTTTCATCTCCACTTGTTTGATGGTGTCCGCTTCCAATATTCCCAAGTACTTGAAATTTTCCTTTTCTCCTGGTGTTCTGATTCTTTCTTGAACTGTTACTTCCATTCCATCTGTTATTTGTCGTTTTACAATTTTCATTATAAAAAGGTCACATTTTTCTATGCCAAAATTCCATTTCAAGATCCAGGCTGTATATTCTTATTGTTTAAATCAGCGTTTGCAATTCTCTTTCCATTTTTAAAAACAACTGGTTATCGTCCATGTACATAAAGTGATTATATTTTTCTGGATTTCGAAAATTTGTAGCCGCTTGTGCACTTCCTGAGTTTATAAGTGAGTGGCATTCTTGCAATTACAAATAGTAACAGTGAAAGCGTATCGCCCTGGAAGTTGACTCTCTGGGTTTTTGCTATGAATCTGTCCGATATCCTGTACTTTTTTACATTCTACTATCCAGGATTTCCCATTCAGGTATTGTGCTTTTGATCGGGTCCCTAAAAGGAACACCTATTTTATTATAGTCTAATTTTGCTCCCACATAAATTAGCTTATTTAGTTCAGTGATGTCTCCAGTCAGGGTATTTGATTATAATTTGTTTACCTCATCAGTTTCTACTTTAACTTATTTCCACTCTTGGTTTCTGATGAATGGTAATATTGTCTTATATCCAGTCATGATTTTCTTTATTAATTCTACATTCGCTTATTTTGTTTTTAATTTTTTTTTTTTTTGAGTTAACATTTATTTTGTGTTGCTTAGCTCTGTGAATTTTGTTTTGTGAAGACTGAGGTTCAATCCCAGGTCGAGTCCTACCAAAGACTCAAAAATGGTACTTGATGCCGCCTTACTTAGCAGTTAGCACTATAAGGTGAGCATCAAGGGTAAAGTAGAGCAATCGATATGAATGGAATAGCTCCCTCCCCTGCACATCGGTGTAGTAGCTATTGAAAAGGAGGCCTTCGGGTCACCCTCGACTACCGTCGCCAACTTTACTTACTTAATTGGCTTATGGAATTCGCGTTAGAGAATATTCGCAGATTATTTCTCGATACATTTATGGTGAATCTGTACTGTTTTTAATATTTGGAGGTCAAAAAATCAACCTTTCCTTAATATCATTCAAACTTGATCAACAAGCCTTTTGCTTGTATTAAATCTTGTGGAATAACCCTAAATTTCCCTCATTCTTTTTCTGTACTCACTTTACGTTGGATTGCTCTTGAAATAACAGTGAACATATTTTTGTTTTCTTCTCTGGTCTTTCTTTTTCCGTTATTGGGTTGAGTAGATGCTTTAGTCTTTACTTGTATACATGAAATTAGAATATCCAATATTTACAAGATGCTGATCGGATCCCTCATGTCACCTATCAAAAGATCACTTGCCGATCATTAAGCTCAAATCTGAGTTGAACGTTGATTTAGATTTGGATTTGTCATTTTTCATCGATAATATAATGTGGCTATACAAGATCCAGTAGTGGATTATCATCTCTGCTTCTGACATAGATTTGACCTGGTTTTCTTCACAATAACACACTCCAGCGAGTCACAAAAACTAAAAGATACTCACACCGTTCGAAACAGAAAGTTTTAACTTATCATAAGTTCATAACACCTCTTCTTATTTTTGAGCTTGATACTGAGAGTGGTCTTTTTTTTATATTGGGGTTGGGATCAGAATCCTTTTTTTGCTTTTTGCTTTTTGATAGGTTTGAAGACAGCATTCAAACTTCACACATATTCCATTTGATAATTCATACTGGCAAAAGAAAATTGTTATAGTAAAATTTTAAAGTTTACTTACTTACAGGTACGAATTTGAGGAGTTTTCGACCGAAAAGTCTCTATTACACCTTTATTTATTAACATTACATCACTTCTTGCGAGTTTTCACCCCAGCCTTAATTGATAAACTTTCAATGAATTCTGAGTAACATCAAGTCTCCACAAGTCTCCACGATTTGTCGCAGTATTCTGTCCGATCTTAGTAATGCTGTAATGTGAATGATTTCAGCTCGTCCTCCGATGTCTTACACTTCTAGTCTCCTTACCAAGCTTTTAGGGACCGTTCCAAGCGCATCATTTATAACTAGTGTCACCGTCACTTTCATATTCCATGACTTTTTAATTCTCTGGCAAAGCCTCTGTTGTTGTTATTATTATTATTATTATTATCATTATTATTAATATTTCACTCGTGTTCCACAGCTTTTTTTAGTTCTCTAGTTAGGTCCAAGTATTTGTCTATCTATTCGCTTTCTTCGATTTTCACTCATGGGTCTACTTGAATGGCAAAATCTAGAAGATGATGGGTTCTCTTCTTTATCTTTATCTTTTTCTTTTTCTTTTTCTTTATTTATGTTAATTCACACTCTCTCTGGTCTTCTGATCGGAATTAGGGGATCTGTTGGTATCACAAAATCTCAGAGAATTTTATGCGTTTCATTCTCTGAGACGGATTCTTGTTCGTATATATACACTTTGGAGGTATGGTCAGATTTGAATCTCTTGAACAATTCTGGGTGGATCAGTCAAGTCTAATATTGAACTTCCTTTGTGCTAGTTTTCTTCATTAGCTAAATATGGGATGACCGTTTCATCTATATCTCCACATAGCCTACATTGGCTATTCTGTTTTGTTGTGAATTATCAGTTTTTGCTCCAATATAATTGATTCTTATGTTGTTATTATTATCATTATTATTTACTCATAAGAGTTTTTCACATCAGCATTAGCTGATGGTCTTTCACTGGAGTTTGAGTGACAGCAAGTCTCCTCAAGTCTCCAGGACTCTTCTCAGTATTCCGGCCGTTCTCAAAAAGGTAGTAGTTTGGATGGTCTCCACTCGTCCGCCAACTTCCAAGTCCTTCCGTCCCTTTAGTAATCCTTTAGTTACTGTTCTAATAATATTATCTTTTCAAACTTCAGCACCAGTTTTTGATGGTCTACACGAGAGTGTGTGTGATTGTAACTCTCCTCAGTTCTCCAGGATTTTTCTCAGTAGTCTAGCCGATCCCAGCGGTTCTGACGTTTGGACGTTCTCAATTTTTCTACTGATCATCAGTTACGCAACTCCTTTTTATAGTATCTTTTGAATTGTGCCAAGTGTACCGACTATGATTTGTATTACCGAAAACTTCATGTTCCATAACTTATTCAGTTTTCTCACTCGATCCTGTTTCTTTAATTTTACTGTGTTCTGCTAGATTTGTGAGGTCCACTAGCTGGTAAGTACTTTTTTTCTTGTTAACAATTACGAAGTTTGAGCTTATCGTCAGAATTGGATGATCCCGTTTTATCTGAAAATCCCACCACTCTATTCTCAGGGCTCAGAATACAGTGATTTTATTCCCTAGAAAAATGTAAGACTCTCCATAAAAGCGGATGTCTTGGGTTTGGCGCTAAACTGCATCTGATGATGAGGCTCCAGTTTTTGAGATCTAGGTAAGTGTAGAGTACGTTTTCATTGCCATTACTTCCAGATCCACCCAGATTTAGCTTAGTAGTGTCTATTTGGGTCCCATTAATGAGTTAAATAGTTCTTTTTAACAATCATCCCGAATTGAATTGACAGTATGCAAAAAAAATAACTCAAGAAAGAACATCATAAAAAATAAAAAGGAACATACAATGAATGCAATTCCCTAACTTCTAAGGATAAAATAAACCAAGAGAGATTGAAACACTTGTAAAATCTATCAATCAATCAAAATCAAAGTACATTTTATCTCAATTTCCAGGATTGATTCTGATCTATATGTATAAAATTCAGTTGACTGCACAATCCTCAGTGGATTATCTTACCCACCATATCATGCTTGTAGTTGTACTACTTCTGTACCAGTTCATGGTCCATTGTCTCTTCATTTCCATTCACATAGACAAAATTTGATATTTTCAATAGTCTTTTGTATTCAAGCTAATTGGTTCAAATGATATTTGTCTTAGTGTCTATTAAAAGCGACTTGGTTTCTCTCTTGAGGTTTTCTCTGCTTAGACATATAAATGGTAATTTTGACTCATGCTTTTTTCTTCTATTAAGTTTCAGATTTTTTTCTTTTTTATTCATCACAACTTCTTTAAATCTACATTTCTCAAACAGTTAAGAATTACGCAAACTCGAGACATTTCTACTGAATAAGCTCCCGGTGAGACTCAAATTCACGTCATTTTTGCTGACGAGGATTCTAACACGGCAATTTTCTGAGATTTTTGTTGCGATGTTTATTCAGACATCTGTGCACATGATCAAATATAGAGCATCGTTGTTGCGCAACCATTTATTAATTATAGACTGATGTTACCCATCGTGTAGAGTGACTTATTGGAGATTTGGCTATTTAGTCATCGATTTCCAGCGCGAGTTCTCATATTTTTGCGATGGCAGGCACCAAGCCTATCTTTGGAGCCGCTCAGATACTGCAATTATACATCACCAAAAACACACGTCACATTGTTTGGAAACAGTTTCTTTGTTAGAGGAATCCCAAATATATATCTTGCAAACGGCTGAAGAAGCGAAGTATCCTCGCAATGTAATGGATAGAGTGGCTTTAAAAGAAGAAGAACTGAATGCTGCTATAGGATGTTTTAAATTACAACTGCAGCATGATACAGCAAAACACAATCATGGTTAGTTGCAATAACCGTTTTACAAACGAAGTTAAAATGATGCTAGTAGGACGTATATTAATAGAATAATGACGGCATTTCATCCTTGAAAAAAGGACAATGTTTTTTAGTACAAGCGAAATTATATCAGTTTTTAACGTATTTGACATTCATATCTCTTCTTTTTTTTATCATTAAAGTGCGTACAAGTAAAATGTAAGAAGATTTACCTGACATTTCAGATCAAAAGAATTCTCTTCTAATATTGTAAATTATATACTTTACTGTACATTCCGAAAAGTTATTTACTATTTAAATCATCATGATGAGGACACATTGACTTTCTGATTATAATATTCTGATTCAGTCAGAATTAAACTATATATATATATATATATATATATATATGTACACGTTGAGCCAAAAGTGGTGGATAGAAGCTTATATGATCTTTATCATTTACTGCGTACCTAGATTTGGTTTTGGTTTAATAACATATCTACATTCCTGTGTTATTTAATGTCAAAGTAATTCTTGGAGAAGAACAGCAGTGGAACTATTTAACCCATGGCTGAGGGATAAAGGGGTTCATGCCTTCCCAAGTCTATTTGGCTTAACGTAAACCTAATAGCATGACTGGAGTTCGATTCGAACTCACTTATTACGATCTCAATGTATAGCACGTTAGCCACTACGCTATGACGACTCACCTACTATTTTGGGTTATATATATATATATATATATACTTTATAAAGAAATTATTGAGTTTTGTTTCTTCGCCTGTGTACTTGAGAAATATACCATCAATATACTTACCATAAAAGACGCAATCATTGTTAATTTCATAGTTTATATCAAATCTTTTCATATAAATGTTGGACAATGAAGGAACTTAAACAATACCCATAGCAAATCCTTTTGTTTATATCGACCGTTGAAGTACAAATTGTTAAATGTTAATATGTATTTCATTAATGTTCTTATTTTTGCAGTGAGGACTTATTTTAATCGATTTCTCCAAATCTGAAGGTCCCTTATTAGGTTTGATAAAAAATTATTGGGATCCGACATCCATTTTGATCAGAATCACATCTTGTGATACGTGTTGATATCTTTGATATTGTTTATGAAGTCACGTATATAGAACTATATTTCCTTATGTATATAGTAGTCAACATATTTTGTCTGTTTGTTTGTGTGACAGTTTGAATGACTGATAAAATTTCTGGTCTTCCAGATTTGTACTTTTTGTGCATTTTTGGAAATAGATTCAAAGCGAACAGATTTGCGTTTATGATTTTTAGCATTTCTTAAATTTCTTATTAGAACAATTCAAACGATGCACGAAAGACAAACTTAGGATATTATTTTCAAAATGCCAAATGAAAGCAAGCGGCGCAGTATAAAAACTAAGGCATTTTGCCTTCACAGATATATAACAAAATTTCCATACGTATATGAAACAGACTTCAGACAGGAGGATGGAAATGAGGAATGTATAAAAATGAAGGTGAAGACTGCATTTCGTCAACTAATCCAACTCTTAGAGATCATGAAGGAAAGCGTGGTATAAAATTTTGTTTAATTCCAGCCCAGCTTTTTCACGGTGGGTTTCACTTGTATCCATGTGGTGGATCCATTTACTAGTATTCACACAGGCACAGTTTGGGAAAAATGTCATCTTATTTTACTGGTTAAATCAGATTTCCATATGATCGATCATCTGTTAATAACATTCCACACCTTCGTTTGGCAAATGTTGACATGACTTTCAGTAGATGGGATGTCCAAAAAGTTACAGGTTTCATCCTGAAAGAGTCAGAGAGTCAGAAGTTTCCTTAAAATCCAACGCTTTTCAACTGGTGCTCAACCCTCAGATTCTTGGGGCCAACATGGAGACAACTAGCTCATTCCCATGATATTACTTTAAAACGTTTGGTTATAGCTCATCTTCCTGGGTGAGGCTCATAACTTTTTGAACGAACCTCGAATATATATATATATATATATATATATATATCCGAGGTTCGTTCAAATACACACACACACACACACACACACACACACACACACACACACACACACATATATATATATATATATATATATACACCCTTGATCCGTACCTGTTAATGTTGAGATTTAAGCAAGGCGGCAGCAAGTACCATTTTTTGAGACTTTGGTATGACTCGACCTGGGATTGAAGCCCGGTCTCCCGCGCCATCGGTGAACACTCTACCCATTAGTAACTATTCACGTAAAAATTATCGTATTCAAATTATTGAACCCTAGTACATATAAATCTTCATTTATCATTATGAAACATAAGTTCTAACATCTGACATCACAATATAATCTTATTATGGTAGAGAAAAAAGTAAAGAAAAAGCTATACTAACTAAAATCAGTGTAAGAATCGAAACCATCAACAACACAAAATTGTTGAAATCCGCTTAAATACTCAGAAGAGTTCTGTAAACCTGGAGAGACTTGCTCTCATTCAAACTCACGTAAAAGGATCACCAGCTTATGCTGGAGTGAAAACTCACAGGGTCTTAAAGAAAGCCCCAAAACGGAAATACACATTGACTTACACAAAACAACACTTAAAAGAGTATCAAGCTGGAAAGCGCCAGGCCATGATGGAATACATGGCTTCTGGTTCAAGAAATTCACCTCCATTCACGGCAGACTAGCACTAGAAATGAACAGATACTTACAAGGCGCGCAAGTACCTGAATGGATGACCAAAGGAAAGACTACATTAATCCAAAAGGACCCAAGCAAAGGAACTGCTCCAAAGAATTACAGACCGATAACCTGCATACCAATGATGTGGAAAATACTAACAATACAAATGAGGGAATAGATTTACTACTCGCTAACAAACCGCAGATTGTTCCCTGACGAACAGAAAGGATGCCGCAAAAAATCCAGAGGCACAGCAGAATTACTCTACATAGATCAACACATCCTAAATGAGAGCAAGACAAGACGGAAAAATCTAGCTATGACCTGGATTGACTACAAAAAGGCATATGATATGGTCCCACAAAGCTGGATACTACACTGTCTCAAAATGTACAAAATATCTCATGAAGTCATAAACTTCATCGAAAAGACCATGCAAACCTGGAGTGGAGCTGACAGCTGGAGGAAGAAGTTTTGCTGAAACAAAGATATAAACAGGGATTTTCCAAGGAGATGCATTATCACTTTTACTATTCATAATAGTCATGATGCCACATAACCACATACTCAGGAGATGCACAGCCGGATACAAATTCAGCAGATCGTAAGAGAAGATCAATCACCTAATGTAGATGGATGACATTAAATTATTTGCAAAAAATAAAAAAGAACTGGAAACTCTCATACACGCCGTTAGAATATACAGTCAGGACATAGGAATGGAATTTGGCATAGAAAAATGTGCCATGCTCGTCATGAAAAGTGGCAAACGACATATGACTGACGGAATGAGACTACCAAATCACGACAAAATTAGAGTGCTCAGAGAAAATGAAACCTACAAATACTTGGGAATCTTGGAGGCTGGCACCATCAAACAAGTGCTAATGAAAGACAAGATCCGAAAAGAATATCTCAGGAGAACTAGAAAACTACTCGAGACAAAACTCTTCAGGAGAAACCTCATCAAAAAAATAAATACTTGGGCTGTGCCCCTACTTAGATATTCGGAACCCTTCCTCAAGTGGACCAGAGATGAACTTAAGCAGATGGACTTAAGAACAAGAAAACTAATGACCATGCATAAGGCATTACACCCCAGAGACGACGTTGACAGACTATATGTATCTAGAAAAGAGGGAGGAAGAGGACTCGCCAGCATCGAAGACAGCGTTGAGGCATCGATACAACAGATCGAAGACTACACAGAAAAACACGAACGAGGACTGATTACAGCCATCAGAAATGATATGGACAACCCGATAAACGATAGAATGACAACAACTAGGGGAAAAAATGGGAGAAAAAACAACTCTATGACCGCTTTAAACGTCTAATAAACAACATCTCACACCAGAAAACCTGGATATGGCTAAGAAAAAGAAACCTTAAGAGAGAAAAGGAATCCCTCCTAATAGCAGCACAGGACAATGCTATAAGAACCAATCATATCAAAGCGAGAATAGATAAGACGCAACAAAACAGTAAATGTAGGCTATGCCGTGACAGAGACGAAACGATCAATCACATAATAAGCGAATGCAGCAAATTAGCACAGAAGGAGTATAAGGCGAGACACGATAGGGTCGGCAAGTAATCCACTGGGAAATGTGCAAGAAATTGAAATTTGACCATGCAAACAAATGGTCTATACATATGTTTTAACATACAAATGGATCACCTAATCTTGGACAGAAGACCAGACCTTATAATAATCAGCAAAAAAAAAAGAGAATTTGCAAAATTGTCGACTTTACTGTTCTGACAGACCACAGAATAAATCTGAAGGAAAGTGAAAAGAAAGATAAGTCCCTCGACCTTGCTAGAGAATTGAAAAAGTTGTGGAATATGAAAGTAACGATTGTACCAATTGTGATTGGTGCGTTAAGCACAATTACTAAAGGATTATTAAAAGGTCTGGAAGACTTAGAAGTTGGCGGACGGGTAGAGACTATCCAAACGACAACATTGCTGAGAACGGCCCAAATCCTGAGACGAGTCCTGGAGACTTGAGGAGACCTGCTGTTACTCAGACTCCAGTGAAAACAATCAGCTAATGCTGATGTAAAAAACTCTAATGAGTAAAATGATAATAATCATAAAAATGACGACAGCGAGACATGACACTTGACGGACAGAAGGGAACTACTAAATCAAGAAAAATTAAAACTCTCGAAAAAAAGGAAACTTAAAATACTTAGGAATATTGGAATATATATCAAACAAATTAAGATGAAAGAAAAATTAAGAAAGAGTATATCAAAAGAACGAGGAAGCCACTCAAGACAAAACTTCATAACAGAAACCTTATCAAAGGAATAAATACCTTGGCTGTTCCCCTCGTCAGATATTTGTGACCATTCTTGAAATGGACTTGAAAAGAATTTAAACAAATGGATCAGAGAACAAAAAAATTAATGACAATGCATAAGGCATTACATCCCAGAGATGCCGTTGACGGTACTTACCAGCACTGAAGACTGCGTTGATGCATCGATACAACGAATTGAAGACTACATAGAGAAGAAACAATCATATCAAAGCAAAAATAGATAAGACGCAACAAAACAGAGATATGAAGATAGGGAAGAAAAACCAATTATATTAAAAGCAAACGAAGCAAATTAGCTCAGGAAGTGTATAAGACAAGACATGACTGGGTGGGCAAGCTGATCCACTGGGAATTGTGCAAGAAATTTAAATTTAACCAAACGAACAAATGGAATATGCACAACCCAGAATTTGTCCTGAATAATGAGACCCTCAATCTCCTCTGGGATTGAGAGATATAATCGGATCACCAAACTGCAGCCAGCCGACCAGACCTTATAAAAACCATAAAAAAAGAGAACTTGTCGAATTGCGGACTTTGCTGTCCCGGCTGACCACTGAGTAAAATTGAAAGAAAGCGAAAAGAAGGATAACTACGTAGACATTGCTTGGGAATTGAAAAAATGTGGAACATGAACGTGACGATTATACCAATTGTAATTGGTGCTCTTGGTGCAGTCACCAAAGGATTGAAATAAGGACCGGAGGACTTGGAAATAATAGGACAAGTAGAGACCATCCAAACAACAGCATTATTGAGATCGGTCAGAATATTATGATGATTTCTAGAGACTTGAGGAGACTTGTTGTCTCTCAAACTCCAGTGGAAAACAATCAGCTAATGCTGGTGTAAAAATCTCTCAAAAGAGTAAAATAGTAATTGTGATTACAGGAAACGGACACCATCAAATACGTGGAGATGAAAAAACAATAAGAAAATATTATCTCCGAAGAACGAGAAAGCTTTTGAAACCAAACTCTCAACAGCAGAAATCACATCAATTGAGTAAACACCAGGGCAGTCTCCTTAGTAATATAAGCTGGCCCATCCTTAAAAGGGACTAGGAAGGTACTATTCACCAAACCCCTCCGCGCGGGCAGGATATGACACAAGGTCAATTTTTAAGCGGAGTTTAACAGGTTTGAATTCAGAGTTTTCCTTCTCCTAGACTAGTTGCCTCACCAAGGCTGAAGAACCTAGTCCGCCCTACTATTTATCCATAGCTGGAGGGAGAATAAGGGGGTTCATACCTTTCCCAAGGGTATTTGCCCGAAAGTGAACGTAATAGCGCGACTGGAGTACGAACTCGCGTACTACGATTCCGCAGTTCATCGCTTTAACCATTACACCACGAGGACACCCCCTACAAAGGGACTAGGAAGGTACTTGATAGACGAATCATAGAACAAGAAAATGAAGACAATATCAAGAAGGCATAGAAAGATTAATTACAGCAACCAATTGTAATCGTGTTAACGTAAGAATAGATTTTAAGAAATAGTATAATATAGGAGTCAGAAATTAGAAGAAAACCTTCTGTATAAATATTTCAAACGATAAAATGATGAGATAACACGCAAGAAGACGATAGACATGCTTGGACGTTTTTGGAGAACAAAACAAGATGTGGAACTTGAAAGTGACGTCAATACCAACGGTAGTTAGTGTGCTTGGAACGGTTCCCAAAGAATTAGAATGTGGACTGGAAGAGTTGGAAATCGGAAGAATCGATACTATCCAAACGCCAGTATTATTGAGATTGGCCAAAATACGAAGAAGAGTCCCAGAAAACTGAGGAGACTTGCTGTCATTTAGCTTCCATTGAAAGACCATCCACTAATACTGCTATGAAAAACTAACAAGGAATAAATGATACATTATATAGAGAGAACACCAATCTCCATTATACAGAGCCGACAACAGACAGCGATACTCGAAAGTATAACACAATCAGACAATCAAATATACTAATATTTAACAAAATAAAACCTGACTTTATTTACGATGCATTATATACAATACATACCGAAATAAAAATAATAAGAAAAGAAGAAATATAAAGTAGATTAATCCACCCTACATCCAATATCTACAAATATCGAGGAAATAAGCTAAAAGACACTTTTTCCAAGTAAATAGAATGTATCCAATATTTGAAAGAAGTAATATAAATATTAGCTATTCATGCAGAAAGAATATGGAAAATTTTTTAAAAAAACATAATAATGAAAGATAATAGTAAAATATTCACACCATATTACAAAAATACTGAATAACCCGTGCCCAGTTCAATATATATATATATATATATATATATATATATATATATATATATATATATATATTTAACAATGTACACAGCTACGTTAGCGACTTGCCAAAATAACGAACAAATATACATATGAGAAACTGAAAAAGCAGAGAAAATCGAATATTATTTTTCCAAAGTGACATTCTGTTATAACAAATATGTAAAATGAATTACGCTATCACAATAAGAATATATGAAAATTAAATAATTAAAAAATCCGTATATATATATATATATATATATATATATATATATATATATATATATATATATATATATAAACAAGAATTTAAAAAGCATTTGATAAATCAAAATGCAGCAATGCGGGCAGAATTAAAACTAGAAATAATTAAAATCTTCTATAAATGAAATATGAAATTTTGATTTTCAAAAAGCGATTGTTAGAATGTGATAGCTTACTTTTAGTTTACATATATATATATATGTATGTGTGTGTGTGTGTGTGTGTGTGTGTGTGTGTGTGTGTGTGTGTGTGTGTGTGTATGTGCTTTACGGGGCGGGGGTAGGATGAATATAGATTAATAATGCAACAGAGGAGTCTTCCAGATACTGTCATAAGACGGTAAATGCTGAAATGAATTATAAATAAGACATGCAAACAGCAAAACAAACAAGTGGAAGCTGAATTGAAGAATAAGTTGATTTTATGTATCATTATTTCGAAACGAGTTTTTTACACCTGCTTTAGCTGATGGCCTTTCGCTGGAGTTTAAGTGATAGCAAGTCTCCTCAAGTTTCCAGGACTCTTCTTAATATTCTGACCGATCTTACCAATGCTATAGTTTGGATGGTCACGACTCGTGCTCGTCTTCCAACTCCTCCAGCCCTTTTACTTAAGGAATCGTTCGAAACGCACCATTTACAAATGGTTTCATCGTCACCTTCACTTTCCATAGTTATTTTTTAGTTCTCTGGTAATGTCTAAGTACTTGTCTCTCTTTTCGTTTTCTTTGATTTTCTTTCTGTGGTTCGTCGAGACAGCAAAGTCAACTCGTCAACAGGTTTTTTTTCTTTTTATTTTCTTAAGTATCACTAGGTCTTTTCTTCTGACGAGGATTAGGGGATCTGTTTTTATTTCAGAATCCCAGAGAATCTTATGCGTTTTATTCTCTAGGGTGGATTCTGATTTGTGCATATACCGTCTCGTAGTGGGGTCAAATTTCAATTTCTTGCATAATTCCCACGTTTCCCACCCAATCGAGTCTAGTCTTGTATTCTGGTGCTGGTTTACTGCATTCACTTATTATGTGATTATTCATTTCGTCTCCATCACCACATAACCTACACTTGCTTATCTTTTGTTTGTCTGGTTTTTTTTTTTTTGTTTTTATCTATATTCAATTTAATATAGGTGGTCCTTATGGCGTTATTTTGTGCTGCCATCAGAAGAGATTCAGCTTCTCTCTTATAGTTTCTCTTTCTTTGGCATGTTTATGTCTTTTTCACGTGAGATTTCGTTAGTTTTTTGCTTGAAGAATCCATACAGTTATTTTTTCATCCCATTTCTGTTTCTTATCTATTGTTTTTTTGTTTATCTTTATGTTACCTTTGCTGTTTCTGCTCACTTTAATAAGAAGCCTTTCTTTACTCTTTTCACGTAGTCTTCGAGTTCTTGTATCGATGCATCTACGCGATCTTCCTCCTTTTTTTCTTTACTCATATAATCTGTCTCTGTCATCTCTCGAAAGTAAGGACTTTTGCTTCGTCACTAGTTTTCTTGTTCTCTGGTCATTTGTTCTTCCTTCATTCATTTTAAGATTAGCTAAAGTATCTTATAAGCGAAACTGCTCAGGTATCTAACCCTTTGCAAAAATTCTTGCTGCAAAGCTTGATTTTGAGAAGCTTTCTCGTTCGTCTGATATACATTTTAGCAATAATTTATAAAATGTCTTTTTTGTGTGTGCAATTCTTTTTGAATGTGTACAATGTATATGAATGTTTGTAGTATTCTTGTATCATTGCTTACTTTCGCGTCAGTCCTGAAATTCTTTGAGGATAAAACATGATCATTGTCGTAAAATTCGAGACTGATATTTTTCATTCAAACTGGTGAAGCTATCATCTTTCTTCTTCTAGACTGCTGCTAACCAGATGGTTACAAATGATATTCAAACCCACAAGCTTTTAGGTGGCAGAGAGAAAATTTCTTTTTTTTTTAAGTGTGATACACATAGATCTTTTCCTATTTTCAGATTTAGGGAAACATTTGAGTTAAGGTCATTTTACATGGTTGCACCATAACGAACACTTGGAGAAAATCTAAATCGAAGTTACACAAGAATGCTGCAAGCTGTTTTAAACAAATCCTGAAAGCACCATTCAACAAAACCTCAACACCCCTACTAAACAGCAGCTGTGGAGCTGCTGACGTCCCATCTTATATCCAAATAAGACAAGCAAGATAGGCTGGGTATTCCTGGAGAAGTAAAAAACGTTCTCTCATTAACTCCTATACATAATAACACCAGTTTTGGACGACTTCCATTTTTAAGTTTTGTCCGGACACTGGACGCCACCAAAAGGACTTACCATGAGCGATGGCTTGTATGGACGAATAGAGAGAGAGAGAGAGAGAGAGAGAGAGAGAGAGAGAGAGAGAAAGAGAGAGTCAAGGAAATCCTTGATGTCAGTGCTCTTTGATATATATATATATATATAATGGAGGCGCTACTGGTGTAATTACTATCGTCATAGGAAATTGAAATGATGGCCTAAATTCAAATCCAGTATTATTTCGTTTGCATTTTGGATAGAGGAGCTAAAACCCTTGGGAAGGTATGCAACCAAATATTCTCCTTCCAACTATTTAGTTTGCGTGATTTATGGTTGACTGGGTTCTTTAACTTTAGTATAGGAACCAGACTAGGAGAAGGAAAACTTTGAATTCAAACCTATAGAATAAGTAAAGTAAGTAAAGTTGGCGACCTTAGTCGAGGGTAACCCGAAGGCTCCCTTTTCAATAGCTACTTCACTGAAATGTGGGGAAGAACGCCACTTCTTTTCCTGTAAAACCTACAGAATACTGCTTAAAAGATCTCCTCGTTTAACATCCTGCTCATGCAATGGGGTATATATATATATATATATATATATATCAGAAGGAGTTTTACTCTCTCTCTCTCTCTCTCTCTCTCTCTCTCTCTCTCTCTCTCTCTTTATATATATAGAGAGAAAGAGTAAAACTCCTTCTGATATACACTGAAGAGATAAAACTGGGCCAATTGATTAATACATTGAAAGGAATGAGATTATGTTCAAACAAAAATGAATTATTTTCAAGATTTATTTTTGAGTGACTTTACTCAAAAAGAGGAACCAATTTCCAAGTCAAATTATAATCGGATTTTACAGCAAGAAATCAGAAAAGAACTCCGTATGACTTATTGTTGCCCTTTTGCCAAAACTATATTCTTTATTTTAATAACTCACTTTTCTTCTCATAGCAACTAGTGATTAGTTGACATGAGTAATTGGTGATATCATTATATTTGGGAAAAGAAATAGCCAAATGTTTGCTGCTGGCTATTATTTTGCAAACCCCTCCAGACGAACGGCCCGCCAAAATGTCTCACTTTAATGCAAGTGAGCTAAAGTTTTACGTCGGAGACGAGAGATGCCTAACTGTGTCAGTGAATTGCTATCAGATAATCCCGTATTGTTATAATAACTTCTCTGGGTATCGGATTCAGACAATCCCGGGCTGATTTTCTCTTGACAGATGCTCTGTTCCCCGTCGACGCCAAAAACTGACAGTAGTAATGTTCGGAGGAGAATTGCAATTACCAACAATTGATTATGTCTTCTCTGTACCGTAAATAGATTTTGGCGTTTCCTGATGTCTCCGCCCCAAATAAACCGAGATTTGTCTATCTGGATATTTGCGAAGTTCAGCTTCATACAGCACGGAAGTTAATGTAATTGAAAGCAGATGAAGAAGATGCTGCTGCGCCTATCTGCTGAATAAGAATGATCTGCTTGCCAAGAAAATCGAACGGAATCCCCGTAATGTAATGAATAAAGGGCTTGACAGCGACCCCGAAGTAAACGAGTTCGAACTCCACTCAGGCTATCACATTCACTTTCGGACAAATACCCTTAAGAAAGGTATGAAACTTTTTATCCCTCCAGCTATAAGTTAAACATTGTTACTACTATTCTTCTACAAAAATGTCTTTGGTATTAGATAACCCACGAAGTTTGATACGCCATTAAACAAAGAAACCAAAACCGAAATCATAATTAAAATTCTAGGTTCTTAGCAATTTGCTGAGTATGTATACTTGTACCTTCCATGGAAGTCACCAGCTGGCCCTCATGTACGAGCCAATCAGCGACCTACGAATTAGTAATAAAGTGTAGTATCTGTTTGTCTCACTCTGACGTGCAGTTGTATAGGGCAGGATTCTGTTTACTACTGTAATATAACCAAGGATGATGATTAAATATATTAGTTAATGGTTTTATTTGTGATGATTGATTGTTAGTGGGCTAAAATTTTTGAATGAAGTTTACGTTGCATGCGAAGTTCATATCCGCACCTGTCGCACGTATTGAATGATTATAAAGTTGAATGGTTATTTTGGAAATAACCTGGGACGGCATGTTAGAGATTTGTTTTGAAATCCAAGCTAAAGGCCGGATATTGGGGAGTAAACGTTCTGTCACCTGACTTTGGATAAGATTAATTTGAATTCTAATAAAAGTTAAGGATATGCGTTCTTATATGATTAGTGAATGAAATGATTAAGAGTTATTACATAAAAAGAGGTTTTTGGAATTAGTTCAGTTTGAGTCAATTTCAAAGCTCAGAGTCGAGAGGAGAGAGTCTAAGCTGCAACAATACCCTGGGTCTCCAGTCCCGTTAGTGTTGTAGAAATCACAGTCAGTATTTTCTTTCGTCTACCACCCATGTATCTGATAGCGTTTCTACGTAAGAACTAATACTTTACACTGTTTTTCTCGTTTTGATGAGCTGACAGCTACATGAAATATTGCAATCAGCCAACAAACTTCTTGTCTAGGAAAAAAATGAAGTCACTTTGTACTTTGCGAAATATAATACCTATTACTATTGGACATTGTGTCAGGTCGGTGAGGCTATGTTACACACAGTCTATTTGCTACCTTAACGTTACACTATAGCAATTATATTGTAAACAGAACAGCCGCTTACAGCCGAATTTTATGATACAATATTAGTGACGTACCAGCACTGTACTCAAAGGTAAGTTTGGTGATTCTACAGCATATAATCCTTTTTTGTGTTATTATATGCCGAATTCAATTTAACAATTATGGCCTCAAAGGATATGTCATCATATTTCGCTCTTTAATTGGTTCCTCAAGCTGTAACGTAACCCAGTTTTTGACGTAAACGTGACTTAATGCCTTAAAAGTAAGAACAAACACCGTCAAACTAGTCTAAAAAAACTCACAAAAGAATACAACGATAAATAAAATTTAAAGAACACTAGAAATACATTTTAGTCATATTTTAAAAGAATAATTGATACTGCGAACAAAATTGCAGAGAGACTAAGAAAGCCCGATTTAACGCGTCGATAGATTCCACATTTTGGCCATCCGCCAGACTACCCAAGTATTGCAAGTGAAAAAAATCTGTCACATTACATTGTAGAATAATCCCAAGGATTCAAAGAAAGCAAATATAACCGCCATTGATATTGTCTTACGCTAAGCTGTAGAGAACAGAAATAGAAAAATCCTAAACTTCTACAAGGAATCAACTGACTGAAACTTTGTGGCTCGGGTCTCTGACTTAAACTACACTGACCTCTGAGAAGGATAAATGGTTGTATCATTGTTAAAGGACATATTTTTCTTTTCTTACTGAATATTATTATTGTTACAAAGCTGTAATTGTCCTCTGTTTGTTTTTACTTCCTTAATTATGTGGTCACATTTGTTTACTTGCCGAGCAGTGACTCCGGTTAGCGACGTGGGCAGATAACGAGTTAATCGTGTTATCCGAAGATATATCCGATCAGCAGAACGATCGGTTGATTGGAAGCGGAATCACCCTCATGTTTGGCGAGGGCGAATGTAAAGTCACACACACACACACACATATATATATATATATATATATACCTTACTCAACATTGACGGTCGAAAAAAACAGATCTCAGTCATATATATAAGATCTATTATTATTATTGTTGTTGTTATTGTTATTTACTATACTAAATTGTTTAAAACTTTAAAGAATAAAATGATGCACTATAATGAATTAACAGTAGAAATAAAAGGTAAAAATGTACGTTAGAATTCGAGAAGCCACTCCTATAAATGAATCAAAGTAACTTATAAATTTATGTTAACACTGAATAAAAGAAATAGCTATATAAATGCATATTTATATTATTTCATTTTGCTAGGTTTTATGGCATATCAACCCTTTTACGTTAATCAATGCTAAATCCGCTTTATACACATATATTAAATATATATGATTTGTTAACACATTACGTAAATAATATTTTTAAACAGGTCCAAGCTTAGTCTTTTGCACACAGTTAAAGGTTTCAATTATTTCTGACATGAATAATTCTATTTTCTATTAATTATTTGCTTGAACACAGTTGAATTGTTTCAATTATTGCCATGTAACACTAACAATTGAATTTAACCTCAGTTATTTGTTTGCAGACAGTTAAATAGTTATACATATATCATTTATGAGTGAATAGTTTGTGGGTTGTTTGCACACAAGTATTGCAATTGTTTTTTTTTATTTAACACTAATTCTATTGAATACTATGCATTCATTTGCACACAGTTAAATGGTTCCAAGTATTGCTATGCATCCTTAACAAGTTGATTAATCATCTGTCATTATTTTAATGTTAAAAGGTCAAAGAGATCTATTTCTAACAATTCATTTTAACATAAGTCATTTGTTTCCGCACAGTTTAGATATCAAACAGTTATATTTGACCCAAAGATAGGACCCAATCATGTGCTACCACTCAGGGACAGAGTGGACCTGAAAGCAATAGCAATGAAGGGATACCCCGAATTCTCCAAAGCTCCAGAACTGGAGCCTCACCAGTAGATTGTTCTGTGTAATATCCAGGACACACGTTAGGGGGTGGTCTTACTGCTCTGCAGAGCTGTTGTCGGTGTTTTCTGTAGCCCCTACCGACTGGAGTAGACATATTTTAAGTAACTGATAGTTTATCTTAGCAAATTTTAACACTACATAATTTAATATTTTAATGTACTAAAAAACCGTGAACTGTAACTGTTGAAAAAATCATTCTGTCGTTGCAAAGGATTTCGTTGCATAGCGAAGCAGTTAAGGAAAATTACCTTTTGTAACATCGTAAAAATATAGAATAAATGGTCGTTACACCACCCGTTGTTTAAAAATAGTTTTGAAGGATGGGCAGTTAATCGAAAATCCTACTGTTATGAATCCTACAGCAATAGTCAAAATGTCGGTCGCCCAATATATTTAAAAAGTCTTCAATCCTCCCCTCCAGTATTACTCTTCCTCTTGTTTGAAAGTTTTGCTGACATAAATGTGTTGATCTCTTTCTAATTTAAATTGATCTCTGGAACGGGTTGACAAGGGATCAGAATTTTAACTTTGATTTAATCAATCATTTAAATTAGTGTTTCTCTTTTCATTATTATTATTATGTTGAAATTGTTTCCATCAACAAATTCTGCTTCATGCAGCTCTGTACCACCTTCGTGTTCAACGTGTTTAAGAAAAACAAAAAAAAAAATATTAATACCAAAACCAAGGAAAGAGAATAAATTGGAATGTAAATAGTTCTCACTAAAATTAATGCTTATTTTATCACTAACCTGCAGAATTATAAATATAATGCTATGAGTCCTTTAGGATCAGAGATGCTTCGAATAATAGGAATTTACACGTCTTCGATACTTGGCTAATAACTTATACTTTATTATTAAGATACTTTAGTGAAAAAGCCGATTACAAAGTTGATACCTGAACTTTATTTGTGTTAAAAAAACATAATTTTCTGTTCTATATTTCAAATGAACTCAGTAAAAGTTCATTTTGAGCATTTTATCAAATTCTATGCTTGGGATTTTTTTTTTGCTTTGTTTATTTTTTTTCTTGTTTTAGTAGATTTTAAAATTTGAAATGTTTTTTCTATTCAAATTCTTTTAATTCAAGCTTCAAATTTTTTAGGGGGTCTTAAATATTTAATTCTATTGAATTCTCTACAAATATTTCAGGTTCTATAATTTGTAATTTACAAAGCGCTTTGCTTTGATGTGGCACAACGCCGAATGAATGGGGCGCCCAATGAGACTCGAACTCACTCGTGTAGGTCTGCCAGTCTAGCTTGCTAACCGTTACACCACCAGAGGTGCCCTCAGGTTCTATAATTTACTTAAATATTTTTTAATTATCAGAGTTTTTATTCTAATATTTCTTCTTCCAAAAGGCATAAATATTTTGACGAGGAAATTAATTTTCATTAACGTTTGGGTTTTCTGAGATTTTTCATATAAATTTAAAATTACCCGAGTCTTCCATTCTTTTTCAAAATACAGTAAAGTCAAACCTGTGGCCCTCTCAAACATTTTTTCCATTGAAGGGCTAATATGGTAATTTTTCTGGTTTATAAAGTATAGTCTCTAAGGAAATAAATCACCTGATTTTTTTACATTATGATTCATTTACGAGGTGCATTCAATAAGTCTCTAGACTTTTTTGTATGGGAATTTAAAATTGTCGTAGACTCTTGGGAATTCAGTGTGTTATTGTTATACATCTTATAAGATGACTGACCAATTTCTACGATTTCAGGTTCAAATGAACAGCTAGAGCAGGAATTGGAATCCACCCTACTAAAGCCTGATTGTCACAGCTGGTGATTTTCAAAAATGCAATCTGACACTTTAGAAGAACTATATACAATAAAATTCTGTTTTAAACCTTGAAAAAATGCCAAACGTATGGAATGCTTCAGACTGCTTTTAGAGCATCTTGCATGAATCAAGCATCAGTTTTTGAGTGGCATAAGAGATTCAAGATAGTCAGGGAGTTTGTGAGGGATAATGAGAGGTGTAGCAGGAGTAAGGAAGTCAATACACCAGAGTTGATTGGCCAAAGAGTTAGGCATAGGGTTAGAGCTACTATGTTGAGGTTTTAAGGGAGTTCAGGAGATTCCTAGGGAAGAGGCCTGTACTCTTCAAATCAGGTCAGTGGCATTTCCACCCGGACAATTCACCAGATACAACTCCATCCTTGTCACAGACTATTTGACCAAGATGGGCATCAAGACATTTCCTCAGCCTCCCTACAGTCCAGACCTTGCTCCCTGTGACTTTTGGTTATTCCCTAAGCTCAGAGGCTGTCGTTATGAGACAATTGAGGAGATAAAAGAGGCTGTGATGAAGTTCGTTGACACGCTCACACAAGAGGACTTCCATGGGGCTTTCCAGAAGTTGTTTAAACGGTACAACAAGTGCATTGCAGCCGGAGGAGATAACTTCGAAGGGGACTAGAGTTTCATGCGTATACTATCAATAAAAGTACCCATACAAAAAAGGCTGGACACTTATTTAATGATCCTCGTAAGTCATACGATACTCCAAGTCACTATATGATGTAGAAAAGGGATTGTACTGTGGTGGAGCCGGTTCTAAACGTTGTTTGATCCAATGAAAGCTGCCAATCATAGTTTCAGTTTAACTTTAAGATAACTACTACTGACTCCTATGTTATCTGGCTTGGTTTCTTTTTTTAATGGGATATCAATATGTTATATAATTAAGGAATGATTTTTTTATATTAATCATTTTTCGTTAATTATATTTTATCATTCAGTTTAGTTAGGCTTTCAACTATTCGGGTTAAGAGTTCAGGCGTATAGTCAATAGGTGCAATTTACGCTCGTGCGCAAAGGATATGACAATCACCATTGTCATAATAAACTCCCAGGCAGGAAATGAGGCTAGAGTGTGGATGACGTCATTCCCGGAAGAGATGGTCCTGAAAATTTGAGGATTTTTGAGAGTCAGTTGAAATTGACATTAGACCATGCAGGCAGATAGCTGACTTCTTGCCATACAGTTAAGAGTTGAAGATGTAGTTGGGTTTTCGGATTTCTACAGACAGAGATCTTAAACATCACAAGATATGCTGTGCGTTGGTGTTAGCTGATGGAGTTTGAGTGACAGCAAGTCTCCTCAAGTCTCCTGGACTCGTCTCAGGATTCTGGCCGTTCTTAGCAATGCTGTCGTTTGGATAGTCTCTACCCGTCCGTCAACTATCAAGTCCTCCAGGCCTTTTAATAATCCTTTTGTAATTGCGCCTAAATACCAGTGAAGGACCAATAGAAGTGTTTCCAAAACTTTTCAGACTGCCACCCCCCCTTATGTCTCAGGTCACACTTTTTTTGTGGTCATGAGTTGTTTTATATTTGCAGTAAACATAAGTCTGTGATCCTATCTATCTATGTTGTATTTTGACCTTCGACCCGGCCAAAAATGCCATTCACAGTGCTGCACCGGAAGGTCCCACTTCAGAGTGATGCACTTGAAGAGAGTGACCTCTGAACTGCATTACAGTTATTTCTGCTTGATGACGATCAAACATGCCATTCCAAAGATTGAGTGGGCGATCGAATGGGCGTTGAACTATTATATAACTTAGTCAAGACAGAAGTCAGACAGTTACAGTTGGAGAGCAGACGAGTTATAGACAAGATGTGGTAGGGAAAGCCACACCAGGCCGAAGGGGCTCAGGGCCCCTGATTGAGTTGGAGTTGGAGATATAGACGATATGTGGTAGGGAAAGCCACATCAGGCCGACGGGGCCCTTGGGGACCCTGATGAGTTGGGGTCCAGAGAAGTTGCTGATAAGATGTGGTAGAGAAAGCCAGCAGAGTGGGCCTCTGGGCCTCCGGTTGAGCATCTCTGGAGAACGAGAAAGGCACAACGCTGACGGCCATAAGAGTGGGGGTCAAAATATTGCAGTTATGTTAACTCCTTCTCACCACAAAACCATTGAGTAACTCTTTTCGAACTCTTACAATAAAGTGAGAGGTATATATTTTGTTAAAAAAGTCTTCCCTCGTCTTTATTATTGCGTCGGTATGATTTCTGCATGAACATGTATATGTGTATATCAGCATATTTATTATATGACTATACAACATCTAGACTCTAGAAAAATAGGATTAATTATCATTATTATTATTATTATTGATATTATTATTATTATTATTATTATTATATAATCCTTTAGAGTTTTTCACATCAGCGTCAACTGCTGGTTTTTCACTGGAGTTTGAGTAACAGCAAGTCTCCTCAAGTCTCCAGGACTCTTATCAGTATTCTGGCCGTCTTCAATAATGCTGTCGTTTGGATGGTCTCCACTCATCCGCCAACTTCCAAATCCTTCAGGCCCTTTCATAATCCTTTAGTTATGCGCTAAAAGCACCAATCACAATTGGTAGAATCGTCACTTTCATGTTCCATAGTTTTTTCGATTCTCTAGTCAGGTCGAGGTACTTAGCCTTCTTTTCACATTCTTTCAGTTTTATTCTGTGGTCAGCCGGGACAGCAAAGTCGACAATTTTGAAAATTATTTCTTTTGATTCGTTTGATTGGTCTGGTCTTCTATCCGAGATTAGGTAATCCATGTGTATGTAAAAATCCCAGAGGAGTTTATGCGTGTCATTTTCTAGGACAGGTCGTGGGTTGTGCATAGACCATTTGTTCGTATGGTCAAATTTAAATTTCTTGCACATTTCCCAGTGGATCACCTTTCCCAAACAGTCGTGTCTAGTCTTGTACCCTTTCTGTGTTAATTTGCTGCATTCGTTTATGTGACTGATCGTTTCATCTCTGTCACCACATAGCCTGCATTTGATATTTAGTTGAGTCTTATTTATCCTCGCCCTGATATGATTGGTTCTTATGGCGCTGTTTTGCGCTGCCATTAGAAGAGATTCTGTTTCTCTCTTAAAGTATCCTTTGCTGAGCCAGGTCCAGGTTTTGTCGTGTGAGATGTTATTTATTAGTCGTTTAAAACGCTCATAGAGTTGTTTTTCTTCCCATTTTTGTTTCCTAGTTATTGCCATCCTGTTATCTATCGTGTAGTCAGTATTGTTTCTGGTGGCTGTAATCAGTCCTCGTTGGTATTTTTCTATGTTGTCTTCGAGTCATTGTATCGATATGTCAACGCTGTCTTCGATGTTGGCAAGTCGTCGTCCTCCCTCTTTCTTGATACATATAGTCTATCAACATCGTCTCTGGGATGTAATGTCTTGTGCATGGTCATTAGTTTTCTAGTTCTTTGGTCCATTTGCTTAAGTTCATCTCTGGTCCACTTTAGAAAGTGTCCCGGGTATCTAACGAGGGATACAGCCCTAGTATTTATTCCTTTGATGAGGTTTCAGCTAGAGAGTTTTGTCTCGAGTAGTTTTCTAGTTCTGATTTTTTTTTTTTTTTTGAATTTTGTCTTTCATTTGCACTTTCGTTTTCTGTGAGCGTTCAAATCTCGTCTTGATTTGGTAGTACCATTCCGTCAGTCCTATGTCGTTTGCCACTTATTATTATCATTCTACGACATCAAGTGTGAGAATTAGTATTTTTCTTGCTATTTCAACTTTTAAATGGATTTGTGTTACAAGAAACTGAAGGTTAACTTGACAGAGCAACAGACTTGTTTTACTCACATTCATAAAGTAAATGTCGTTTCCGTTACTGTAAGCTACGAACTCAGTTGACTGATCACTATGAACGGGAAAATCTTATAGTGAAAGAGATTTCCAAGAGCAAAAGCTTATAAAAACAAGCATTTTTCTATTGCTATCGATGAAATCGTTGACATCACAGGAATAGCACAACTTGTCTTCATCAAGATCTGTGATATTGAATTTGATATTTATGACGAATTTATTTAACTGATACTCTTACATGACACTACAAAAAGTCAGGAAATTTTTGAATAAGTTGAACAGGCTCTTCACGTTTATGATTAAATTTAATGCTTATCTACTTATGGTACAGTGAATATGATGGCAAACATAATTGTCTAACACCTAAATTATGAACAAAACTTTAAAAAAAACGCATCAAGATTCATTTTAACATTTTCACAATAAATTTCATCAGCAAGATTTTAAAATTGGATAATGTGCTTAGCTTGGTCACAAAGACTCGGTACTATTTCAAATGTAACGAAATTGAACGGCTCATAGCAAATTGAATCAGTAGGATATGTGGCTTATAATTGTCTAGTTGACTTGTTTGCCTCATGTTTGGATACTCCCTTTGTTTCTCCCGCCGGCTATTTGCTATCAAGTAGTCAAAAACATTTGTGTAGTTTAATAGCTGTTTTTGCGTTCGTCAACTTTTAAATCTGTGGGGTAAAAATGGAGTCGAAAAGTTTCATTAATACAGCAATCGTACAAAAGGCTGTGCTCTTAACCGCCGTCAGTTCAGCCAGTAGTTGGAAGATTTGGATTATCAGTTCACAAATGTTACATTCAACACAGAAATGCGCTGGTTGTCATGCCACAAAGTTTTGAAAAGATTCTATTTGTTGAAACAAGAAATAATTATGTTTTTTATGGTGAAAAGTCAAAACACAGACGAAACAAAAGACCAAAGTTGGCTCCAAACTCTGTTTTTTGCTGGGGATATTACTGCACAATTGATTAATTTTAATTTGAAATGACAAGGTAAAAACAAAATCATTGCCACGTGCTTTATTACAGAACTAAGCTTATGGATGTCACAGGTATCAAACGAAAATTTAGTTCATTCTGCCACGTGTAAAAAGCTAGAAAACACAGCCAATACTGAGTCTGTCTTTAGCTTTGCTAGATATGACATTTATCTGGATTTGTGTTATTTAAGAAATTTCAGGAAATATTTTGAGATTTTTCACCTTTCGAATCTCAGTTGGAATTATTTTCAGCACCATTCACCTTTGATGTTGTCAAGGTAGAAGAAAGGCTGCAGATGGAACTATTAGAAATGAGGTCGTACTCTGTAAAAGTAAAGTTATTGACTGTAGTCGAGGGTGACCCGAAGGCTCCCTTTTCAATAGCTACTACACTGAAGTGTTTAGGGAGGGTGCAACTTCTTTCCCGGATACATACCTTATAATACTGTGTGTTAAGCAAGGAGTTATCAAGTATCATTTTTTCAACTCTTTGGTATGACTCCACCTGGTTAGGTGGGGAAATCTGGTTTCTTTTCAGACCTTTGTTTCCCATAAAGATTATGGCAGTGTTTGGTCCTACCTCTATGAGTGAACAGTTATTTTCTTTGATGAAATTAACCAAAACTTATCAGACCACAAGAATAATTTATCAACACTTGTCATCTTTATTCAAAGTCAAAACTATACAAACACTTAAGCCAGACATACGAAAAAATGACAGGAAAATCAAGTTTCAAGCTACAGGAGAAAATACTAAAAAGATTGAATAATAGCATATACATTGTTAAAATTGTTGTAATTTTTGCACAATGTATTTGTTTTATTTAATTTTAGTAAACGGCTTAAATATGCGAATTAGTTGTCGCGTGTGGCCCTCATGACAAGACGTATGAGATCCAAGTGGCTCTTCAGAGTATTCCCACACGGACATACCTGCTGTAAAAAGCAAAGAGATAGATAGATAGAGAGAGAGAGAGTGAGAGAGGGAGAGAGAGAGAGGGGGGCACACAAGGAAATATATATAAATGTCAACTAAGATTGTTCTTTTCAATTTAAAATTACCAAGGTCCTCGAATTTTTTTCAAGATATTGTGATATATATATATATATATATAAACATAACGCGTTATATATAGAAAGAAAGAAAGAAGGAAAGAAAAATAGTGACCAACATACAGACAGGGAGACAAATTTTCAAAGACAGATAGATATATATCATGCTCTCTCTCTCTCTCTCTCTCTCTCTCTCTCTCTCTCTCTCTCTCTCTCTCGCACTCGTGTTTTAGCGTTTGTGCGCATGTGCATGCAGAAAGAACATCCTAATGAAGATAACGAAAGTACAAAATATCACCCTATGAATTTTCTCGAGAATAAATGTGACCCACAAAAATAAAGGTTAGCAATAGCAGTGACAGCGGGATGCGTTATCGCAAAGATGGCTGAATACAAAAACTCATGAAGGGCGAAACCAAGGAACTAACTAAACATCATGATATTGCGCAGCGGGAACAGCATCTTCAAACGATTAATACTGCAGAAATTGGAGCATAATTTTCATTGAAACTAAGCCGAATGTCCATAAGCACAACAACAAAGAGAAATGGCAGGTAGCCCCACCTCTTCAAGCCCCCACAAGAAAGAAAAGAAAAGAAAGAAAGAAAGAAAGAAAGAAAGAAAGAAAGAAAGAAAGAAAGAAAAATCATTACCTGGGAAGCACGCATGAGATGAACTGAAAACGCGACTTATTAACGTTACAGTTAAAAATGTTTGATAAATCCTTGCAATGCTTTTTTTCTTTTTCTTTTCATTTTTTTTTTTTTTCAGAAAGTTTTATGAACCATTAGAATTATTCGCTTGTGGTCACGATCCGGTTATCATAGCAAGAATAAAACTGAAGTGTTGACGCCAAAACCCACTTTCAATTAAAGAACACCCTGCGATTCAGTGAAAGAACAAAGTTCGACCCAGCAAGTACTGTTCCATAAAGAATGAATTCGTCATATTTGATGGGTACGATGCTAATAGTGATGGTAGCACAAAATAACGCTATAAAGACCATTTATATGTAGGCGAAAATCGATAATGCTCTACCAAATTGCAGGTGTAGATTATGTGGAGACGAAACCATTAATCACATAATGAGCGAATGCAGTAAACTAGTATAATACTAGACTAAACTAGACTCTACTGGATGAAAAAGGAATTCAGGGAGAATTGTGCAAGAAATCATCATCATCATATCACGCTGGTAGCACGGATATCCCTGACCCTCTCTCGCCCCTCCTCCCTATCGTTCATCGCCCTAGGTAGGTCTTCAGGACAACATCCCGTATCCTCACATAGCTGCTGAATGTATGTTCGTGCTGGTCGTCCTGCTTTTGCACGGCCATGTGTGGGGG
Organism: Sepioteuthis lessoniana; assembly: GCA_963585895.1. Taxonomy (NCBI): domain Eukaryota; kingdom Metazoa; phylum Mollusca; class Cephalopoda; order Myopsida; family Loliginidae; genus Sepioteuthis; species Sepioteuthis lessoniana. Next base: position 81,274,647 of record OY757911.1, read on the forward strand.
TCCATAAGAGTACATCTCTTATGAGTTCGTCCCTGCTTCTCCAGCAGTGTCCTGCATGTCTGGTTCGTCTAACTTGAATAGTTTTCGTGATAGGGGGCAGGTGGCCGTACAGTTGGTGTCTTGTGGGGTGTTGCCGCCAGGACTTGTTTAAGATTGCACGTAGCATTCTTGTGTAATTGCCGTCTAGCTTCTTCTCCAGCCGTTTTGTTAGCGTCCATGTAGTGCAGCCATATAGCAGTATCGATGTGACCGCTGCCTGGAAAAAACTGCGTTTCATTTTATCGGTTAGGTCTGATTTCCATATAATCTATAGCCTATTGATAGCTGTCCATGCTTTCGTTAACCTTGTTTCGATGTCCTTTTCGGTTGATTCGACGCTATGGTATATACACAAACGAAAATCTGTCCTGGATAATGAGATGCATAAAATTCTTTTGGATTTTCGGAAAAAAATTGATCCTCTCATCCCGGTCAGACAACCAGGGCTTTTGATGATTAATATAAAAAAAGAGAACTTGCCGTATAGTGGATTTTGCCGTTCCAAGAGACGACAGAGCGAAAATCAAAGACAGCAAAGGAGTGCCAAATACTTGGACCTAGCAAGAGAACTAATAAAACTGCTGACAGGAGAATGACGGTGATACCAAATGTGAATAGTGCGCTTGAAATGACCTCCAAAGGCTTCGAAAAGTGGCTGGAAATCGGAGGACAAAAGGGGACCATCCAAACTGCAGCGTTGTTGAGATCTGCCAAAATTCCGAGAAGAGATTTGGAGGCCTGAGGAGACTTGCTGTTACTCAACCTCCATTGAAAAGCTATAAGTTAACGCTGGTGTGAAAAACTCTAAAGAACTAAAATAACAATAATAAAGAAAATAATAATAATTAGTACTTAACTAACGGACTTTGTCGTTCCTGTGGATCCTTGAGTGAAAGTAAAAGATAACGAAAAGTTTAGTAAATAATTTGATTTTGCAAGAGACCTGAATTATCTGTGGAACATGAAATTGACAGTAGAATATGAGTGGAGTTTAAGAACAACACTCAAAATAGGAAGACACCAGACCAGGCAAAGATAAAAGAAAAAGTGAGAAAAGATTGTTCTGAAGAGGAAGAAAACTTCTCGAAATCAAACTCTACAGCAATGTCATCAAACGAATTAACACCTGGAATGTCATACTTGTAAGATAGTCTTCATCATTGATGGCTATAGATGACAGAAAGATGGGAAAGTACAGTGTGGGAAAATACTTATACGGTACAAAAAGATAAGACATCTTAATAAAATAATTACTCAATTATGAATATTTTGTATGGTTACTTACTGACTGATGAAATGGTTTATATAAAATCTATTTTTAGAATCCTACACTTTGCAAAATTATCAATCACTTTTTCATTAAAATTGGTGATGTAAAGAAAACGACAAAGAATATGGTTATTCGTTTATGAGTACGAAAATTAATGGTAAAACAGCTGAAATAGCTATTAGTACAGCCGGACTAAATTCAACATTTGTGGTTCAAGACAAAACAGTAATAGCCTAACAAGTAACAGTGTATTTTTAAGATATCCTTGAATATGCGTGAAAATTGAACAATGTTTCTTGGCCTTTGATTATTGATTCTTTAACAGATCCAGAAAAAGAATATCCCGTTGTCTGAATAATTTTTACAAACGTTTTTATCAAAATCTAAAGATCTCTGGTGCATCAATTCTATCAAGAAACTTATATCTTCGTCGGGTTCCGATTTAGTTCCTAGTGTGACAAATTTCACTGTGATTACGATGCAACATTTTCTTTTTGGTATAAATCTACGAAATATAACAAAACTAAAGTTGCTTATAATTATTTATTCACATATGGAATATTGCATTCATTATAAACTTGTTGGAAAGATTGAAACGACTGAACCAGAAGTGGCTCAAAAGCTTGAAGAAAACAGAATTTGACAGCAACTTCAACCAGTAGAAATACCTATACAGGAATCGAAGATCCAAAGAGGTATATTACAAAGAGATGCACTATCACCATTACTATTTATAATTGCGATGGTACCATTCAACCACATACTCAGATACAAACTTTGTAAATAGCAGGAAAAGATAAATCACTTAATGAACATGGACCACATCAAACTGTTTGCCAAAAATTAAAAAGAACAGGAGACTCTAATATACACAATCAAAATATATAGTCAGGACATAGGGATGGAATTTGGAATAGAAAAATGCTCCATGCTAATAATGAAAAGCGGCAAACGACACCTGACGAATGGAATTGAACAACCAAATCAAGACAAAATTAGAACGCTCGGAGAAAAAGAAAACTACAAATACTAAGGGATACTGGAAGCTGACACGATCAAACAAGTAGAAATGAAAGAAAAAATTGAGAAGTGTATTTCAGAAACAGAAAGGTACTTTAGACAAAACTATATGGCAGAAACCTTATCAAAGGAATAAATACCTGGGCTGTCCTCCTCATAAGATATTCCGGACCATTCTTAAAATGGACCAGAGAATAACTTAAGTAAATGGACCAGAAAACAAGAAATCTAATGACCATGCATATGGCATTACATCCCAGAGATGACGTTGACAGACTATATGTGTCAAGAAAAGAAGGAGGAAGAGGACTTGCCAACATTCAAGAGGGCGTCGAATTATTAAACGGACTAGAGGACTTAGAACTAAGAGGACTAGTGGAAACCATCCAAACTACTACATTATTGAGATCGGCCAGAATACTGAGAAGGGTCCCAGAGACTTGATGAGATTTACTATCACTCAAATTTCAGTGAAATACCATCAGCTTAAGCTGATGTGAAAAACTCTCAAGATGTAAATAATAATAATAATAATAATAATAATAATAATAATAATAATAATAATAATAATTCTTACTTGGACCTTGCTTAGGAACTGAAAAACTATGTAACGTGAGAATGGCGGTAATACCAATTCTAGTCGGTGCGCTCGGTACAGTCACCAAAGGATTGGAAAAATGTTTAGAGGGATTGGAAATAAGAGCACGAGTGATGACCATCCAAACTTCAGCACTGTTAAGATCGGCCAGAATACTGAGAAGTGTCCTGGAAGAGGAGGAGACTTGTCATCACTCAGGCTCCAGTGGAAGACCATCGGCTAACGCTGGTGTGGACAGCTTTTAAAGGAATAATAATAATAATAATAATAATAATAATAAATAAATAAATAAATGAATGAATGAATGAAAAAATTTCAAGAACTTGAAGTAGGCCTCAAGGCGGACATATACCTGATCTTACTCAACACTCAAGTAAATACCTAATTAGAAAACCCCAGGCATACATGGAATCTGTTTTTAAAAATTCACGTCCATTCACGACGGACTTGAACTAAGAAGCAAAAATACCCAAATGGAAGACTAAAGAGAAGACCACCCTAAAGGGAACCGTCCCCAGCAACTATAATAGATAGTATATTTACTTCTGACGTGGAAAATCCAAACCACTCAAATTTAAGAAGAAATATATAACACGCTTGAATGCTATGGATATTTCTTGACTGACAGAAAGGATGCTACAAGAGAACAAGAGGAACAGTTGAAAAACTATGCATAGATTAAAATATCCTCAAGTTAAATTATTCTGCCATGGATAGACTATAAAATGGTCAATGATATGATCCATCAAAAATGGGCAAGAGAATGTCTGAAAATGTTTAAAATATCCGACAAATTCATAAACTTCGCTAAGAAAGCTATAGTCAGCAGAAAAGTAAAATTAGCACTAGATGGACAAGCCCTAGCGGAAGTTAGCATCTAAAGAGACCTCTCCCCAGGAACTCACTTTTGCCCCAACTATTTGTTATGGCAATGATTTCACTCAATTATATACTCAAGAAATGCACAGGGGGATACAAATTTACGAAATTGCTACAAAAGACAAACTTTTATGTATATGGATGATATCAAAATGATTACCAAAAATGAAAATGAAGTAGAAATCAGGAAGACAACTACAAGAATTAGCAGCTAGAATTTAGGAATCTGCAATTGAAAAATGTGCTGAAAATGAAAAAAGTCGGAAAGAGAAATAACGGAAGGAACAGAATTACAAAATCAGAAAAACATCAGAAGTCTTCGAGAAAAAGAAAATTACAAGTATCTAGGGATATTGAAGATGAACGAAAAAGTAAGAAAAGAATACCTCAGAAGAATAAGAAATCTTAACAAAGGAATAAACATCTGGGCAGTCCCTGTTATAAGATGCTCAGCACTATTCTTAAAATAGACATTTAGGCACATAGACTATTAAACCAAAAAAGAATCAAGTTGATGACTATGCACAAGGCCGTAAACCGGAGAGAAGACATAGACATGTTTATGAATGTGACAGTGATACCAATAATAGTAAACGCACTAGGAGCAAACCTCACGAGCTTAAAAAGAGACTGGCAAGATTGGAAATCAGTGGAAAAATCGAGACCATATAGACCTCAGCTCTATAAACTTCGGCTAGAATAATCAGAAGAATCTTAAGGATTTGAGGAGACTTGCTGTCATTCAAACAGCGAAAGACAACCTGCTGACTCTACAATGAAAATCTCACAAGGAGTGAAACTATTATTATTATTATTATTACAATTGTTATATTTGACATTTTGCTTTCATTATATTTATAAACGGGTTGCTTGTTCTAAAAGACAAGTGTTCATCCTTCCACGTTTGTGATTAAAATGCCAACAACTTTCATAAATAGGACAATAAGAGAATTCAATGAAATTGCATTTATGGAGAGGAAGACACAGATAACGAAGAAGAAGAAGAAGAAGAAGAAGAAGAAGAAGAAGAAGAAGAAGAAGAAGAAGAAGAAGGTTTATAATCGGCAGCCAATTTTTGCTCTGTTCTTTTTACTGAATCGTGACCTGCATATTTGGAAATGTCAACAACCATTTTCTTAAATTTATAAAGCCAAAATCAAATCTATGGAGGTGGAGAATTGACCTTTGCTGCTGAGGACAATGCAATATATCCTGATATGTATGCAGTAAGACCTGTAGATAACTGCCAGTTGGTGAAATTGGCTAAAAAGAGTCAACAATATATACTAGCGCTATTTTACTGTACAGTGTAAACCCATGTTATGACCGACTAGACGCAGCGAGCTTGTTAAGAAAAAATATTTGACAGAAAGAGCAAATCAAGTTCAAAGATAAATGAAAAGGATTTTAAAAATACCTTAAAGAAAAACATTTGATGATTCAAAGGTAAAATATTGTCGTTTTGTATTGTTATAATTTTCACTTTTCACACCATTTCTAACTGGTTGTAATTTACAAAATTCAGAGTGACAGCAAGTATCCTCAGCTCCACAAGACTCTTCTAAGAATTGCAAGTGATCTAAAATTACCCTTCTTTGGATTAATAGTTCTCTGAGTCTCTTTACTAAGCCTTTAAAGACCGTTCTAAGGGTACCTATTAGTGGCAAGATCCAAATACTGGTCTATATTCGATTTCTTTTATTTTTACTCAGTGGTTTCTAAGAACGTCAAAATACACTAAATTACAAGTTCTTTTTTCTTGTTGATTAAATCTAGCCATGGTTTTAAAACCGGAATTATAATATCAGTTTTTTGTTTAAAAGTTATAGTTAATTTTATGCAACTCATTTTCTAAAATAGAATATTATTTTAATCCTGGAGAGTTTCTCACATCAGTGTTAGCCGATGGTCTTTCACTGGAGTTTGAGTGATAACAAGCCTCCTCAAGTCTCCAGGACTCTTCTCAGTAACCTGGCTGATCTCAACAATGCTGTAGTTTGGACCGTCTCCACTCGACCTCTTTTTCCAAGTCCTCTAGTCCTTTTACCAATCCTTAGATGACTGAACAAAGAGGACCAACGACAATTGGTATTTGAGCTCCCCACCTATAAAGGAGCTGATGATTCCAAATCTTGTAGCCGTGGGAATATTTCAATTGATTATTTGCTGATATTCTAAAAATATTATTGTAATTAAAATCTTTGTCTATGTATTTTTGTCCATTTTTTATTACGTTAATATATATTTTGTAAAATAGTTTTTGTTGAATATAAGTTTTGAAAATGAAATTGTTGAGATTGTGACTATCCCAGATAAGCGAAACCACATACACAATCACACACACACACATACACACAAACGCACACACAAACATATATATATATATATATATATATATATATATATATCGTGTGTTCATATGAATGGAAAACGTGAAAATGGAAGTTTTTAAATGTATATATATATATATATATATATCTTCCAAGAAGTGATTGTGTCAATACTACTCAATCGATGCATCACATGGATACTGACAAAGCACATTGAGAAAAGCTAAACGGTAACTGCACAAAAATGCTACGAGCTGTATTGAACAAATGCTGGAAGGAAACCTCAAGAAACAATAGCTGTACGGCCACTTACCTTCCCTCTCTAAAACCATCCAAGTAGAATAAGAAGTGCGGGACACAGCTGAAGAGGAAAGGACAAATTCATAAGTGATGTTCTCCTATGGACCCTCCAATGTTTCCCGACAACAAGAACTTACCAACAATAGATCTGCGCAGACACAGGGTGTAGTTTGGAAGACCTGCATGGAGCGATAGATAATAGAAAGGGATAAAGAGAGTGAGAGAGAGAGAGAGAGAGAGAGAGAGAGAGAGAGAGGGAAAGTGTTAGCAACGTAACTTGATGATATATATATATGTGGGTGGGTGTGTATTTGTGTGTGTTTGTGTGTGTGTGCATGTGGTTAGGTAGAAGTCTTTTATTTAAGCATATGTGATTAAATAATAAAGACACATTTTGTCTATATAATATAATTAAGGTCCTTTCAAGTTTCCTAATAAGTGTCTTGGTTTCAGGTTGGAATTGGTGGATGAATTTACTAAAACTGTCCCGAGCACTTTCGGACCTTTCATAAGCCATCATCGGGTGTTGCTTACATGTGTAAAGAGTGTTTTGAAAGAGTTTTGAAAGTTTTTTTTGGTTTGTTTGTTTTTTATAACATAACAAAACTACGCAAAACTACGCAAAGTTGGATAAAACTAAGATGCTGATGAATCTAAAAAACAGAATGCTATCAACGGAAATAGATTATAATCAAGAAATGCAGAATATTTTTAAAAATCTAAAGGCATTTCTAAATATTGTCGCTATTTTTAAAATTAATTTTATTGATTTAAGGTTTTAATCGACACGCGACTAGCAAAAGCATGGACAACTATCGATAAATTATCGGTCATATGGAGGTCAGACCTGACTGATAAAACGAAACGCAGTTTCTTCCAAGCAGTGGTCGTGTCGATACTGCTATATGAATGCACCACATGGATACTGACAAAACGGATGGAGAAAAAGCTTGACGGCACCTACACAAGGATGCTGCAAGCAATTTGAACAAGTCATGGAGGCAACACCCAACAAAGCAGCAGCTCTACGGCCACCAACCTTCCATCATGAAAACTACCAAAGTTAGACAAACCAGACATGCAGGACACTGCTGGAGAAGCGGGGACGAGCTCATAAGTGATTTTCTCCAATGGACCCCCTCACTTGGCCAAGCAAAAGCAGGAAGACCAGCTCGAACCTACATACTGCAGCCCTGTGAGGATACAAGGTGTAACCCTGAGGACTTGCCAGAAGCGATGAACGATAGGGAGGAGTGACGAGAGAGGGTCAGGGATATCCGTACTGGTGGCACGACAAGATGATGATTATGTTGCGTTTCTAGGATTTTAATCGTAGCTTATCAGTTTCGTGTGCTATTATAGAGGTGTTTTCAACAAGAATTTTTCAAAATTTGGATTTGGGAATAGAGTGGGTTTTACGATGTAAGGCTATAGAGCTAGAATCATTAAGGTGCATTGTAAGCCGTCGAGAAAGACTAGTCGTGGTGAGACCAACGTACGCATTATTTTCTTTAGAAATACCGTCTCCCAAGGGACATTAGAACATATAGACGATGCTTGTCTTATTAAGAAGTTCGGTGGAGGGGAAATGTTATTAGAAATAATTAGTTTGGAGGTTTTAAATTTGTTGTAGTAAATGATAAGTCTTACTTTTTGGTAGGATCGGTAGGGAAAACATTTTTTGGATAAGGTTTTTTAATATATGTTCATCAATTTTATAATTACTATGAAACTGTTTTTTGTAGAATAGGTTTATTGATTGTTTATGGTTTAGGATATGTTATGTCATTCAGGTTTATAAAGGAATTGTTTAATTTCGGTATCAACAATGTAGCTGAGAAACCCATTATTAATAAGGGTTGTTTTATATTTTTAAGTTCGTTAAGGAAGATAGTTTGGGAGGAGGATAGCTCTGGAAATAAATGTTTTTATGATTGTTCTTTTATAACGGAAGGAGCACTCACTTTGTTAATTGAGGGTGCAGGCAATAATGTTAGTAGTTTTTTTTTATATCTTGAGGTAATAAATCGGTCAATATTGCTTGTGTCTATTAGTACACCAAGAAATGGAATTTTATTGTTAATATTGATTTCTTGTGTGAAATTGAGAACAGAATTATTTTAAAAGGTCTCTTGTATTGTGTTGGCCTATTCTATTGAAAGTTCTAACGTTGAATGTCGCTATTTGTGTTGTGCTTTTGTATTTTAGTAATTTTTGTTTTAGTTGAGCTCTATAGCAGATTTTTCGAACACTGGGTCCAGGGATCCAACCTAAGCCGGATGCTCCCCTTTTTTACCCACGCAAAGAGCGATGCAGTTTGGATTAGTGGTTTGAGTATGAATCATGGAAATCTTTTGATAGCTGTGTTTTTATTCTCATCAATAGAAGCCACCCTCATAGATGAGCAGCAGTAGTTCTCCGATTGAACTATTTGATCCGGGCCGTCTTCGTATTTTGCAAGGTTCAAAATTTCAGAAAAGCCTATTAGTGTTCTGTGATTTGGTAACAAATCCTTGTCTTTTTTTTGGTAACAAACCGCTGTTTTTTTTTTTATTTGGGAGGATTAGAATGATATATATACTATTTACCAACCCCTCCGCTCGGGCAGGATATGACACAAGGTCAGTTTTTTAGCGGAGTTTAACAGGTTTGAATTCAGAGTTTTCCTTCTCCTAGACTAGTTGCCTAACCAAGGCTGAAGAACCTAGTCTGTCCTACTATTTACCCATAGCTGGAGGGAGAATAATTGGATTCATACCTTTCCCAAGGGTATTAGTGCTATGTGAAATGCAATCAGTCTCGTCCAGGATTTGAACTCGTGTCGCCGTGTCCAATTCCTACGACGATAACGACTACACCACGGGCACCTCCAGAGGATTAGAATGATATATTCAAATAATTCTTAATAGCAACCTGGTTAAATGGTAAGCAGTCCAATCGTGAATAAAATATTGGACACAATGCCATTGGTTGTGTATGTATTTACCTAACCCCTCTGGCATGAACAGGACGCGGCACAAGATCAATTTTTGAGCAGAATACAACTGATTTGAAATCAATGTTTTCTTTCTTCTGGGTAGGTTGCATTATAAATACTGAATAACCCAATCTACCCAACTATTTACCAGTAGGAGGAGGGAGAAGGAATGGATTCGTGTCTTTCGAAGGTAATTAGAGCAAACAACCTCGTTCAATATTTGAATTTTGGTAACCGATTCCGTTCTCTACGACGATAACCGTTGCATTAAGAGTGCCTCCATTGGTAGTGTAAGCATGTACATCTGGCTAGATGAGGCTTGCTATCGGTAAAAAAAAGCCTGGTGCAGGAGAGTGTAAATGATTTGTTGAAAATCAGATCACTTGATTGTTCTACCCAATGACATCCTCGCCACATGGTTGACACTCTTCAAAAAAGATCTTTAATTTATTCATTCATTTATTGTCTATTAAAGCAAAGCATATATGAAAGTGTTTCGTCTGAATTTTTTTATAGGGATTAAATGTCTTTTGTTAAGAATCTTCGTCATCATTATATCCTTTGAGATTTTTACATTATGCAGGTGACATGCCACGTAATTCTACTCGATAGCATATCTCACTGGGAGTTGGTGGTATCCATCTCCCATTCAAGCAACAAGTGACAGATTGCCCTGGTTTATATGGTACCAGTCGCAAGGAGCAATCTCTGACTTGACTTACACATCACCCTGATAACGAGACTTGGGATTCACTGACTGTATCCTCTGTAAAAAGGAAGTCCTGGATAGGACTCTAAATTCCGATGAATGTGAAGAACGCCTTCATTGCCATTACTCCCTGACCTGGAGTAATACTATTTGTTAGGGTCCAATCAATGGGCCGAAAAGATGTTCAAAAGTTATACCTTTTCGATAAGAATACTTGATAACCAATAACTGGAAATCATTTGTATTAAGAATAATTACAAGACGCTCTGATTGTTTATTGAGTATGATTATTAGTTAATTGAAACAATATAATTAGATGCAAACAAATTATCATCATCAAATAGAAATAACTGTGTGAAGATGTTTTTTATTTGAAAGGAATGCTAGATATCATTTATCCGTGTGTAATAAACAATTACACAAAAATGTACATATCAATGTACAATGAACGTAATTCCCCAACCTCTAGGCTTAAAATGATCCTAGACGAGTTGACATGACGTTGAATTTAATAAAGCAAATAAACTCTAACTTATACAGTTTGTTTGAATTCAGGGTTTACCTTCTAGACTGGTTACAAATTATGCTACTTATTATTCACTAATAGCTGGTGGGTGTAAAGGAAAGGAACTCATGCCTTTACCCAAACACATTCACCTAAGAGAAGGAAAAGTCTGGACTTAAAACTTGAGAATGTGTCGTTTCACTCTTTCTCTCTCTCTCTCTCTCTCTCTCTCTCTCTCTCTCTCTCTCTCTCTCTCTCTCTGTTCCAACTATTCTTATTTGCGATCTGCAAACTGCGTAGATTGTGAAAAATATAGAAATAATAATCAGTTAAAAAATATGGAGTGTTTTCATTCTCGGTACATACATCACGCACAGAAATACACGAAGTAAGCAAATCAAGAGTTGTAAATTCCACATACTATTTAGAAAAACTTTTAGAAACAATTAAAAATGTTTCCTCACAAATTGCAGTTATTACAACACGTACAAGGTTCATTAAATAAGTTTCCAGACTTTTTTCGTATGGGCACATTTATTGATAGTGCACACATGAAACTCTAGTCCCCTTCGAAGTAATCTCCTCCGGCTGCAATGCACTTATTGTACCATTCCAACACCTTCTGGAAGGCCCCATGAAAGTCTTCTTTTTTGAGCGTGTCTATGACCTTCGTCACAGCCTCTTTCATCTCCTCAGCTATCTCATAACGACAGCCTCTATGTTTTTCCTTGAGCATAGGGAATAAGCAAAAGTCACAGAGAGTAAGGTCTGGACTATAGGGAGGGTGAGGAACTTCCTTGATACCCAACTTGGTCAAATAGTCTGTGACAAGGATGGAGTTGTCAACTGGTGCATTGTCCTGGTGGAAATGCCACTGAACCGATTTGAAGAGTGCTGGCCTCTTCCGGCGAAATCTCTTCCTGAACTCCCTTAAAACCTCAACATAGTATTCCTTGTTGACTGTCTGTTCAGGGGGAACCCAGTGCATGTAGATCATGCCAGTGCAGTCAAAAAAAAAAAGGAATCATCAAAAGTCTGTGGGTCGATTTGCTCTGCCTAGCCTTCTTAGGTCTGGGAGAGCTAGCATGCTTCCACTGGGAACTCTGTCTCTAGGTCTTTGGGTCAACAATAGATCCAACTTTCATCGCAGGTCACCAGAGCATCAAGAACTGCGGGATCTGAAATGATCAGCTCAACCATCTCCCTGCTGTCATGACATCTTTCTTTCTGATCTTCTCTGAGCACCCTTGGGATAAACTTCGCGCAAATCTTCCGCATCTTCAGTTTCTCGCGAATAATTATGTGTACACTTCCCACACTGACATCACACTGTACACTTATTGTCTCTATAGACACACGACGGTCCTTATCCATGAAATTCTTTATTTGGCCGATCAACTCTGGTGTTCTGACTACCTTACTCCTCCCATACCTCTCATCATCTTTCACAGACTCCCTGCCTTCCTTGAATCTCTTATGCCACCACTCAAAAACTGATGCTCGATTAATGCAAGATGCTCCAAAAGCAGTCTGAAGCATTCCATATGTTTCTGTGGCATTTGTTCCAAATTTAAAACATAATTTTATTGCATATCGTTCATCTAAAGTGTCCTCATGTGTAGATTGCATTTTTTTATTCACCAGCTGTGACAATCAGGCTTTAGTAGGGTGTATTCCAATTGCTGCTGTAGCTGTTCATTGGAACCTTAACTCATAAAAATTGGTCAGTGAACCCATAAGATGTATAGCAATAACATACTAAATTTTCAAGAGTCTACGACAATTTTAAATGCCCGTACAAAAAAGTCTGGAAACTTATTGAGAGCACCTCGTACTTACAAAACTATTCTAATACAATCAAATCGCTTCAATACCGTAAAAAATGTTGTCTAGACCATGATGTTGCCTTGTGTGTTCACTCGTATATTTCAAATATGTTAAAGCTTATCAATGACACAATAGCATTGATAATATAGTAATCACATATATAATGGGTTAAGTACTTTCAGGGGGCATTATTTCTTTTTTTTTTATAAACTAAATTTCACAATATTGTCACGAAATGTTTTTAAAAAACCTTAGTTGAAAACAAGGTAAGCGTCAACGTTACAAAAACCTATCAAGTGTAATGAATGGCCCCTTGTTTTCGAGATGAAAAATTGGTTTTAAAAAGTTGTTCATTACACGAATATACACAGTAATTAACTTCAAGTATTTCTCTCTAAAGCTGTTATTCGTTAGTGTATATATCTTAGTTTTTTTTAAGCATTTTTGAAAACTATCTTTATGGAAAACATACTATTTAGAGGGGGCATAATTTCGTAACGTAGAGATAATTTAATTTGCATGAAAAAAAATCTTCAGAATGTACGTGTGAGTCAAGGAGTGTCAGCCTATGATTTAGTGAAAAACATTAATAAATAGACCAAAATTGCCATTTTTGAGCCTTAAAGGAATTGGTCTGGAACTTGTAAATATTTAGCTACGTCTGACATTTGGTCTGGAACTTGTTACTGGAATTTCTGACAGTTTGTATGAAAGAATGCGATCAACTTTGACAAGCAAAACTACTGAAATGGATTGACTTTCGCATGTTTCCGCTGTCAGCGGAAGTGAAATAGACATGAAAGACTAAATCATTTTCTTTTCGTACAAGTCGATTGTGGCAGAAATTCGAAGTTATTGTAAAAGTACCTTCGGACTATTTATTTCTTCCAGAAGGCTTTCTTAGGCGTTTAGTTGCAATATCACTGACATGGCACATTTATTGAAACAAGAAGGCGTATACATACATACTGTTTTGATTTAAGCTACAAATATACTATAATCATAAGATGTATTTATAATGCTTACAGTTTCATATAACTAAATAAAAAGTAATGTTGGCGATAGTAGTCGAGGGGCGATCCGAAGGTTCCCTTTTCAGTAGCTACTACACCGAGGTGTAGGGGAGGGCGCTACTCCTTTCCCTGTGTTGTTCCACTTTACCCTTGATACCTACCTTATAATACTGAGTGTTAAGTAAGGATATATCAAGTAGCATTTTTTTAAATCTTTGGTATGAATTGACCTGGGATTGAACCCCGGTCTCCCGGACCATTGGCGAACCCTCTACCCACGAGCCCAATCTCAATTAAATACTCTATTATGTATGTATATGTCTCATTTTCTTTATATATATATATATATATATATATATATATATATATATATATATATATATATATATATATATATATATATATATATATATTATATATATATATATATATATATATAATATATATATATATATATATATATATATATATTATATATATATATATATATATATATATATATATATATATATATATATATATATATATATATATATCTGTTGGTATATCAGATTATAATGATTTGATATCAAGACTTGGAATATTTCTATTTGCCAAGTTAATGCATTGTTTTTCATTAGAAAAGAAACATGAATGATATATTTATGCTAAACCTTGATATCCGATAATCATACGCAAATATACCAACTAAAACAATTACACACATACACTCACACACACACACATGCACACACATACGCGCATGCATATTTGCATACAAACATACACACACATAAATATATATATATGTACGGGTGAGTGGATGGGGAAAATTGGAAATATATCTCAAAATGAAAATGTATATAAATGAAAAAACGCAAATCTCTAGAGACTGATATTTCTACGAATAGAATCACCTGTTCTTTTATTTTTTCATCTCTATACATTTTCATATATATATATATATATACTATATATATATATATATATATATATATCCTTGTTTGTATGCGAGCACAAACCTGTTAAGAGGCATAGCGATAATATTTATATTAAGCCAATGATTATTTTATTATTAGATATTGGAATAGTTAGTTTAAATTATGTAATTACTTACAACAGACTTCACTATAAAAAAAACTCTCGCATTTCATAAAACCACCTAACAACCTAACCAAGTCGTCAAATATAATGAATCCAATTATGAGATACAATTAGAATCCTTCAATTCTTCCCCAATAGAAGCTATCAAATTTATATCATATTTATCAAACTTTTTTTAAATATTTAATATCAATTTTTAGTTGTTTAATAATAAAGAAGTTTTGCATTTAATTTCAACGAAACAATTATTTCTGATATACAATTCCAACCGAAAGTATATAAAGTAGCAATATGACCATGGATTACAGTTACAACACTACCAACGGATTTGCAGCATATTTAGTATATATAATCACTGAATACAGGTCATTAAATGGTATGTGTCTTTGCTTTGATAACTATATATGTTTATTGATAAACAGACTTTCTAATTTAATACAAGTTTAAGAGCAAACAGAATTAACAAACATATCAAGATGAAGTAATTTCATACTCTTTAAAATAACATATTTATTTTTTCAACATACTCAACATTTCGTGTACAGCCTTGTCGGTGAGGCTTAGAATACGTTCACTGTGTACCCCACCACCACCACCACGGCTGGAGATAAAATCAACCTTTCCCCCACAAAAAATGGGATGTCCTGATTCTTACACAAAACTGCGCGTGGTTGTGGAGCCTTGTTTTTGGAATTGTGGAGTACCTCTTCATGGCCGGGGGAAGTCTCTATAGTGTCGTGGTATACTGGCTAATGTATTGCATTGTGACATCGTAGTCAGCGATTTCTGACAATATTCCCATGATTTCGTACACTTTCAGACTTGGGAAAGGTTGAACTCCGTTATCCAACCCCAACAACGGGTCAAAGAGTACCACAACGATTCTTCTACAAGGATTGCTTTGGCATTTAATAACCCATGAAAGTTGATGTGCCATTAAATGAAAACGCTAAAGCAAATCAAATTTTCATTGCAGTTACTCCCAGGTCCACTTTGACCCAGAGCGGTTGTGGAGCCTTGTTTTTGGGACCCTAACAACTAATTGTTAGGGTCCCATCTATCGGTCCAATAGGTCTGTTTGCAAATATTTTGTATTAAAAAGGAATGATTCATATATAACAGTGTTTAAAAACTTTTAAGAAACAACAGCACAAAAAATGGAAATACTAAAGTAAGATGAATATAATTCCCTAACCTCAAAGCAGAAAATAACACCGAACGAGTTGACAAGTCGTTTAAAATCAATTACTCAATTAGTACAAAAAAAATTTACGAGGTTCTTCTTTTTCTTTCGGTCAATGAAAAAAAAACTTCTTGTTTACTATCAGTCCCACTCTTTGCTAAATCTTCAATTACAGCGTCGGGTGAAAAAAAATTAATTCAATTTTGATCATCCCAAAACTAACATTGTGCAAGTGTGAATTTCAGACATCTTGCCATTTGTGGGTCGCGGCTTTATTTGTAATTATGACGAATCACGCATGACTAACAATCGTTATTACTCGATGCCATCACATAGTCGTAAAAAGTATCTATCCAAATCCTTCCGCCACGGTCAGGTTGTGTCACAAGGTAAGTTCTTTTTTAAGTGGAGTACAGCTGGTTTATGTTGGTGCAAGTAGAATAATGTTTATCATCATTTGAAATGGACAAGACGAGCCGAGTTCAAATCCTGGACAAGACTTTTTGTGGTTCCCTTCGTGCTAATGTCCTTGTGAAAGATAATGTTTATATAAAGATCAAATATTGCTAAGTAATTCGTCCAAATTTTTGCCCAGTCGGTTGGGACTGTAGAATATACCGACTGCTTCTCTGCAGAGGACTAAGACCCCCTCCCCAAGGAGTGTCCTTGATATGACACTAAACAATCTGGTGGTGAGGCTCCAGTAATGCTGGAGCTTTGTGGAATGCTAAGTACCTCTTCATTGCTATTGCTCCCAGATCTACTCTGGCCCGGAGTGGTAGCACCTGATAGGGTCATATTTATGGGTTAAATAGAATTAAACTGTGTACTTATGCTAAAATGAAAGAGGGTTGTTTTGTCATTTAAACTGTGTACTTATGCTTAACTGAATTGTTTGAAATGGAACTGTCTTCGTATGCTAAATTGAATTGTTTGAAATAGAACTGTTTTGACATTTAACGGTGTGTAAACAAAAACTATACTTAGACTAAGCATAATTGTTTGAATAGAACTCTTTGACTAAACTGAATAGCTTGAAATAGAAATGTTTTTGGGAATTAAACTGTGCACTTATGCTAAACTGAATTGTTTGAAAGAGGACTGTTTATTTGTATAAAAATGGATTTGGCATTAAATAACCTACAAAGGTTGATATACCATAAAACACAAACAAACCAAACCAAATCATCCAACATTTCCCCAAGATACTCTCTTAAATTATTTTTCTCGCCATTTTTTCTGAAGCCATCCAATTTCATCTTTAAATTGTTTTACACTGTTGCTGTTTTCGTTGATTAGGCAATTTGTCCAAAATTATATTACTCTTGTTTCGAAAAGTCCAGTTATTTGTTAATAGACTAAATTTTTGAAATTTGCGTTCACAGTAAATTTCCAAGTCGAGGAAGATAATTGAAAATTGTCTACTTTTTAAAGTTTTTGTTAGATCACCTGTCATCCTTCTTTATAAAGTACTTTATCCTAATTTATTTAATCTTTCCCAGAAACTGTAATAGTTTCTTCTTTTTATTGTTTTTGTCTCTCTTCTTCGGATGCCCTTCAATTTCAATATAATATTCCAATTTCAATATAATATTCCAATTTCTATTTCTTGATATTGGCACCCAGGCATGATTAGAATATTCTATTCCATATTGATCACTTGTTTGCACATATTTAAATCGCTTAATATGTTTTTATATATATCTAAAACAACTTTTGCATCACTTGAAATAAAATGTCTAATGATCCACCCACTTAATCCCTTTGCTCTTCATGCAATAAACAGAAGATGATTGTCAATTATAATTGTATCATCAAAGCCAGTGTCGGATATTGCTCGGAAAATTCCTTAGTTAAGCAGCATAAGTTGCGTGGGTAGCGTAACAGTATATGCAGCTGTTTCTAAAGCAAAACGATCGCAGGTGTGTCTTCAGCAGAAGTGCCGTATAATTTGCGTGGGAGGTACTCAAAACAGTAGACGTGTCCACGTGCGATACGTAGGTGGGAGGTGTGACCACGAGGATTTCGTGGGCATCCGGAATATTATATAAACCAGGAAAGATTTCGAGCAAAAGAGAGGACGAAGAAGACCGACAGAAGAGCTACAAGACGTTACGCCACGATGGGTGCTGGCCTTGCGCCAGACTGCTCAGAATTGGGAAGTTAAGAAAAGCCTGAGCTGTACGAGACTCGCAAAAGCAGAGTAGAAACTAAGATGATTCAATGCCTTGAGGTGGCCTCCTACAAATCTCGAGAAAGCAGAACGAAGCAGAAAGGCAGAAAGGTTTCACAGAAAAACCTTACGATGTTGTTGTATTTCTCTGCTATACAGCACCAACTGTTGATTGCATTTCTTTTTCACTTTTGTGATTTATATTCAAGATTGATGATTTAGGATCCAATGTGTAGTACTTTTAATTCATTTAATTTCCAAATAGCTTCTCAATTTCTTTATTTAAATCCATCAGTATTTTTCCTTTCGATAATGGTCTAACAAGTAGTTGAATATTATCAGTATACAGTTTTATTTTATATCTTATCTTATAGGTTGGTTTGGTTTGTTGGGTTTTATAGCATATCAACCTTTGTAGGTTATTTAACGCCAATTCCATTTTTATGTAAATAATCTGTTCTATTTAAAACAATTCAGTTTAGCATAAGTACACTGTTTCATTGTCAAAAACATTTCCATTTCAAACTATTCAAGCAGTTATATGTAACAATTTAGTTAAGTGTAAATACAGCTTTAATGTCGAAAAACAGTTCTATTTCAAATAATTCAGTTAAGCATAAGCACGCAGTTTAAATGTAAGTACGGTTTAATTGTCAAAAACATTTCTATTTCAAGCTATTCAGTTTACTCAAACAATTCATTTTAGCATAAGTATGTTGTTAGTTCTATTTAACCCATAGATAGGTGCTACCACTCCGGGCCAGAGTGGGCCTGGGAGCAATGGCAATGAAGGGGTACTCCGCATTCCCCAAAGCTCCAGCACTGTTGGAACCTCACCATCAGATTGTTTAGTGTCATATTCAGGACACTCGTTGGGTAGGGAGGGTCTTACCCCTCTGCAGAGGTGCAGTCAGTGTATTCTACAGCCCCTGCTGACTGGGCCAGATTTTATATTATTAGGTAAAGCATTTATCAATATTAAAAACAAAAAAAAGTCCCTGAACTGATCCATGAGGAACAACGTAGGTTATATTCTGTGCACCTGATTTTTTTTACCAGTTACCTCTGAACGTCCATATAGGAATTTACGATACTCTCATAATTTAATGATTTTTCCTCCCATTGTATGAATGGCAAAGAAAATACAGCTTCAGTTGAAGAGATGACGAATTCAAGTCAATTAAATGGGAGTTTGAAGTGAAATTTTATGAGAATTTCTCATAAAAAAATATCTCTAAAAACAAAACAAAACAAAACAAAAACAAAAATGAAGCAATAATTAAGCGATAGTCATATTAAATTTAAATTAAATCAAATTTGACTGGAAAGTCGAAACAATGTGGAAATGGCTAATTAAAAACAAACCAGTTGCTCTTGCCGATAAACAAAAGAATCCTATGAGTTGTGATAAAATCCTGACACAAGTTCCCTTCAATTGATTTACTATCTCGGTCTGAGATTTACAACCTTATCAACACAGACGACTTATTTTAATGATCTTCATTGTTTTCCGTAGTGATAGCGTTATTCTCCTCCTAAATTATTATTTTTTTAATAAACCTGGTTTCCATTCTTTTCTTTTTTGAATAAGCTTTTTTGATTATTGATTGTTGTGATCATATTTTTATCAGTCTTAGACTTCTTGTAAAATGACACCATGAACTTTATTGCAAATCGGACCTGCTGTCTAAATATTTTTTCTAAAAAAAGTTAGCTATACTAACCCACAAAATTGAGCCACTTACTTCTCAAAACAGGAACATTAATTATTTCCTCACAAGATTTTCTTTCTTTTATGGTAACGTTATATTCAATTTATTTTTGTTATGATGTTATAAATTCACTACATTTTAAAATAGAAATAGAATTCGACAAAAATTTTCAAAGAAAGTATTTTTGTTTAAATTCTTTCTTATTTAGCTCGTCTTGTAGGTTGGGGAGTCGTTGAATACATCGACTACTGAGGGGTAAAACCGCCTTAACACCATCGAGTGACTGGGGTATGACACTAAACTGCATCTGATGGTGAGGATCATGTCCCAGAGTTTTGGGAAATGTATGGGGTTTCGGCTTATGTTACGTTGGTATTTCGTTGGTTGCGTTTGTATTACGTTTGTTGTGTTGGTATTACGTTGGTTGCGTTGGTATTTCAATGGTAGCGTTGGCGTTAGATATCTAACTCCATATTTTAGTTATATTAGTTTACCCCCACGTTATCTGGTCGGTGGAATGTCTTGTCCAAGAAAGTCCCAAAAGAATTATGCAAAAGAAAAGACAGCAACAGGTAAGAGACGAAGACGTTTCTTTTATACTTTCCTATAGTTACTCGGTTTAACAACCATTCCATGGATGAGGGAGTTTTTCCTGAATACATTGAAATGGTTGAATGCCCCAGTTAAGATGTCAAAAATTCGTTAATCGTTTCATGTATGTATTTGTCCTCATTTGATATTTCGAGCTTCCATACGGGTTAGTTTTCTTTTGGAAGTTTGTCAAAGTCCGGTAAGGGTTAGTTTATAGTTCATTTGTGGGTCTAGTTGATTCAAGCATAATGCTGACCGAGAGAGAGCTGCTACTGGGTGAAGGGGGCTAACCAACGGAACGTCCAAAGACGTATGCGGTGCCCAGACACGCCAGCACGAGGTTATCAATCCGCTGGTCACTGCCTGAAAGAGAAAGATAATATGGTCCCCTTTGTCAAGAGGAATGCGTTTTTTCTTTTACGCATGCGTTATCTCCTGTTCCTGTTAGAGACCTCTGGGAGTTTCTGCAAATTTAATAGTTTTCTTTTTCTTTTTCTTTTTTTTTTTAAATTTAATTTAAATTTTTTTTATTTATTTATTCGTTCCCTACAAATGTAAAGTACCTCTTCATAGTTATCCTTCCGGTTCGAATCGGAACCGAATTTTAAATACCTGTTTGGGTCCCATATATGGCTCAAACTGTTGAATAATTTATTAAAGATTAATATTCTTTATTTAAAACCATACAGCCGTGTGATAAATAGAATCACTAATGTTAAATAGCAATACTTTAAGTCAGGAAACTGTGTGCAAACAAATGATCAATATTATTTAGAATTATTGGTGTTAGATAGAAAAACTTGAAGCCATTAAACAAATAAGCTTTGACTCCTTTAAAAATCAAGTTATCAATAAGTTTGCAAAAAAATTGTATATTCAATTATAAATTTTATATCTATTTGCGCGCACGCACGCGTGTGTGTGTGTGTGTGTGTGTGTGTGTTCGTGTGTAAACAGGATGGCAGTGACAACCAACCAACCATTATTATTAAGTACGTATGCGTGGAACTCCCATCGACATATATATATAAGTGTGCATGCGTGTGTGTGTGTGTGTGTGTGTGTGAGAGAGAGAGAGAGAGAGGGAGAGACGGGGAACAAGTGTTCAAATATCACAGAATCTTATTTCTTATCTTGTTTCCGATGTGAGTTGTTCCTCACTTTTTTTGTTGTGATTTGGTTTCTTTGTTTAATGGTATACCAACCTTTGTAGATTATTTAATGCCAAACTCATCTTATAGAAGAACAGTACATGAACTATTTAACCCATAACTGTGAGGATAAGAGGTTTTATACCTTTCCCAAGTGAACGAAATAGCACTTCTGGAATTCGAACTCGCTATGATTCTGCAGTCCAGCACATGAATCATTTTGCTCAACGACTCCCTCTTCACAGCATTAACGAGTAAGCTGCATAAAGATTAAGGACAATTTTTGTCAGAATTCAGGGAAAGGAGTAGCGCCCTGCCCTACACCTCGGTGTAGTAGCTATTGAAAAGGGAGCCTTCTGGTCACCCTCGATTATGGTCGCCAACTTTACTTTTACTTATTTCAAATAACGACATCATTGTTCGAGATACATTAAGTCACCGTATTGTAATCCTCAGTAAGAATGGGAATGATTTTAATTTGTAAGACGAGCTTAACCATTTTTTTTTATATTTTTGCTTTTTTGTGGAGATTTTTTTATTTCTGAAAGTAATCGTAATTGTAATCACTGTAAATTAGAATTTGGGAAGAACAATAGTCTGTAGTCCCTGTTTTTGTTTCTGTAGATGAGAAACCTGATGTTGAATTTACACAAGTTTATATGGAACTTATGATCAAGTCACACATAAAGCCCCAGTTCTGGTCAGATCGTCGAAATTAAGAAGTTATGAACATCTTCAGTACATAAGTAAGTAATGACTTCGCAACAGGAAATGTTGTAAGCTTTCTAAAGCATCTGAGCCAGATTTAACAACTCTTCGAAAATGAAAAGAAAAGCAATATAAAATTGAGCAAGGGAGATAAATCATTTTTCTAGAGTTGTTTCCCTTGTAATCCTGATGCCGTTCTTGGATTTATGTTTTATTTTCTAGAGGTTTCACCTATTTCATTTTCTTTCTTTTTTTTGAGGGGGTGTTCTAATTCATTTTCTTTTCTTTTCTTTCCTTTTGTCTGTATTCTGATGATTATTTGAATTAGCATCTAAGTATTAATTGCAAAAGAATTAGAAGTATTTTTAACGGAAAACAGAGGAATACTTTTATTCACACTAATTCGTTTCTTTTTTCCCCAATGATCTAAGCCAACAATAAAAACTTAGTGTTGGGTTCTAATTTGATTTGTGCAGGTTATGTTTTTCATTTAGTGGCATA
This sequence comes from Sepioteuthis lessoniana, assembly GCA_963585895.1. NCBI lineage: Eukaryota > Metazoa > Mollusca > Cephalopoda > Myopsida > Loliginidae > Sepioteuthis > Sepioteuthis lessoniana. The sequence goes on from OY757911.1 coordinate 81,297,216, forward strand.
TCAACACTTGATGGTTATTTAAAGCCAAATCTTTTTTATTCATATATTGTATGATTTTTAGATACATAGTTTTTAGAGTTCATTTATTTGCACAAAGTCAAATGCTTTCAAGTATTGCTATTTATTGTATACAAACAGTTTAATAATTCCAAGTATTACTGTCAAATACCAATAATTCGGTTTAATATAAGCCATTTGTTTTTACACAGATAAATGATTTCAAGTCTACTATATGATAAAACAGTTCTATTTGACACTTATAATACTCTAACAGGTATAGCCACGCCGTAACAAAGTAGGTCTGGGAGTAATAGCAATGAAAGGGTGGCCTTCACTTCTCAAAGCTCCAAGACTAGAGCCTCTTCATTAGATGTTTTAGTGTCGTATCTAGAACATTCATTCGGTGTATTACTACAGCCCAACCAACCAGTAAATAATGGAAATATTTGTCAAGTTTGGAGACATTGTAGGAAAACAGGATAAAGTAAAACAAATTTGTTTTAAATTAATGTTTCTTAGGTCTTATTGTCTTCTCTCTGTGTGTGTGTGTGTGTGTGTATATGTGTGTGTGTGTGTGTGTGTGTGTGTGTGTGTGTGTGTGTGTGTGTGTGTGTGTGAGTGTGTGTGTGTGTGTGTGTTTATTTTATCTTAAAAATGAAATAACGTTCTGGTTGCTGTTATTGAAACCGATTTCAACATACACAGAGGAAGGAATGAACCGCAATAGACAGGTTATCGACCATATGAAAATGTAATCTCTGTGATAAAATAAAATAGGGATTTTTCCAAGCTCTAGCTGTGTCTGTACAACTGACTGTTCAACTTGAACTCAAACAAAACGTTTGAAAAAAAAGATGGGAACTACATAAGGAGGCTGCACGATGTTTTGAACAAATCCTGGAAGTAAAACTCTATAAACCAATTGCGTGAACACTTACCTCCCATCTTGTAAACCATCCAAAAAAGACGAAAAGGATACGGAGAAGTAAAAACGAATTCTTAGGTGATGTTCTCCTATGGAACACACCAGTGTTACCTGACCAGCGAAAACTTACATTCATCTGCTCTGTGCGGACACTAGAAGCTATCTAGAGGACTTGATAAGAGCAATGGCCAATATGAATGGATAGTGAGAGAGAATCAAAAGAATCCATGCTGCCGGCAAACCTTGATGAAGATGACGAGGTCTGAATAATAAATGAAGACTTCGATCAAATAAAAAAAAAATCAGAAGAGGTAGAGAAAAATCAAAATTAAGTAAATTTTATTCAATTCAAAATTACCTGTTTATTTCTCAACGTAATCAACATTCAAAGCTATACAAATTTACAAACATTCTATCCACTCCGTTCACAAAAAAAAAAAAAAAAAGCTTCTAAATTTACTTATGATCCAATTTTAGGCGTGAATGAAAAATGTTATTCATTCAACGTTTTCTCAATTTTGGAAAAAACCTGGAATTTTATAAATTCAGATATTCCTGAGAATATTCAGCCAGAATGATTTTTAGGTTTCTCACCGTTCGTCTTAGATTTTTTTTTATCCCAATGAAAATTTTTTTTTTATCCCAATGAAAAATGAAGGACATAGTTACTCTTATTCAAGTAGTATTAACCTATATGGATAACCAACCAACCAAACAAACAAATAAAAAAGGTTTCTTCGTGACGCATTCTAAGTTTCGCTAAGTGATATTTTCTAATCGATAGCAATGCAAATAACACAGATAGGTTTTGTTTGGTTTCTTTGTTTAATGGCATACAAACATTCATGGATTATTTATCCATTCTTGTAGAAGTACAATAATATTACTATTTAACTCGTATCTGGGAGAATAATGTGTGTCATACTCGTATCTGGGAGAATAATGTGTGTCATACTTTTTGGAAGAGTGTGTCATACTTTTTGGAAGAGTGTAAGTCCGAAATTAAACGTAATAGCAGAATCATTTTTTCTTCTACAGCAAGCTTTGACAAAACGAAGAAACTGGCGGACATTGTTCACATCCACACAACTATTTATAATGTTAATGATATATTATATGAAGGCATGTGTTTTAATGATATGTCTTTTACTATTAGTAATTACTATCACACAGCGAACTGAACTAAGCACATTTGAATAGATCTCTATATACCATCGAATTTTCAAACGTGTATCTTTCTGCACGAGACGAAGTGGCTAGACTGCGACATCGTAAAAAATGAGTTCAAACTCCAGTCGCGCTATTACGTTTAATTTCGGACTTACACTCTTCCAAAAAGTATGACACACATTATTCTCCCAGATACGAGTTAAATAGTAATATTACTGCACTTAGTTAAAACTAATAGCTGAACATAATATTTTAGTCTGAGTTGACATGAAAAAATTAGATTATTAATTTGAATAATTTAATCTAGATTGTTTGAAGAACGTTTTAAAAAGCCAGAGCGTTCAACAATTAAAGAAAAATGTTTTATGTCCAATTTTTATTAGTTTATTTACAACTAAATTTTTTAAAAAAAGTGAATACCATCACAGTGTGCTGATTCCATAATTTTGCTAGGGGTAATTAGTATGCGTAAGAAATGTTAGTTTCATTACCACACTGTTCCGTATAACTAAATAAATTATTCTTTTATTATTTCTTATATATATATATATATATATATATATATATATATATATATATATATATATATATATATATATATATATATTATATAATCTTTCTTACTCTTTCATACATTGTTTTGTTAACTTATTTCAGCTTTTATATAATAGCAGTTTTTGATGCATACTAAAAATAGTCTTCAATCAATCTATTCTTTTTCCAGCTATGGGTAAATAGTAGGAGAGTCATGGTTCTTTAGACTTGGTAAAACAACCAATGTAGGAAAAGGAAAATTCCGAATACCTCCACTTAAAAATTGAGCCTAGGTCGGAAGGTGTTAAGTCAATAAATACACTGTTTTTAATGGATAAGAGTTTTCTTTTGGATTGAAAGGGAAGACTGGATTCATTTCAATTACTTGACGACTTTATTGACATTTTTGGCTACGTGGGCTACAGATAACTTTGCAGAATATGAACGAATACTGTCTTGCATGAATATCATTTTTAGCTTTAAGCTTTTAGCTTGTGATCTGTAGCTCTCAACAACTCAGCCGTCGAGGCATAGAATACTCTTACTGTATTCTCTGCAGAGGGATAAGACCCCGAATATGCACAAAAAAGGTTGTCCAGTATATGATACGAAACTGCATTTGGTGATGAGACACCTGTTTCGAAAATCTTGGAACTGTAGAGACCATCTTCATTGCTATTACTCCCAGGTCCACTCTGACCCGGATTGATATACTTTTTAGATCCTGTCTATGCGTCAACTTGGTCAGATCAAAAATTATACGTATCAGATAGGAATACTTGAAACAATACAACTGTGTGCAAATTATTCGTATCAGATAGGAATACTTGAAACCATACAATTGTGTGCAAATTATACATATCAGATAGGAATACTTCTAATGATATAAATCTCTCAAGAAAGAATTATACAAAAATATAAATGTAAAATGAACGCAATTCCTAGAACTGTTGGCATAGAATGACACTTGACGGTTTGACATGCCGTTAAAATCAATCAATTAATCATGTATCACTCAAAAATGTGTTTACCCAAGAATTTAGAATAATCCTCTCTACTTATCTTTGCGTCATTTATCTTTTACTAACAATTATTATGCTTATACTTGTTGACTTCTAAGTCATGTTTTTGATTATTTCCACGAGGGACCAATTCTTACGGCCAGACATCAGGTTCTTCTATCGTAGCACTATATTCATCAGAGAAAATGTTCGTTCGAAAATGAGTTTATATGCAATTCTTTACTCGATTTCCACTTTTCTCTTTCTTATGTTTACTTAAACGTAAAAGTTTGATGGTTTTGGTGTTTTTAGCCAGAATTCTTAATGCTCTTCATTTCCTCAATCTGTGAACATTCGCAACACCGGCTTATTCAAATATTTTAAATGGCATTTTTTAGATTTATTACTATTTTTCTTTTATTCTTTTGTCACTTTCTTTTAGGGACATTCTTAAAGTTGGTTGGTTAGTCGATTTAGTTGTCTATAGTTGGTTTTTGCTGCGTCTGTTTAGTGATCTAACTTCAACTTTTTCGTACTTTTCCCAGTGGAAATTTTACATGTAATTTTCTTTGACGATTTTATTTTTCTTAGGGACAATGACAATCTATAATATACTTAACATTAAAAATAAATATTTGGAACTATACTCTTTTCGGCCAATTGGTATAATTGTTAGAGTGTTCAGCAATGGTCCAGGAGACCTGGGTTCAATCACCGGTCGAGTCATACCAAAGATTCAAAAATTGGTACTTAGTGCCTCCTTGCTTCAAGGGCAAGTGGAACATGCAGGGAAAGGAGTAGCACTTTCCCCTATTGCTCAGTGTTGTAGCTATTAAAAAAGAAGCCTACGTTTTACCCTCGACCTACTTAAATATATAGTCATCCACAGACAGACTGTTTCGTTCTATCAGAACTCTTCAGTGTGGCTAGACACGCAGGACGCTCGAAGCCGGGATCGAAACCCGTCCAACTTTATGTTAGACTGTGTTTCAGACCACTCGTCCACCAAGCGGACCACGTTGGCTAAGGAAATTTTAAGGTATTTTTATTTTTAGAAACAGCAGCAGCAGCCTTTGTTTACATTTTAATACCCTATCGGCTACCAGATATATATATATATATATATATATTCACACACACACGTAGAGAGAGAGAGAGGGAGGATAAAGAAGAAACACTAAAGTAATGATTACTCAAAAATATCAGTGACCAAATGCCCATGCACAGAACTGTTTAAAAACTAAAAAGGGATAACTAACATTTCTATCAGAAGGACTTTAAATTTGGCATAGCAAAAGGTTTTACCATTCTAAGTAGATTTCCGCCAAAAGTTCTTTACCAAGTCTTTTATTTTTCCCCCAGTGTAATTTTATTTGTAGATGAAACAACTTCATTTTATCACCGTTACAGACCGTCTACCCTCAGGGATTAAATGAATAACATGAAGTTAATCCACAATAACAAAAGACACAGTAAAAAGACAGGGTGAAACAACTAAGATGAGAATAATAATTAGAATTATCTAAAAAACGTCCAATTAAATGAATGGAAATGAAACTTATGCATTATAAATTGAGGTAATCATATATCATTTGTTAAATGAAATTCGCCTTAGTAAAAAGTAAATTTTTCTCGAATGAAGAAAGTTAGGAAAGATACATTTGATACGAATATCTAAAAAAAATGTTTTTGGAATATAACTAAATAGTTAAACTTATTGGTTCATATTTACCAATATAAAATTTTAAAAATCCACGTGCCTTGAAAACCTGTCTAATATCATAACGTCTGTGTATGGTAAGTACATCTTAACCTCTTGATTAAAAGTTACCGAGAATATCTATTTAAGTACTTGTGGCTGTGTGTTAACTAGTACAGTTCTTGTTCAAGGATGGCTTTAACATTAAAATCCCCAGAAGCTTGATATGCTATTAAACAAAGAAACTGAAACCGTATCAGCCTAAGAAACCCATTTTGAGTGATATTTTTCAAATAACGAAAACATTATTATCATCAAAGTTATCAGAAAAAAAAAGTCTAAGTTACTTCCCTTGAACAGGTCATCTGACCAAAATTAAAAGGGATGCAACTTAGAAAATTAAAACTAGAGTTGCCTCCCTTGATTCATGTCAAAGTTTGAATCGTGTCATTGGAAAAAGTAACACTAACAGTGGTAATAATACTAATCACTTCCTTTTTCAAAAATATATATATATATATATATATATATATATATATATATATATATATATATATATATATATATATATATATATATATATATATATATATATAATAAATTGTAATAATATATTATTATCAATTCTTTAATTTAATGTTTTTTTATTTCATTTGATGATTTAAAAGAAAACATTGATTATGACTGGTTATAGTTATTAACTATAAATTATTATTATTATTATTATTATTATTATTATTATTATTATTATTATTAATATGCTCCATTTTAGAGATTTTCTCACCAGCGTTAGCTGATGGTTTTTCACTGAAGCTCTCCTCAAATCTCCAGGACTCTTCCCAGTATTCTATCCGATCTTAATAATGTTCAAGTCTTAATGATCTCTACTAATCCTATTATTTCCAAGTCTTCCAGTCCCTTTACCAATACCAAAAGGATTGGTCCAAGTGCACCAATTACAATTAGTATCACCGTCACCTTCATCTTCTATAGTTTTTTTTTTTTTTTTTTAGTTTTCAACCAAGTTTAGGTACTTATATCTCTTTTCACTTTCTTTTCATTTTACTCTGTTGACTGCCGGGACGGCAAAATCTACTATTCGGCAGGTTCTCTTTTTTTGTTGATTATCAATTATTAAATTAGCAAAAAAATCCAGTGAGTAGATTTAGTTGTTGAAATATGTTTTGACAGTAAATTTCTACTTCGAGGAGGAATATTGAAAAAATATCAACCGTAGTTTGAAGTTTCAATAATTCTTTTGAATGTTTCATTTAGATCATCTACTATTCTTCTTTCTGGTAAAGTAAGAAAAGTTGGCGACCGTAGTCGAGAGCTACTCGAAGGCTCCCCTTTGCTCTATAACAATAATCTTTTACTCCTTTTATTATTTTTGTCACTCCTCTTTTTATACCCTCCAATGTCAATATTACTCTCCAATTTTCTCGTCTAGACACTGGACCCTTAGCCTGAGTACTATGTTCTCTATGAGGTCTTATTAGTGTTTTATATATTTCTAAAATATTTGCTATTCTTGAAATAGAATTTCTAACCATCGAGCCAATCATTTCATTTGCCTTTGATACAATAGAAAAAAATACGATTGTCAGCCTTAAATGTATTGAAACCAATTTGTAGATCACATTTGTCATTTACTTAATTTGCTTGTTCCGTGATTTATATTCAACTTTAATACTTTTGGATCGAGTATGTTGTACTTCACATTCTACAATATCAAATTTTAATCCCTAATTTATAACTTTTTAAATATTGAACACCTCAAATGATTTGAAGTCAAAAGCTCCAATTTCATCTAGATTGGCCTATTAGCCCAAGACACGATGGTATTGATACTTGTGTTTATAAAGACGTGAAGGATTCTAATAAATAATTCATAATTATCTCCGTTATATCGAGAATTTGAAAGATTACAGAATGATGTATAAGACATACGGAAATTCCAACAAATTGTCTTTCAGTTACAAATTTGATAGGAAGTTGCTTTATTCTTTGAGTTAGTAATCTGATAACTTGACTTATTCTCATTCAAATTTTTAACCATCGATTGAAAGAATTCAAAATTCTATGTTAATGTTTAATGGGGTGGGTTTTTTTTGTTGGTTTTTTATTTATTTTTTTTTTTTTGCTTCTTCTTTTTCGGTATAAATGCCATTCACTCGAAAAGAAAGGACGTTTTAACATTTAATAAACACTTTTGAATGGTTTCAATACACGCTTTTAAAATTTGAGATCAAATTTTGAACCACATCTTAAGTGATATCAAACTTTTTTAAACAATCTTTATGAAGAGAATTTAGAAGTATAGAAATTAAGAATCTATATTTTTGCACCAACACATTATCAACCTGGTCATCCCGTCGCCAGTCATAGTAACATGTTTTTTTTTACCTGTACTACCTTACAATACGACATTTGAATGAGAATATCTGTTAGAGATATGGGAGTGAGTGAAATGGTTATCGACGCGAAAAATTAGACTGGTGTGCCGAGTTCAAATTCTGACCAAATTTACGGTCACATCAAAAATGCTCTTGGAAAAGACAGTCAAACTTCTCTTCATCATCCACAACTTCTGGTCAAGTAAGTTGTTGGGGAACTAATCTCGGAGAAGGAAACCCCTGAATTCAAATCAGGAAGAAGAGTTTCAAACAAAACGAGCTAAGCTCAATTCTCACTGGTTGTTCCGTATACTTTTCGCTTTGCGCCCGACTAATCTAAGCAGTAGATTTCTTCAAGAGACAACACGCCGGGTGTAACGGCTAATCAGAAGGTATAGCAGACCATTGGGTATGTAATTGCATCCGCCACCTTTGGCACTTTGGCAAACGAATTTGTAGTCAAAAAACTATTATAACACCTGAAAAAAAAAGGTCTTGAAAGAGTGGAAATTGAATAAGCATTCGTGAATTGGCTTGAACACTATCACGGGAAGTTCCAGAGATAGGAATTCTAAGGAACGGAACAGTCTTTCAGAAGGTAAAAACTTAAGTGAACACCTTTGGGAAAGGCATAAATTCCTTTGTTTTCCCTTTACTCGACTATGGGTAAATAGCAAAGCAGACTGAGCTCTCTAACCTTGGTAGGCTAAGTGACCTCGGAAAAGGAAAACGATGAATGTAGACCAGCTGAAAAATTGAACTTGTGTCACATTTTGTCCGTTACGTAGAGGTTGGGCAAATAGGTACTTCTAACCTAGTGTTTAACAAAGCAAAAGGCTTGGTAAGTAACTACATCCTTGTTTAACTTGAGCTTTTTGCGCTCAGCTAATTCGGTGACCACACTATTACGATCAACGCCTTATTTTCTGTGAATATTAACAAGAGGTGACTTATCTTACAAGAAACATCAATAAACATCAAATATAATAAAAATTAATAATAACAATGCTTATATGTGATGATCGTGAGTGGGTTCTTTGGAAAAAGAATATGTTTAAGGCCAGGGCGTGTCAAACTTGCATAAGAAGGGAAACCTAATCAAAGTAAAGTAAGAAAAAACGGTATTTGTAAACAGTCGGACATAAAAGACTGAATAATAAACTTATTTTATCGCTTGTTACAATCGCCCTGCCTGTTTGATTTTACATATTTATTTCAGAACTCTGGGCTTTTTCTTATTTTATCATTTTAAATTGATGAATATTTCATACGATTCAATTATGCATTTATTTTCCCGCCTTATCTTTTCCATCGTTGTGACATTTCAGAAATTCACTGTCCTATAAGCGAGACTGACTTATGGCTGGAACAGTCTGGTTCCATAGGTCAGCTAAGATAAATGCCAAAATTCTGTGTGCTGATTTTCAATACTAATTCAATTGATAGATTGATTGATTTTAACGGTGTGTCAATCAATCTGGGATTATTTCATGCTTAGAGAACTGCCCACATTATACATTTATATCAGTATTTTTGTGTAGATGTACCTGGAGAGTTTTTTGCACACAGTTACTTGATATTAAGTATTCGTATCCAATTCAGTTTAGCAAAAGTACAGATTTTGTTTACACTCAGTTAAATGTCAAAACAGTTCTATATTAAACAAATCCGTTTAGTGTAAGTATAGTTTCAATGTCAAAAAACAGTTCCATTTCAAACAATTCAGTTTAGCATAAGCACGAGGTTTAAATGTAAGTACGGTTTAATTGTCAAAAACATTTCTATTTCAAGCTATTCAGTTTAGTCAAACAATTCAGTTTAGTATAAGTGTGCCGTTAGTTCTATTTAACCCATAGATAGAGTCCTATCAGGCGCTACCACGGAGGGCCAGAGGAGACCTGGGAGTAAGGGCAATTAAGGGGTACTCCGCATTCCCCAAAGCCCCAGCATTACTGGAACCCCACCATCAGATTGTTTAGTGTCATATCAAGGATCCTCTGCAGAGGTGCAGTCGGTGTATTCTACATCCCCAGCCGACTGGGCAATACCCAGAGTTAAATGTCAAAACTGTTTTATTTCAGATAATTCAGTTTAGCATAAGTACACTGTTTAGACGTTCTATTTCGAGCAATTCAGTTTAGCATAAGCACGCAGTTTAAATGTCAAAACAGTTCTATTTTAAACAATTCAATTTAGCATAAATACGGAGTTTAAATGCAAAAATCAGTATTGAGTAGGAAGCACGTTTTAGTTCTATTAATCCATAAATATGACACATATCAGGTGCTACCACTCCGGGCTAGAGTGGACCTAAGAGCCATGGCAACTAAGGGGTACTCCTCATTCCTCAAAGCTCCAGTATTACTGGAACCTCGCTATCAGATTGTTTAGCGTTATATCCAGGATACTCGTTGGTGGGGATCTTACCCCTCTGCAGAGAAGCAATCGGTGTATTCTACAGCCCCAGCCGACTGGGCAATATGGTTTCAAGTATTTTTATCAAATATTAATAATCTATGCATAATTTTATGAATGATGATTTTACTAAGTTTTTAAAGTTGGATGACAGAAATAAATCGATAATTTTTATGCATGCATAATATTATTTTTTTTTTATTGTTAGCTGATAATTAGTTTATTTTTCTTAGGAATTTACAATTTTATTAATTTGCTAAATAGAAATGGAAATCAACAATCGTTTATTTCGATTCAAATTCATGCAGTTATTACAGACGCATTTCAAGGAATTTCCTCGTGTATGCCTAGTATACAAGAGAGGACTGAAAAGTTCATGGGCTGAAAATTCATATGATGATATCGTATCTGTATTGATTACATTTTGTCCAAGTATGTATGTAAGCCGCAACAGAGACTACCTTGAAAAATAACCTTCATTTGGTCACATTCATGAGAACATCTTGGTCAGCCTATGAACTTTTCACTCCACTGTTTTACGTAATATATGTGTGTGCATGTGTGTGTATGTGATTCTGTGTGTGCGTGTGAAACGCGAAAGACGAAATAGCAAATCATCAATGATTCAAAGAGAAAATATAAAAACATCCCCAGCATATAACAAAATTTGCATTACGCATATATTTTTTATGCGATTATACACCAAGCATTCCTGATACAAATAATTGTAAATAGATCAATTTTACCCATAGATTGCTCTCTTACAGATATTACCAGTCGGGTTCAAAGTTGACCTGGGAGTAATGGTTAGGTAGTTTATTCGAGTATCTTTTCTTTTGGGGCTTTGGCAGCGATACCATTTTTCAAAGACGAAAACATTTTGTATATAAATTCTACGAACGTGTGGACGACTAATTTTCTATGAAATTTCTCCAGACTTCTCTTCAAAATATGTCGGCAATTTTGCATTTGATTGATCGATTTCGTGGATAGGCAGGATGTAGAATCGAAAGACTTCCTTTTTTGTAAAATAACGAATATGTCGATGATGTGCCCAAGCGTTTGACACATCATCATCATCATCAATGCAAGAATTTTTTTGACTCACTAACCAATCGTCACTATCGGCCATCGCATTTGGCATGCATGTATTAAAGAAAAATCTCTGTCCTCAGAAGTAGCAGCTGAAATATAGTGCTGAATACGCTGATAAAAATATCGAGACGATTAAACAAAAATGTTGTCGTAGATAGTTCTATTCGCAGATCACTAAACTGTGAAAATAACTTTCTTTTGGTGTGGCAATTTGTTTTTTCTTTTCTTTTTTCTTTTTTTCTTTTTTTTCTTTCTTTGGTCCAACTATTCCACGGAGCGTTATCTTTTATTTGCTTAACAATTCAGCAAAAAACCTATGAAGACATAGATAGCTGACACAGGTGATTTGGTTTATAGCGAAGAAGGCTTGCGTAGGACCAGCCTCACATTTTTTGGATGAGCTGAAAACAGAAGAATAAGGCACCAGTATGGTACAGATTCCCCAAATAAATTTTCACAGGTTTTTAAATCAGAGTTTTGCTTCCCCTAGACAGGTTGCTTTTACCATGCAAAAGTGGAGTAGCAAGTCATCTCTACTATTTAACTGTGACTTCGGAAAAATGAATGAATTCATGCCTTCCAGCAGGACATAAACGTGAAGTGAAACAACGGTCAAAGGTTTAAACTCTGCTTGAACGAATTCATTTTCTATGATAATAAGTTTCGCCATTGCGTGTTCTATTTAACGTAAACGAAACATCTCGGTCTAAAGGGCCGTTTTTTTTTTATGTAAATGTAACCCAGTAAAAACGCCACATCATCGCGATATCTTTAATTCAAGAAAATATGATAATGTTAGTAAAAAAAATCGGTAATTAAATACCTTTTCTCAAGCTTTTTTTTTTATCGACTGGGCAAAAATTAAGTTTTTATTGTTGTAAATAGTTCTTCAAGTCATGAATAAACATTCTGAAAGAAAATGACAATTGAACTTACCATTAAGCATTCATTCCCTCTAAGAATCTTTTTTTAAACACCATCAAAGATTTCGCCCATGGACTAGTTATCTATATGTATACATCTCTAAAACTCTCAATATATATATATATATATATATATATATATATTTGATTAAATTGTAAAGACACATTTTGTCTATATAATCTTATTAAGATCCTTTTAAGTTTCCGGATAAGGATCTTGGTTTCAGGTTCGAATCACTGGATGAATTTACCAAAATTGTCCTGAGCGCTTTCGGACCTTTCATAACCCATCATCAGAGGTTGATTGCATGTATAAAGAATGTTTTTAAAGAGTTTTTTGAAATAACTTTTTGGGTTTTTTTATAACATTATAAAATTACGTAAACGCAGATTTGGATAAAACTGAGATGCTGATGAATGTAGAAAACAGAACTCTATCAACGGAAATAGAATATTATCAAGAAGTATCGAATATTTAAAAACAAAACAAAAGCAAAAAACTAAAGGCATTTTTTAAAAAATGATCACTATTTCCAAAATAATTCTATTGTATGTATACTATTAATTCTTTATTATTTTATCCAACATGCTTAAATGAAAGACTGCTACCCAATTACACACACACACACACACACACATATATATATATATATATATATATATATATAGTATGACGTAAGCTTAATCCAGAATGTATACATTATTATTAAATAGAAATAACTGCTCTGGTAAGTAAATAATTGCAGGCAAGCTTTTTACTGAGTCTTCATTATCATCATAGATATGAATTACCATTATCATTATTACGACTTGTTGATTTGACTGAGTTCCCTGACTCTCTCTTGCTATCCGACCCTATCATCCAACGTTTCTAGCAGGTGTACACGACTGCATCCAGTTTCCACAGAGAGTTGATATATCTAAGTCCTTGCTGGACGGCCAACTCTGGCACGACCATGAGTCCATGAGAGAATTTCACATAAGAGTGCGTCTTTACTTTCCCAGGAGGGCCTAGCATGTCATGTTTGTTAGATGAGATTTAAATGGCCGTACAGCTTCTGTTGTGTGAGGTCGCGTTTCGAGGATTTGTTTAAAACAGCACGTAGCATTCATATGTAACTTCCATCTAGCTTTTTCTCCATATGTTTTGTTAGTGTCCGGGAAGTGCATTCATACTGTAGTACTGACACACACACAAGTTGGAAGAAATAACATTTCATTTTTTCTGAGATCAAATTTCCATATGATCTATAAGTTCTCAAAAGCGGTTCATACCTTCCATATGCATATATTGACACCGCTTTCAGTTGATGAGATATTGCTGCCGAGCTATGTGAACTGGTCGATTGATTTCAGAAGTTTGCCACTTAAAGTCGATCAATAATTGAGAAAATTAATATATTAGGTTCTAAAATTTTGATATTTCCATTAATTTTAAAGTATTTACTCGTTTAAAATGATTGTGAATATTCATTTAATCTGTATATAATTGAAAACCATTATTCTTAAAACAAAAATTGATATTCTATATATATATATATATATGAATGTGTGTGTGTGTGTGTGTGTGTGTGTGTGTGTGTGTGTGTGTGTGTGTGTGTGTGACCTAGCGAAACGGCACATCAAAGCAAGAATTTTATTAGTGCAATATACTTAAACTAATTTCCAGTCCAGTTGTATCAAAATTTTGTGTCGCTCGCTTTCCTGTGGAACTTTTTCATTCATCCAAATTCTCTGTAGAATTCTTTAATTCTTCCAGACTAAACGTAGAGATATCATGGACCACTCTTACATCTGAATTCAGCAGGTTCAAACATCGTGTAACTCTTTTGGAAAATACATTGTCTAGTCTACTGATCTCGCAAGTCATTGATATCTAGTGAGAGCCTTATTAGGTCAAGGTAAACTGTCCTATATTTTTCTGTTGTGGGTCACAAGAACGAAAATATCGTCATTAAAAGAAATCCATAGAGTCTAAATGGGCCTTGGGTATATATAGGCAAGCAGTTTCTGCAAATTGGATTATAAATGTCTACATGCTTCCTAGCATGTAGTGGCAATTTTTCTATGTACTTCAAAGGAATTCAGGTGGACACGCACGAATCTTTTATCTCTTCTTACGTTCTACTTTAGAAGTTTTTTTTTCTTCTTCTTCTTCTTCTTCTTCTTCTTCTTCTTCTTCTTCTTCTTCTTCTTCTTCTTCTTAATGTGGTACTCGCCAACTATTTTATTTTTTAAAACGAACCCTGGTGCCATCATATCATTTCTTTTTAAAACCAGCGACATATTTTTGGCTGTATGTTGTGTGAAATGGGTATGCATTTTTACGCATGAATCACAGTAATAAAAGTAATTTCACACACACATAGATAGATAGATAGATAGATGAAGGTTGATGATTTATCTTCTAGAATGTCAATGCATATTGGTTTGTTTAAAGGCGAAATCGGATTTTTTTCTTCTTTTCTTTTGCCTGAATAGGCTGACTGTATGCCTTTTAGGGCTATCATAGGTGTGACACAAAACTACAACTGATGGTTAGGCTCCAGTTTTAGAGATTGGGGTGAATGTAGTACCTCTTCATTGCCATTGATCCTAGGTCCACTCTGTTTCGAAATGGTAGAAATCGTTTGGGTACCATATCGGGATCAAATTTCTCTGTTTAAAAAATCATTCGTATTTGATAAGAACGAGTGCAAAAAAAAAAAGAATCTTATGGACAAATTACAAAAAATATTTACATGAACTTAGACTGAACATTATTCGCTAACCTCCAAACATAAAATAACCCTAGACGAGTTAACCTGCCATTAAATTCAATCAATCGTTTTTCATTTTTTTTTTTTTTTGGCAATTATATAGTTTCAAGTGATAAATGATAATGATCGTATTTAAACAAAGAAACCATTCTTAATGCTGATAATTTGTACACAGTTATATACTTTGAAGTATTCCAATCCAAACCTAACAATTTTCATATGGAATTATATGAACAATTGGGTCAGAGTTCGCCTGTAAGTAATGTAAACGAAGGAGTGACTCAACGTTAACCAGAGCTCCAGAACTGGTGCTTCACCATCTGATGCAGCAAACCTTTATATATATATATATATATATATATAACTTAATTATATGATTTTAAATGTGAATATTATTTTCTCTCATTAAGAGGTGTTCGAGGTGTTATGGTTACTGTTGTAGGAAATGGACACATCGACCCGAGTTCAGTACCAGGCTGAAGCTGTTTGTATTTCACATAGCGCTAATACTCTTAGGAAATGTATGAATCCCATTATTCTTCCTCCAGCTATGGGTAAATTGTAAGACAGACTGATTCTTTAAATTTGATATGGTGACCAGTTAAGAAGGACACTTCTGGATTTAAACAAGTTAAAATATTGACCTCGTCTCGCATCCGGCTCGTGTGGGAGGTTAGGTTGTTTTGAATTTGTTGCCGTCAATTAGAGGTTTCTATGCAGAATGCACCTGTGCAAACAAAGTAATAACCAGCAAACAAGCAATGCGTGGGTGTAAGCAGATTACGTGAATCACGAAACGAAAGGAACTCGAGGGCACTATGAAATTATGTATAGACTGGTATCCACAGTGAGTCACGGTCAGTTACAGTCGGTCAGGCAGAAGAGATTTTGGTAGTCAAGAGATTCGGAGAGTGTGAAACCATTTTCTTTTATAAGATCGATGGACGTTCGAAGTACATAGTCTAAGCAAAGTATAATCAACTATGGTACTAGTTTATTATCTGGCAGGACTCCAGCGATTATGTCGAAGAAGTCGATGTCTCCATCAAGTGAGCGATTGTTGCTTTCGTGTTTTTGTAAAGTATTATTATAGCAGTTTCTTTAGGAATACCATGTACTAGTAGTATGGAATTGAATAGCATAGAAAAATCGACGAAAAATAGTGTGGCATTGATGTTCTATGCCAATGTTCCTTTGATGATCCGACATATTGTTAGAATCTGTTAGATAATCTAAATGGGCCTTGGGTATATATAGGCAAGCAGTTTCTGCAAATTGGATTATAAATGTCTACATGCTTCCTAGCATGTAGTGGCAATTTTTCTATGTACTTCAAAGGAATTCAGGTGGACACGCACGAATCCTTTATCTCTTCTTACGTTCTACTTTAGAAGTTTTTTCTTCTTCTTCTTCTTCTTCTTCTTCTTCTTCTTCTTCTTCTTCTTCTTCTTCTTCTTCTTCTTCTTAATGTGGTACTCGCCAACTATTTTATTTTTTACAACGAACCCAGGTGCCATCATATCATTTCTTTTTAAAACCAGCGACATATTTTTGTTAGAATATTGTTAGATAGTGGAGCTATTTTTTTGAAAGCTGTTCTGATTTCTTCTAAGAATTTTCTTGATCTAGGGTTGGATACAATAGCATCTATAGCAATTAAAGATATGCCCTGTAGTTCTTAGTGATGCCGAGGTCACCTTTCTAGGGGAAGGGAAAGATGCAGCCTTTCCTCCGCTTCTCTATTATCTTGTTTATATATACCGTTACGAAATCATAGAATATGTTTCAAATTTTCTTGCGTTCCAAATTTCAGAGGGTATTTCGTCGAGGTCCCCAGCTTTTCTGTTTTTATTCTTTTCAATACTAGGTCAAGTTCTTCCTCAGTAAATTGTCCTAGTTTGACACCTAGTTGGCTATTAATGATTTTTGGGATGGGTTTTTCAGTGATTTTTGAAGGTTTTCGAACAACGTCTTGAAATGTTCTTTCCACTTCTGATGTTTTTCTTCTTGGCAGGCAGCTGTTGGATTCGCTCACGACGTGCTCTTCTGCTCACTTCATTTACTGTTTGCTATGGTATTCGCGATTTTCTGTCTTCTAATGAATTTCTAATTTATCAATTTGACCTTGAATGTCTTGTAATTGTTCTTTTTAGTGTGCGTTGGTTAGTTCTCTACTGGGCTTTCTTAACTCTCTGAGCCTTGGTAATTGTTAGGTTTTTTTTATTTAATAAGGATGTGTTTTTAAACTTATCTCGTTTTCTCCCTACCTACGAGTGATGCGTATAGAACTCTACATTTGGCTCTTGGTCTTTTTGATATACATTCTGCTTCATGGAATATAGGATTTCTTAGCATCACATCGTGGCGTTTTTTTTTCAGTATATATGTACATGTGTATGTCTATTTACGTGGGGAAATTGTCGGCGGCCACTTACGCTGAAATGCAATAGTTTTTCTCAAGAATTGAGCGCTCTAGTAAGTCGATAATATATATGTAAAA
Source organism: Sepioteuthis lessoniana (assembly GCA_963585895.1). Classification (NCBI taxonomy): domain Eukaryota; kingdom Metazoa; phylum Mollusca; class Cephalopoda; order Myopsida; family Loliginidae; genus Sepioteuthis; species Sepioteuthis lessoniana. The sequence goes on from OY757911.1 coordinate 81,314,633, forward strand.
AGAAATACGTTAAAACATTCCTTCACTTACGCTGAGAATGACAATTGCTCTGGGGTAAGATATCCAACGGTGGTTTTTGATCCCAGCAAGAAGCATCTCATGAGTCTAGCCATACTAAAGAGTTTTGATACAACAAAAGGACCCGTCTGTGGATGACACTATATATATATATATATAGCCAAAAGCACTCGGAAGCCTAAATTTTAACTAAAAACTACCCCTATATATATATATATATATATATATATATATATATATATATATATATATATATTGTTTGCTCCATTTATGAATAAAGATCGCTCGATATTGGTGATAAATATGTACGTTAAGGATAGCGTAGAAATAGCGGAAATGGCGCTAATTGACTCTCAGTTTCTTTGCAATGTAATCATTGGAACATGCCGTATAAACTAGAACATACTTCCTAGAATGTATCATGCAACAATATATAAAGGGATACTCAGTGCTTTATAAACACTGAGTCCGAAGATCGCATCGGTGGGAAACTGATTATATATATATATATATATATATATATAATGGGATAGTGAAGAATTAAACTCAGAGGTGTTGGATGATTGTCTGTTTCTCGCCTATCTAATCATCGGATCTAAGGCTTATTAGCAGTGGATACTGCTTTACGTATTATTGCGCGGAACATGATAAGAAGGATAATCTAGTTAGCAGGGCTTACTGAGAAAGGTGTTCTGGTTTATACTGCGTGGTCTTATGATCAAATACGCGAGGAACTAGCAGTCACTAAGCATAGTTGACTCTATATAAACGCTATCCTAAGTTATATATATATATATATATATATATACGTGGATCATTAAATAAGTTTCCTGACTTTTTTCGTATGGGCAAATTTATTGATAGTACACACACGAAACTCTATTCCCCTTCCAAGTAATCTCCTCCGGCTGCAATGCACTTGTACCGTTCCAACAACTTCTCGAAGGCCCCATGGAAGTCCTCTTGTGTGAGCGTGTCAATGACCTTAGTCACAGCCTCTTTCATCTCCTCAATTGTCTCATAACGACAGCCTCTGAGCTTAGGGAACAACCAAAGTCACGGGGAGCAAGTTCTGGTCTATAGGGAGGCTGAGGAACTATCTTGATGCCCATCTTGGTCAAATAGTCTGTGATAAGGATGGAGTTGTGGACTGGTACATTGTCCTGGTAGAAATGCCACTGAGCCGATTTGAAGAGTGCTGGCCTCTTCCGACGGAATCTCTTCCTGAACTCCCTTAAAATCTCAACATACTAACCCTAACCCTAACCCTTTGGCCAATCAACTTTGGTGTATTGACTTCCTTACTCCTCCCACACCTCTCAACCTCCCTCAGAGACTCCCTGCCTTCCTTGAATCTCTTATGCCACCATTCAAAAACTGATGCTCGCTCCATGCAAGATGGTCGAAAAGCAGTCTGAAGCATTCCATATGTTTCTGTGGCATTTTTTCCAAGTTTAAAACAGAATTTTATTGCATATCGTTCTTCTAAAGTGTCCTCACGTCCAGATTACATTTTTGAAATTCACCAACTGTGACAATCAGGCTTTAGTAGGGTGTATTCCAATTCCCGTTGTAGCTGTTCATTGGAACCTGAAATCATAAAAAATTGTCAGTCTTCTCATACGATGTATAGCAATAAACATACTGAAATTTCAAGAATCTACAACAATTTTAAATGCCTGTACAAAAAAGTCTGGAAACTTATTGAATATATATATACTATATATATATATATAATATATATATATATATATATATATATATATATATATATACTAGATATATTATAATTGTTTATATGTAAGTGTAACCGAGCAAAAATTAACACATTATGGTAAGATTTTTTTATTAAAACATTACACTTAAAAGGATTTAGGAAGATAAATTATTAAATTGACAGCTGAGAGATACTTTTATGAAGTTTGTATCAAGCTAAGATTCTAGTCGCGCTATTACGTTCATTTTCCACTAATACTTTTGAGAAAGGTAGGATTCAACTTTTCCCTCCAGCTGTGGGCTAAATAGTATCACTTTGGCATTAAATAATCCATGAAGGTTAATATGCTCTTAAACAAAGAAACCAAACCCAAATCCAAACTAGGAATATATACCTGTCTAAAAACAAATCCGCCCATAATATAGTCTTATTGGTGGATTACTATACGCTAGAGTTTGGTAACAAAAATTGGGAGGGGTCTTGTTATTTATGGACAATATCATTCACATTCTGAGTTTATCAGGTAAGGAGGGTGGCTAAGACACATTGCAGAATGAAAAACAAGACCTGTCAAAGACTGGAAGAAGCTTTTTGCTCAATTTCTATCTTGTACATTATTCCTGTGAGTGTTGGACCATTTATTCTTTGTCAAATCGACAATTTGGAAAAAGGGAAATCCTAAAAAACACCCCCTGTTCTACAAGGATGGCTTTGGCAGCAAATAACCAACAAAGGTTAATATGCCATTAAACAAACTGTTTTGTTTAGTTACATTTTGCAATTGTAAGTTTAATTTTTACTTCATTCTATTTTATTCTATCTTTTATTTCATTTTATTTTGTTGATTAATTTTTCCTTCCAGAGCTTCACAGTTGGAGAGTTTGGTCACGTATAATATCTAATAACATCGGTTTTGATTATATTATGTTTCACCGGCAATAATAAAAATCCAGCTAGTGTTGATTAGAAGAAAATTAACTTTTTATTTTTTATTTTTACGAGTGTACTTATATATGGTGACACCACGCACACACACACACACGCATATATATAAGAAGTTGTTTTGTGTTTGAGCAGAATCTTACTCAATTACCCCATTTTTGCGTGAGATGTAAGTGGAAAAATCTTTTGTTTGTTGAAATGTTCAACTTTAAATAACTTTACTTGTCTCTTTCTATTCCCCCTTTTTTCTTCTACTCGTGGCAGCTGTTTCATATTTAATGTTCACCTTTTTGGTTGTTGCTGTTGTTCTTGTTACTCTTTCTTTTAGCTTACATTATTCACTAAATATTTATCCTTACAGCTCTCCACAAATTTATAACCTCATATTTATTTGTAACCCCTCTCTCTTTTCGAAAACGATATGTTGGTTCGGTCGATCGCACAACTTTATCGTGGTCAACAATGTCCTTCATACAAGATGGGCTTTTAATACAATCCAATAAGATTCTTCAAGCAAAACACAAGTGAGAATTTATTCTTTTTAAAGGAAGAAATGAGGTGAGACAATAGAGAAAGACTAAAGTAATGAAGGAAGTAGAAAAAGATAGATAGAATAGAGAAAATGACACAGAGAGAGAGAGAGAGAGAGAGAGAGAGAGAGAGAGAGAGAGAGATTCTCATATATATATATATATATATATATATATATATATATATATATATATATATATATACTGGAACCCAGCAAAATAGAATATCGTTGCGAGACTTTATAAGAGCAATACACAAAAAATGTTCTAATTCATTGAGTAAAGCAATTTCTAGTTCATTTTGCATCTAAAAAATAATTTTGTTGAGTCATAAGCGTCATTTTATAAATTTCAAATCTTCGATAAAACAAACAAAACTATGAACTACTAATTAGAATCCTTCACTCCTCCCTAAATAGGCGTAATAATATCATCATGGGTCGTTGCTCGGCAAGTTAATATATATTGTTGTTTGTTTGACTGGTTGGTTGTTTGATTGGGTTTACCTGCATGTCAGCCGTCACAGCGAGTTTGATAATTATGGTCTCTTAAATCCGGTATAAAAAGTACCTTTACCATCATTTCAAACTCGTAAAGTCTTTATTATCTCAAGCAGATTTCGTTCAAAGAATGTTTTGTGGCAAGTGGGGATCCCTGTCGCTCTAAACACCATTTTAAAATCCTCTAAAATATTAATTTAGCAGTTATAACTATGATACGCAAAATAAAATCCTTTATTACTTCCTGAATAGAAGAATCAATATCAACATATGTCATTCTTACTGGGTGAACCCAACGGGTTGATCGGTTAGTCATGTTCCTTCTGGCAATTAAAGTGGTGAAGCGGTCGGTTTACGACAGAACAGCTTTCTGTTAGAATTTACATTTCTAGTTCCAAGAGCGATTTACAACAATAACAATTGTATTCTTCTCCTATCGAAAAACGAAATGATTTAGCCAAAGTAGTTAACTAAATTAATGTTTACAGATATAATCATTTTTTTCTTATTTTTCTCCCATTATAATTTTTTTCTGTGATAACAAAAGAGGTATAATTAAATGTTAGTTTATTTTTTCGTTCATATCTTGATTTCTAATTACGATTCATTAATGAAACCAACTCTAATTAAAGCTTTAAAATGCCAATAAATTCCGATGTCTTCAATTAAGAGTAAATGAGTCAGCGTTCTTAACGCCCATAAATCTATCAGATGGAAGATTCCTTTGTGTCAGCTGAAATTAAAGGCACAATTTTCTTTCGGCTTTGTCCTGAATTCCAAGTGTATGGTGTGTACTTTGCCCTCAAACTGCAGCGAAATTTCAGTCAGAAACTTGAAGAAAGGAAAATTTACGAGGTCCGAAATTTTACGGTGCTGAGTGATGTATAGCTTTTGCCTAAACTTCTGAATAATAATAATAATAATAATAAATACTAAGACACTACAACAAATTGAATGCTATTGTTAGTAAAGACACAAGAGAAACAAAAAAAATATTCAGTTACTAAAGAAAGTAATAAATTTGCTAATCAGCTCGATCTCACACAGAAAGAAATAGGCATAATCGATAAAGCAATTGATGCAACAAAAGATAAAAAAGAAAAAAAAAGCAAAAGCACAAAGTCTGGGTCAATTAAAAAACACCAAGGAACAAAAGCCCCTACATGGGCAATGCCCCCCAAAAAGTGCTGATATATATTAAATACTAATCGATTGCTGAAAAATGCTGAACTGAAAGTGGGGACAGAAGTTCATTTATTGCAGCAGAGAAATAGAACATCTAGAAACGATCAGAAAAAAAAACATTATAAAAAACGGATCAAACCCAATATGTTGATTGTGCAAGCAAAACCGTTAATCAATTGACGACTTGGTGTCAGCTTACTCAATCCAAATTCCAATAGAATGAAAAGAAAAGTATGATAGGAAAGTTAGTAGATATTGTGGAATGCGGGATTGTGAAAAAATGTTATAAATACCATTCAGAATCTATAGTAGAAGGAAAAGGGTTTACTGTTCTCTAGGACTTTGATAACGAAACTGACAGAAATATTATAAGCAAGATACTCTACATTATGGTTAAGAACTATTAAAGAAAAATATTCTTTTAATTGATATGTTAGTGCCAACAGATTATAAACTTTCAGTCAAAGAATATAAAGAATAATTCAAAGACATGGAAACAGAAATGGAAAAAATGTGACACCTTAAAACAATAACTATGTCAGTAATAGCGGAAGCACTGTTTATGAAAAGGACAGGTAAATATATTAATAAGATATCTAGCAGTCTCAGCCTTTGTGAAATTCAAAAAAAATAAAACTTTCCGGAACTGCTCATCTCCTAAGGAGAGTGCTCTGAATGCTATAGGAGAATATTACCCCCCCCCAAAACGGCAAAAATCCGTAGAATACCTACCTTCCCTTACTCTATGTCTTGGAGAATACCGGATGAAAGATTGTAGGAAACTGAAAATACTTTTGAAAACTGACTAATAATATTGTGAACTGAATAACCATGACCAGAAAATCCGGCGAACACATACGGAAACACTGGCCAGCTGTTTCGACCTTATTAGGTCTCATGAGCAGTGTATACCATGAACTCCACCACTGGAGATCGAACCAGCGACTACAAAATGCCGAGCCAAAACTCTACCACTGAGCGAGCAACCTACATCGCACACAAGTGACGCCAAATTAACAAGTCATTGTAATTGCGCGGCAAAATAACCTAAATGTGTCTTGCAAGTTACATCAAATTTACGGATTTTCTGGCCATGGTAATTTAATTCACAATATAATTCCTCAACTTAAAAAAAGAAAATGTACATCTATATCCTTGCCCTTGACGTTGTTAAAATTACGCTGAGGCGTATTTCCAATCCTGCTAGGAAGACGTAGTCCTGAAGTTGAGCTGTGTCTTTTGTAGAGAGCACGGATGTAACTTGCAAGACACATTCAGTTTAATTTGCAACGCAATTACCATGACTAGTTAATTTAGTGTCATTGTGTGCGAGGTGGACTGATGGCTCTGCATTCTGAAGTCGTTGGTTCGATCTCCAGTGGTGGATATCACGGTATACACTGCTCATGAGACCTAATATGGTTGAAGCAGCTGTCCAGTGTTTCCGTATTTCACGCGTAGGTGTTGGCCGGATTTTCTGGTCATGGCAATTCAATTCACAATGAAATTTTTATTGAATGATTTAGAGTTTTTGTATCTGACTCTTTTTTCTTTTACTTACCTCATTACCTTGTTGTCTTCTTTGTCTATAGAAGGCTGCATGAGAATTATTCGGAACGTTTTCCTGGACCAGTAGAAGCAGTCGCGTCTCCCAGACAAGACGTTGAAAACACCCACTGGATAAACGACGAAATTCAAACTTTTACCACCGAAAATCGGGAGTAAAGGTTTGAACTACATTTTCTTTTTTAAGTAGGGGAATTATATTGTGAATTGAATTACCATGACCAGAAAATCCAGCGAACCCTTACGCACGGCATACAGAAACACTGGATAGCTGTTTCACCCATATTAGGTCTCATTAGCAGTGTATACCGTGATCTCCACCAGTCCTCTCGGGGAGACGTGGCCCTGGAGGTGACCGTGTCCTCTTTAAAGAGTACGGATTTAACTTGCAAAATACGTTTATGTTAGTTGGCCACGCAATTACCATGACTAGTTAATTTGGCTCGGTTGTAAAGTTTCGGCACTGCAATCTATGGTCGCTGTTTCGATCTCTTAGGGGTGGAGATCCCGCTAAACAATGCTGATGAGACCTAATATGGTCGAAACAGCTGTTCAGTGTTTCCGTATGTCGTGCGTCACTGTTCGCGGGATTTTCTGGTCATGGTAATTCAATGCACGATATAATTCCTCTACTTAAAAAAAGAAAATGTACACGAATAATAATAATAATAATAACTGTATTGACATTTCAATTGACAAACATGTGAAATCTCACTCGAAAAAAATTCAACTTTGCTAAGAAAGGGAAATCTTTAGAGAGAAAGTGAGTCTCCTCTGTTAGCAGCAGAAAACAACGCCATAAGGACTATGTTAAAACAAGAATAGACAAGACGCAACAAAATAGCAGATGTAGACTACATGATGATGGGGAAGGTAATGAACTGGGAATTGTGTAAGAAGTTTGAATTTGATCATACGAACAAATCCTAGAAAATGAAATGCCCAAAATTCTTTGGAATTTTAAAATGCAAACGGATCACCAAATCTTGGCAAGATGACCTGACCTAGTTACCAAAGAAATCCCTGCCGAATAATGGACTTTGCCATTCTGGCTGATCACAGGGTAAAACTGAAAGAAAGGGAAGAGAGATAACTACCTGGACCTTGCCAGAGAACTGAAAAAAAATTATGTAACATGAAAGTGAGGGTGATACCAATTGTAATTCGCCCGCTCGGTACAGTCACCAAAAGATTATTACAAGGACAGTATGATTTGGATATCAGAGGACGAGAGGAGACCTTCCAAACTACAGCATTATTGAGATCGGCCAGAATTCAAAGAAGAGTTCTGGAGACTCGAATTCTTGCTGTCACTCAGACTGTAGTGAAAAGACATCAGCAAACGCTTGTGTGTAGAATTCTCAAATGATTAAAATAATATAGATAATAATAATAACACAGCCAGCAATTTGGCATTGAAAAATATGCCATGCTCATAATGAAAAGTAAGAAAAGAGAACAGTCAGTTGCTGTTTGGCATCATAAACAAGACACTACATTTCAGGGGTTAGCACTCTGCAGAATATCATAAGCCCGACGCACAGAGCGGTTTTGCTTTTTTTAGAGGTGCCGGAAAGTTACAAAAAAAGATTAGTGTTCAATGTAAAACTCATTACTTTAAATATACTAATTTAAACGACATACTCTTGCGTACCCCTTCACATGGACGAGCAAAGGCAGGACGACCAATTAGAACCTACATACAACAGCTCAGTGACGATAAAGTATGTAGCCTTGAAGACCTACCGGGAGCGATGGACGATAGAGAAGGGTGGTTGGAGAGGGTCAAGGAAATCCGCGCTGGAGGATGATAATGATGAGTATCAAACTAGCAAGCAATGAGGTTACTTCCTCTGATTTAATTCCCCGTTTTCCACATTACTATAAAATATAGTCAGAATATTCTCAACCGCACTGATTAGGCTATCTTGCTTTTTTGATAACCCATCAAATAAAATGCAGTATCACCACATGTCATGAGAAATATTGTCGGTGGAAACATTAAATAAAGACAAACAGAACGTAAAAAGACTTGAACTAAAAATAATAAATAATGTATCATTTTTACTTATCGTTTTTCTATTTCAAAAAATTAACAGCTGAGTTGTTTTGTTTTGTTTTGTTTTTGTAGTTGTTTTTTTTTTTTTCTTTAACTGGGAGGGAAAAGTAACAAGACCTGCTGCTAATTGGAGAGTCAGTGGCCCGTTTATTGTCAACAGAGCGTTTAAAATTTTTGCTTTTATTGCCGCGTTTGTAATTAGAAGCTCGGGTGAGCCGACGAATGTTATCTTCAGTCGCCAGTAACCGCCACTACAATGTGAACGCGGACATCTCACGCCAATCACAAAGGATTGAACAACTAGATAGTATCTGACCAATCTCCATGGTGATTAATCAGATGTATGTCGGGGAAGGAGGTCACGCAGTGAAAGACTCTAAATAATAACTGAACCGAGCAGCGAGACAAGAGTCGAATAGTTATGAAGAATGCCAAAACGAGGCTTATTAAAGTGAAAAATGGCAAAGTTGAAATCAGGGTCGATCACAGAAAACCGGTTTAGACTCCCACAAAAATAAAGTCTAATAATGTGGGTGGTGAAATTCAACTTTAACCGGTCCAATCAATTTGTTGGAATTGACAACGTTTTTACTAAAGAAAAAATATATTTAATTTTAGAAAAGAAATTGTTAAGACGTAATATTACCAAAATTAACTGGCGCCGATGTCAGCAGATCACGTGACTATGACAATCAGCCACCATCTATCTCAGTCTTTAGCTGTAATCTATGACTCGGCGAAAGACAGGTCTGTCTATTCCTAGATTTAATCTTCCCATCTCTTTTTCTATCTGCCTCTTCGTCTTCCTCCCTGCAGGATGGTTTTTGTCGGACCTGATGATTGTGGGAATATATGAGAAGTTGTGATAATTATTTGTAGTTGTATGGGATGATTTTGAGATTTTGTATCTGATTCTTTTTTTTTTCTTACCTCATTACCTTGTTGTCATCATTGTCTATAAAGGGTTGCAAGAGAATTATTGAAAGAAAGGTACAATGATACATTTTAACTGAAAACTTTTTGCAGGGTTTCGCAATCATTCTGTGGCATGGAACGTTTTCCTGGACCAGTATAAGCAGTCACGTCCCCCAGACAAGACGTTGAAAACACCCACTGGATAAACGACGAAATTCAAACTTTTACCACCGAAAATCGGGAGTAAAGGTTTGAACTACATTTTCTTTTTAAGTAGAGGAATTGAATTACCATGACCAGAATATCCAGCGAACGCTTACGCACGGCATACGGAAACACAGGATAGCTGTTTCAACCATATTAGGTCTCATTAGTAGTGTATACCGTGCTCTCCACCACTCCTCTTGGAAGACGTGGTCCTGGAGGTGACCGTGTCCTCTTTAAAGAGTATGGATGTAACTTGCAAGACACATTTCGGTTGATTCGCTGCGCAATTACGATGACTAATTAATTTGGGATCAATTATGTTCAATATGAACTGGTGGCTCAGTTATAGAGTTTCGGCAATGCAATCTATGGTCGCTGGTTCGATCTCCAAGTGGTGGAGATCACGTTATACACTAATGGCGAGACCTAATAAGGTCGAAACAGCTGTCCAGTGTTTCCGCAAGTCAAGCGTAAGTGTTCGCCGGATTTTCTGGTCATGGCAATTCAATTCACAATAAATGTTTAAAGTTCGTCGTTTGTCCAGTGGGTGTTTTCAGTGAAGTATTTTTGTAACGTAATTGAACGGCTCATAGGAAGTTGAATAAATAAATAAACAAATAAAGCAGACAGTAGTCACCGAATGACAAGGCAGAGGCATTCATTGTAGTTAAGAATGACTAGGGAAAACAAAAGGTTCAAAATCTTGTGCGCATGCGTAAGGGGACAACGGGTGTCCTTTTCGAGAGTCGATGACAAGACGCGAGAAGGTGAAGACGTCCGTAGAACACGAGCCACGAAGATGTCAGGGACGAACGTTTACGAGCCCAAATTTGTAGGGGGTCTTCCAAAGGGATCGTTAGACAAGGTGACCCAGTGGATAAGCAGGTTAGAACAAGGAAAAAATTTAAAGTCTTTGTCTGCTCTCTTTTTCTCACTAAGATACGTTGCTAATAATTGTCTTGTTGACAGTCGTCTCATTCTTCTATACAGTCTTTCTTTCACCCGAACCATTATTCAAATGTGCCGGTAATATACCATATATATACACATATACTTTAGACGGAGGGAAAATTAAGACTGATATAGAAATACAGGTATATATATATATATATATATATATGTGTGTGTGTGTGTGTGTGTGGTTAGGCTGCAGCCCTTCGTTTAAGCAGGTTTGATTAAATGATAAAGGCACGTGTATATATAATTATAAAACGATCCTTTCAATTTTCCTGACAAGTGTTTTGATTTTAGGTTGGAGTTAGTGGATGAATTTATTGAAATTAACCCGAGCGTTTTGCATTCTTTACAGTTTCAAAAACCCTCTGATGATAGTCTATGAAGGGTCCGAAAGCGCTCGGGAAATTTTCGATAAATACTTCTACTAAGACGAACTTAAACTCAAAGACTTGTCATGAAACTTGAAAGGGTCCTAATAAAATTTTATAGACAACATGCGCCATTATTGTTTATTCAAACCTGATATATATATATATATATATATATATATATATATATATACGAAAGTTCGATTGACGAAATCAAAGAGAATGGCTTTGAACTGACGAAGAAAAGAAGCAGAAGATACCCCGGAACAACAATTACCGTTGCCGACTACGCCGATGACATAGCGATACTGGCAAATACACCTGACCAAGCCGAAACACTTCTGCATAGTTTGGAACGAGCAGCAGCAAGCATAGGCCTCTATGTTAATGCACACAAAACAGAATATATGTGCTATAACCAAACGGGGGACATCTCCACTCTAGAAGGAACCCCACTTAAACTAGTAGACAAATTCACGTACCTAGGAAGCAGCGTCGAATCAACCGAAAAGGACATCGAAACGAGGTTAACGAAAGCATGGACAGCTATCAATAGGCTATCGATTATATGGAAATCAGACCTAACCGATAAAATGAAACGCAGTTTCTTCCAGGCAGTGGTCACATCGATACTGCTATATGGATGTACTACATGGACGCTAACAAAACGACTGGAGAAGAAGCTAGATGGCAATTACACAAGAATGCTGCATGCAATCCTGAACAAGTCCTGGCAGCAACACCCCACAAGACACCAACTGTACGGCCACCTACCCCCTATCACGAAAACTATCCAAGTTAGACGAACCAGACATGCAGGACACTGCTGGAGAAGCAGAGATGAACTCATAAGAGATGTACTCTTATGGATCCCAACACATGGCCGCGCAAAAGCAGGACGACCAGCTCGAACGTACATTCAGCAGCTATGTGAGGATACAGGATGTTGTCCTGAAGACCTACCTAGGGCGATGAACGATAGGGAGGAGTGGCGAGAGAGGGTCAGGGATATCCGTGCTACCAGCGCGATATGATGATGATGATGATGATGATGATTTCATATAAACTTTATTTCAAACACACACGCAAGCTAATACACACAGAGATACATACACATGCATACACACACGCATATCTATCTATATATATATATAGAATTAACTTAAATCGCGAGTCGAAAATCTTCTACTAAAGTTTCACCTTAACAGATCATCAGGAAGCCTAATTTCGAAAATTAGGCTTCCTGATGATCGGTTAAGGTGAAACTTTAGTAGAAGATTTTCGACTCGCGATTTAAGTTAATTCTTTAATTGGCTCCATTGTATTGTGTTGAGCACTTTAGTAATTATAGCATTGCACCATTCGCGGAGGGTTTTTTGGTTTTCTTTTGACCACTGAATGCGTACCCCTTGATTTTTTTCAAGGAGTCGGACGAGGTTGGCCTTTTCTTTCTTTTTTACCCAAAAAACTTTTTTCTTTTCCCCCTGGGCGGTGATTCGAGGTACTTTTATCTCTTGTTCCTGACCAGGTTTTTTTTTATTTTTCCGATACCGTGAATACTGGTAGATATTAGATTAGTAAATATATATATATATATATATATAGGTTTAACTTCCGGTGTCACAAAGGCAGGTAATGTAGTAGTATTAAATTTACGAGCATTATATACGCCAGTTTTCAAAAAAGGTTTGTCTGCTCACCTTGAAAATTAGTATTCAGAACTCTTAAAGTTTAGCCCGAGTCGGCGACTACAGACGAAGTTATATCAGTAAGCCTCTGCGATAGGCACAAATGAACAGACTGCAGCAAGTCAATGGGTATTGATAGAGTGTTAGATATGAACAGACTGTGATTGGTGAATAAAGAAAGATTGAGTAGATGATTATTATGCTACTGTTCTTTGTATATAGACTACATATGTAAATAAAACAAAATAAAAGCAAAAAGGTAAGAAAAGAATAAAAACAACACCAAATGGTTGACATTATTCAAACTCTGTGTTGGGGCTAATTACAAGCTTCATAAAAAACATAAACGTGATACAAGTCCGTCCTAAAGGAGTGTCTCTCGTACGCACAGCTAATGATCAGCAATAACTCTCAAATGATACGCTACAACGTTCAATGTTTTCAATTGCTATTAGAGCAAAGATAAGGTGATTATTGTAAGTATTATTATTTCCCTGTTTTTTCAAATCTTTTAGTTTGAACATGTAAAACTCATTATTTTCAAAAAACAATATAATCAGCACTATGAACAAATTTCGAAACACTTTAAACTGCCTCAGTTTTCTTAATCCAATTACCAACCCCTCCCCCACGAGCAAGACACAAGGTCATTTTAAGCAGAGTAAATTGATTGATTGCTTGGTTAGAGAATCGAGTTCACTGTACTTTCATATTTATTTCTAGGTGCAATTATTACCTAATTGTTTTTTTTTCACATACAATCTTATGGAATACAAATAATTTTTAAACAGATTTATTTCATGAATAGATGGGACACAGTTACTACTATTATTTGTCAGTTGACCTGGGAGTAATGGCCATGAAGGGATACTCCACTGTGGCTGAAGCTCAAAAACTTGAACCTCACCATTTGATGCAGTTTAGTGACATATCCTGGGCATAATTTTAGGGAGGTGGTTATTACCCCCTCTGGAGTGGGTACAGTCAGTGTATTCAAAGCTCCACCAACTGGTTTTTGTTTTTTTTTTTCTTTAGATTTTAAAGGCATAAGAAACCTTCGTGGGTTATTTAATGCTAAACCCATCCTTGTTACTACTTAACCCTTAGCTAGGCTGGATAACTGAGTTCATACCATTCATGAGAGTATTAGTCCGAAAGTTAATGTAAGAGCGCAACTGGAATTTGAACTCACGACGATGTTACCCGTAATTCACTACAACATAAGGCCTTCCCCTAAGATAGATAGATAGATAGATAAGAGCTTATGTATGTTTCATGTTGTCTTTGAGAACATTTTCCTATAAACAAATGATATACTGTCCTTTCGTCTTTTTTTTTCAGCAAATTCTACGAACATTGAGGCATGTTGGGGATTTACGAATGTATTAAATTTTAGATAATACTAAAATAGTTTAAAGTGGTAACAAAGATGGGATAAGGCATGAGGTTAGAACAGTTAAAATAGAAAGAATAATCTTAGTATTCACTAACTTTATGAACTTATTAAAAAAAAAACAGACAAGAATTCCTTCTTTCAGAAGCCAGACAAAAAATTGCTGAAAAGAATGGAATGTTATCTTTGATAATTTCGAGAGAAAATGAAAAGGTAAATCCAAAGTTTGTATTTCTCTTGCTCTAATACTGGATTCAGAGTTTAACATCTTTTAGTCTGGTTGATACCATGTAACTCATTACAACATGCCAACTCTTAAAGAAAATTTCACTTTTAGACAAATACCCAAAAGAAAGGTACGAACTTCCTTATCCTTTCAGCTATACGTACCTTTCAGGCCTAGAACCGCTTCGTGATATACACGCAGCAAATTTTTACTTTTGCATAACTTTTGACTCACCCTAGTACTTTTTCCAAAGTATTAAACTTTTTCATCCGGGATACAATTTAAAAGTATACAGACTGAAAGTTTAAGTTTTTATTCAAATTTAAAAAAATCTAAATTTAAATGAAGATGTGTGCACAGCAGAGCAAATTATATAATAAAATGATGATGTATCCATATTTACCCAACCCCTCCGCTCGGGCAGGATATGACACAAGGTCAATTTTTGAAGTGGATTTTAACATGTTTGAATTCAGAGTTTTCCTTATCCTAGACTAGTTGCCTCACCAAGGCTGAAGAACCTAGTCTGCCCTACTATTTTACCCATAGCAGGAGGGAGAATAATTGGATACATACCTTTCCCAAGGGTATTAGTGCTATGTGAAATGCAATCAGTCTTGTCCAGGATTTGAACTCGTGTTGCCGTATCCATTTCCTGCGAAGATAACCAGTACACAACGGACACCTCCAAAAAAATGATGATGTATCGACATCTAGACTAAAGTCCAGACTTCATTTGAACCATTAAATGTTTTATTCTTCAACATTTACAATTAAACATTTCAAATATTCATACATATTTGCCTCCTCCTACCGGGGGTTGAACACTCTTGCGAAGGAATTAACGGTTGCCACTCGCATAATTCAAAGCTCTTCTAACGAATTGAGCATTCTGGTCTCCGTTAGCGCAAATGTAAACAAAGGAAAACTAATACTCATGCATTAAAATTCCTTCGTTTACGCAGAGACTGTTGATGGCTGTGAGGTTCTGTTATCAGACGGATGTAAAGTTAGCGGAGTTTCGATTGCTTCATAAAGCATCTCGCGTGTCCAGTCACATTGATGAGTTCAAACATTCTGTCTATGAATGATTATATATATATATATGATGAAATCAATTCTTGCGTTCCATTTGGTAAAGTTATTTTAATACATGAAATGTTTAGTTATGAGGATGTGTGATAACAGATTTTTTTATGTTGAATATTGATCTACTGGTCAGTATTTGAGCACTTTCTTATTTTGAAAAAAAGCTCGTAAACCATTCGTTTATTCATCAGAATATATATATATATATATATATATATATATATATATATATATATATATTTAATAAGTAAATATATATAAATTTTTATATATATTTCATAGCATGGAAGTTTGTCTGCAACCATAGGTTTCATGACGTGTTATAAATGACGATCATCATTATTGTATAATATTTATATCACTGATATTGAGCACTCTTCTAATTTGTTCTGCCACAAGCCCATGAAGTAAGATAGTGAAAACCAACACTGTTATATATATATATATATATACTTTGAAGAAAAAACTAAAAATTAGGTCACATTAGAATTATAAATTTATTTTCATCCTACTAAGAGCATTGATATGAATCAACAACTCCAAAAAAATTTGACAGGACTTCTTCAGATCCAACACGGAAATAAATGAATACAGCCAGATAATGGGGTGGTCACAGGAGAGAAGGGGATGAAAGGAGCCTTCTCCTAATCAAGATTACTTCCAGTATCCTCTTGTTTCTGGTTGAGACAATAATAAAATAATGTAGAAACTTAAAATTTCAATTAATTTTTACAATGATTTAAATTTCATTTTAAAGTAACTTTTTAGGTTTAACCATAAAATAAGGAATTACAACAAATTTAAATTATTTCAAATAAACATGAAAAGCAAAGACCACAATTTAATCAATTACAGTAATACATATCTTAAACTCCAACTTTCCCTTAGGCCATTTACTCCCCGCCCTCTTATTTATTTCTGAAATGTACATAAGCCCCATCTTGCACTGTAAGATCTTTTAAATATTTTAAATTATCTATCCCAATTCAACAATATTTTCATAATTATTATCTTAGATTTTCGGCTATAGTTAAAATTTATTTCTATGCCTACATTTAGCTATTAAAACACATCACTGATTTAGAAATTCATCCGGATCAGGGTATAACATAATTTGTGCCTTTTCTTCTGGACACAAGTTGTATCTACTATCTAAGCAGCTTTTCAATGTACTCCATTGAATTTCAGGGATTAAACCCTTATTTTTCAATTTCCAAAAGTGTTTCGATAAGGCTGTTTGATTTTTCAAATGCCCGTGAGAAAATGAATGATTGTTGTTATTAAATCCTAGTTTCCATATCGTCGATGAGATTCCTATATAAGTTTTTGTACTTTTACGCTTTCTTTTGGGTTGATGATCCCTTAGTACACTACATTTTCTAAATTACATAAACTATTCTTGGGACATTTATTTTTTGTTTTTCAATTACATTCGTTTTTTTCTACCTTTATTATTGATATTATTAACCTTGCTATTATTATTATCATTATTATTATTATTATTATTTACTCCTTTAGATTTTTTCACATCAGTGTTAGCTGATGGTTTTTCATTGGAGTTTGAGTGACAGCAAGTCTCCTCAAGTCTCCAAGACTCGTCTCAGGATTCTGGCCGTTCATAGCAATGCTGTCGTTTGGATAGTCTCTACCCGTCCGGCAACTTCCAAGTCGTCCAGGCTTTTTAATAATCATTTAGTTATTGTGCCTAACGCACCAATCACAATTGGCACAATCGTTACTTTCATGTTCCACAGCTTTTTCGATTCTCTAGCAAGGTCGAAGTACTTATCCTTATTTTCGCTTTCCTTCAGATTTGTTCTGTGGTCCGCCGGGACAGCAAAGTCGACAATTTTGCAGATTCTCTCTATTTTAGTTGATTATTATGAGGTCTGGTCTTCTGGCTGGGATTCGGTGATCCGTTTGTATATCAAAGTCCCATAGGAGTTTATGCGAGTCATTTTCTAGGACAGGTGCTGGGTTGTGCATATACCATTTGTTTGTATGGTCGAATTGAAATTTCCTGCACATTTCCCAGTGTATCACCTTGCCGACCCAATCGTGTCTCGCCTTATACTCCTTCTGTGCTAATTTGCTGCTTTCACTTATTATGTGATTGATCGTTTCGTCTCTGTCACCGCATAGCCTACATTTACTGTTTTGTTGCGTCTTATCTATCCTCGCTTTGATATGATTGAATCTTATGGCGTTGTTTGGTGCTGCTATTAAGAGGGATTCTGTTTCTCTCTTAAGGTTTCCTTTTCTTAGCCAGGTCCAGGTTTCCTGGTGTGAGATGTTGTTTACTAAACGTCTAAAGCGGCCATAGAGTTGTTTCCTAGTTGTTGTCATTCTTTCGTCTGTCGTGTTGTCCGTATCGTTTCTGATGGCTGTAATTAGTCCTCGTTCGCGTTTTTCTACGTCATCTTCGAGCCATTGTATCGATGCGTCAACGGTGTCTTCGATGCTGGCATTATTATTCATTTTGTCATGATATTTCGTAATTATTTCCTAATTATACCCACATGAATCCATTATTCTTAAGAACAGTTTTTCTGCAAGCTAGAAATTTTTGGTACTATTCTTCTGTTATTTCTTCATATTTTCTATTAATTAGAATATTTTTCGTTATCGATGGATAGAAGTCAATAATGTCAAATTGAGAAAATGTGGCTTTGCTTTTATTTTTAATTTTCTTAAACCATTCAATGGTGTCCTTAGATTTCTTCCAAAGATTACTATTGCTAGTTTGTTTTGTTTTTTGGGGGGTTTTTTCACATTGATTATATTTTGAATAATATTTTTTGATACTTTTCCTAATTCTGTTTTTGAGGGATTAATCAATCTAGATTTTAATTTATTCTCAAAATTAGGCTTATGGCCCTTAAATAGGATATGGATATAAGCATCTTTCATTTTAAATTTCCTTAACCTTTCTTCGATTTGTAATTTATTAGTAAACTTAACCCCATTAAAACTGTCAATAAGAACGAATTAAAAACGGTTCATACACAAATATTTTCTTTGCATTTCTGCTTGTTTCAATCAAAATAAACAAATAAATAAAAATAGGTAATTATCTAATGCATTATATTTGCTAGAGCTATCCACAGCCGTCGTACCTTTTTTTTCTTCATTTGATGGCGAGTCGCAGTTCTCAAGTTCTTGTGGAGAATGTGGTATCCCTTGATTAAGTAAGTAAAGTAGGTGACCATAGTTGAGGGCGACCCGAAGGCTCCCTTTTCATTAGCTACTACACCAAGGTGTAGGGGAGCGCTACACCTTCCCCCGGATTTCTCCACTTTACCCTTGATACGTACTTTATATTGCTGAGCATTAAACATGGAAGTATCAAGTACAATTTTTAAATCTTTGGTATAACTCGACCTGGGATTGAACCCTGGTCATCTGGGTCATTGGCGAACCAGTTAGGGCTCCTTTTGACTTATATCTATAAGTCAAAAGGAACTGATTGAAAATTATAAGCATTAGGAATTCTTGATACCTCAAAACTGTAGATTATTTGTATCCATACTTTGGTTTAGTTTGGTTTCGTTGTTTAATGGCATATCAACCTTAATCCCAAAATTAGCTTTGCAGATCAGAAATGGTATTATTTAACCAATAACTAGGAAAATAAATGGTCCTATACCTTTCTCAAGAGCACCTAATAACACAAGTGAAGTTTGAACCCGCTTCCTACAATGTCGTAGTCAAGCACGTTAGCGACCTCAACACGGGTTCTACTCCAACAATATTTACTTGAAGCTCAAATTGTTTACTAAGGATTATTATTATTATCCGATGTTTGAATCCCGATAACTGTGTGCAAACAAATGGTAATTGTTAAATGGAAATGATTATTGGAAATCATATAATTGTGTAAGAATTAGAATTCGAAATACTTTAAAGAAAACAACTGTGTGCAAATTATTTGCATTGAATAGAAATAATTTATATTATATGAATGTGAGCAAAAAAAAAAAAAAACTCTTAAGAAACCCCTACAAAAAATAATTCCCTCGCTGAATAAAATAACCTTAGATGAATTGACATCCAGTAAAATTCAATTAACCAATTCTATTTTATAAAAGGAATAGGCTGCAGGCTTGAAATTTATAGGATATTTATAGAAATTGAATATAAATAGAAAGTTAATTTGTCTTTAGAAAAAAAAATCATAATACGCATCTGATAATTGAGAACACCCTATGAAACTGGCAGTAGCGCTAAGAAAGTGCTTGTACAAGAAATTCTTGCTTAATTCGTTGTTATCGACAATTTTCATTCGAGATTTTAAGATTTTAACACATACACTAAGCTCCATCTCTTGATATTTAGAAAAAACAGCAGTAAGTTGTTTTGAACGAAAAAACAATATATAAGTTGTTTTTAATCAAATATGTAAATGTATAAACATGTTTGACTTATTTGGGTTGTTTGTGAAATGTGAAGCAACTTGATAATTATCAGCACAACTTAATAATTATGTTATATATATATATATATATATATATATATATATATATATATATATATATATATATATATATAATGAGAATTTGACTAATGTAATAGGTGATACATAAACGTTATATATTTATAGTATTGAGGATTCTATTCTTCGAGTTAGAAAAGACTGAGGGATTCTGATTAATATTTCATGTGGAAAATTTGAATGGCTAAAAAGTCAGTACAAATACACGCTCTAAAACATTATCGTATCCTGGGTATCACACTGAATTGAATTTTGACCCGGAGGGGTAGAAAACCTAAAGGTCCCATCTATCGCTGAAATAAATCTGTTTTAAAATTATTTCTATTCAAAAAACTCTGAAGAAAGAATTGCCCAATTTTTTTTAAATGAACGTGATGTGAACGCTATTCCTTAACATCTAAGCATAAAGTAGCCCAAGATAGGTTGCAATACGGTCAAAATCAATGAATAGATAAAACCAAAACATTATTATTCAGCTGAAAATTGTTGAGGAATTTACTTTTGATCTTCAAGGTTGGGCATTTTAAGTATATTGCTTTAAAATTTTTTCTCTATGGTGTGCCAATTTGGTGGTTTTCGATTCCCTAAATTCACAGAAATGTTATGAGTATTTTTACTTATATAAAGTATTCTTGGTATCATTAAACTCTTTATTAAATCCAAGTAAATCTTAGTGCTAATATAGTCAAATAATTTTCATAAATTGGCTTCAAGTCGTATAAGTATTAATCGAATGAGGAGGCCTACGATTATAAACAAACCAGAATGCGTTATTAAAGCTATTCCTCTTCGTAAATTGACTTAGTGGGCACATTATTCTATGGATGAATTGTAACTCCTGTTACTTTCCGTATTATTCGATGGATAAGAATATAGAAATAAAAATAAAAATAGAATAAGACAATGGTGAGAATGGAAATATCACAGAAACGATATTCAGTTGATGGTAAAGTAAAATACTGATATATTTGCGTTAAATAAAATATTTTAGACGTTGTTATTCGACTGAAATAGGATAATAGTTTGTTTTTGTAGTTATTGTTATTATCATTCATAAGAAAAAATAAATCTTGAAAATTGTTGATTGTGCGTTCGATATTCATTTAGCTAAAGTTAAGAAAAAGTAGATTCCGCCGGAAAAATATCGACTCAGTTGAAGTTGAAAAAAAGCAGTCAGCGAGTTCATTTGACTCAAGTTGCTCGAGAACAGGAAACTTAATATTAAATGGATGTTTCACTTGAGTTTAATTATATTGCGCGGTTATATGAATTGTTTGATCTTTGAGTTATTTTGATCTGACTGAAAATGGCGACACATCGTCGCATGTCTAAACTCACTAAAGTGTGAAAAGTGAGATTCAGTCTAATTCTATCCTATATATCATACTGCCGGTTCGTATAAACTAATATAACACTTTTCTTTTTTATATCTAGGATCAGAGTGTAGAACATGTGGCTTAACACTGACTTTTTTGAACGGGAAAAAGATGTTTTGGCTGGACACACACACACACTCACACACACACACACACACACACACACACATATATATATATATATATATATATATATATATATATATATATATATATTAGTAAGGTTGGTTGGTTGGTTGGTTTGCGTTTTATGGCATATCAACCTTTATTGATTATTTAACGCCAAATCCATTTTCATGTAAATAGTCAGTTCTATTTCAAACAATTCAATTTAGCATGAGTACATAGTTTAATTGTCAAAAACATTTCTATTTCAAGTTATTCAGTTTAGTCATGCTGTTCTAATTTAGCTAATTCAGTTTAGTATAAGTACAGATTTTGCTTACACGCATTAAATGTCAAAATAGTTCTATGTTAAACAATTCAGTTTAGTGTAAATACAGTTTCAATGTCAAAAAACAGTTCTACTTCAAATAATTCAGTTTAGCATGAGCACGCAGTTTAAATGTAAGTACGGTTTAATTGTCAAAAACATTTCTATTTCAAGCTATTCAGTTTAGTCAAACAATTCAGTTTAGCATAAGTATGCCGTTAGTTCTATTTAAACCATAGATAGGGCCCTATCAGGTGCTACCACGCCGGGCCAGAGTGGACCTGGAAGCGATGGCATTGAAGGGGTACTTCGCATTCCCCAAAACCCCAGCATTACTGGAACCTCACCATCAGATTGTTTAGTGTCCTATCCAGGACACTCATTTGGGGGGAATCTTACCCCTCTGCAGAGGTGCAGTCATTGTATTCTACAGCCCCAGCCGACTGGGCAATACACAGAGTTAAATGTCAAACATTTTTATTTCAGATAATTCAGTTTAGCATAAGTACACAGTTTAGCATAAGTACACTGTTTAGATATCAAAACAGTTCTACCTTTAGTACACAGTTTAAATGTCAAAACAATTCTATTTTAAACAATTCAGTTTAGTATAAATACGCAGTTTAAATGAAAAAACTCAGTATAATGAAGGAAGCACGTTTTAGTTCTTTTCAACCGATAGATAGGACCCTTCTCAGGTGCTACCACTCCAGGCCAGAATGGACCTGGGAGCGATGGGAATAAAAGGGTACTCAACATTCCCCAAAGCTCCAGTATTACTGGAACCTCACCATCAGATTGTTTAGTGTTATATCCAGGACACTCGTTGTGGGGAGGGTCTTACCCCTCTGCAGAAGTGCAGTCGGTGTATTCTACAGCCCCAGCAATATTAGTAATGAGAAATGATTATTTGATCAAAACAAAATCTTTTCTTTTCTCCAGGTAACACAGGATGACCCTGCTAATTTGCAATTTTTTTGTATTGTATCAGCTATTAAACTTTTTTCTGAGGCAAGGCAAATGCAGATGCATACAGAGTGCACTATAAAGCATGCAACATTAAGGATATGAACATGGAATTGATGCACATAATCAGATTCTCGTTTTCCAAAAACGAATTTTTTTCCACGCTTAAATCCAACAAAAGTGTGAAAGACGAATTTAATTTGAAATTTCCCCAGGTGAATCTACGCTTTAAAACAAGCCGAAAATATTGAATTTAGTTAGTAAAGCGGTGAAATTTGAATTTCTTTGAGCTTTTATCCTGCTCTTCTGACAAGCATTTTAGAACTTGATTCCTAAGGGTTTAATACAATTTGCTTATTCTCATCTTATCGTGAATTGAGCTCTCCCAGTAGCCGATAACGGATATGTAAAAAGGATATGATAAAAATCCCCTTACTTATGCTGAGAATGACGGTGACTCTAGGGTAAGATATCCGACTGACGTCAGCTGGGTTTCGATCCCAGCGTCTCCTGTGTCTAGCCACTTTGAAGAGTTGTGATATATCGAAACAGTCTGTTTGTGGATGACAATATATATATATATATCGAAGGAGGCAATAACCAAGCCCGGTGACTCTCTTCACTCTCTGTCAAAGCACTCCTTACTTAGATATATATGGTTTATCACCGATATTTGACCTTTTATTAATATTGAAAACAATATTATCAACATTTATATATACATATATAGAGAGAGGTGTGTGTGTGTGTGTGAGTGTGAGAAAGAGAGTGAGAGAGAGAGAGAGAGAGAGAGAGATAACATTAAATCTCTGCGTTTACAAATGGCAAAACGGGACATTTTAGCATAAACTTTTCTATGCTAAGATACCCTTAGATTCGTGCGGCGATAATAATAAAATTGGTTTCCAATCGATTTGGCAACCGAGATTCGATTTACGGGAACATTTTCGATATACCATATTTGAAAATTCATCTTATGCAATTTACTTTAGTTATCTCCCTTGTTCTCAGCCTTTAAAAATCAAATTCTTTTTCAGGATTAATTAAAAAGAGAATGCAATAATTTTTAAAACATTTTCTTAGAAAAATCTTTTAAAATATATTTCTTAAACTTGTTACGCTTGCCTACATTTAATTTTTTAAATTCCTCCCCACCTCTCTCTCTCTCTATATATATATATATATAAAGAGCACTTTAATTGATTTTGATAATTGCTTTCTTTCTTACACACACTCTCTCTCTCTTTCTCCATATATATATATATAGAGAGAGAGAGAGAGACAGACAGACAGACAGACAGTGTAAGAGAGAAAAAAATTATTAAAATCAAATAAAGGGCTATATATATATATATATATAGGAGGTGGAGGACGTTAGCCCTAATTAACTGAGGGATTTAACACATGTAAAAGGAGTAAACAGAAAAATATAAAAAGATAATAATGTAGTTTGCAATTCATATTATTATTTTAAAAAGTCCACCTGCTACGAAAAATCAAGCATATGTTCAAATTAGGATGGGTCAATTGACAAGAACATCTTTTTTCTGTTTTCTTTTATTATATTCAGCGTATGGTAGCAAGGAAAAGACAAACACAGGTTGAAATTTTTTAAACAATTATATTAACAAAAGGGGAAAGCAAGGCGAGAAAGCGAAGAATAAACTGTACAATTTTGTAGCGTATAATATCAAGTGAAAGAATGAATCGAGGTGTGTGTGTGAAGCCAGAGTTTATGTACGGTCACGTATGTTATAAGTTAAGAGACTCACTTGGTAGGTATGGTGGTATAAGGATGATAAGGGTATCAGATGATCTCGGTGGTAGTAGCAGTCAGGAACGGGCGGCGTTGTAGCTAAGTCAGCAGTTGTTTACAGCAGGTGGTACGTAAGAAATCCGTCACAGTTCAGATGAGTTCTTATGGCCGTAGCGTGTTCCCTTCAATCCTCAGTAAGCCAGTCTGACGCCTTTGAAGATTTTAGCTGCTGAAATAGCTACCCTTTGGATCAGGTCGGTTCTGGGAATTTTTTTAGGGGGAGGATTGGCTGAAAAAGGGTATTTTTTAATGTGAATTAATTGCGCAAAGACACATTTTATTCATTGTGTCGGCAGCAGCCGTCAGGCTAACATCCTTCTCCAGCCACGTGTATGTTTTTTGAATGAAATCGTAAATCGGGAGAGATCTGAACCCTGCTATATGACACTTTATTCTTTTAATACTTTATTGTTTTAACCCCCTTTCATTTTCGCTTTAAAATTTGAATTCTATATATATGTATTTTTTTCATATATATATATATATATATATATATATGACAATTTTACCAGTTTTGAGTTTTCTTTCAGTTACATTATATCAGGGGCGGAGATGGGACTAGTGCTACTCGTGCCCGGCACGACCAATAACTCGGTCAATGTTATTCAAAATGGATTAAAAATCATCCAATAATTTCAAGCAAACATACTTAGTCTGATCTCAATTAAATTACGTATCTATTCAAGTTTCGATAACTAAGTAGCCAAAAGTTCATAAATATATCTGGGAATAATACAACGATGCTGTTTTGAACGGATGGTCTTTGTCTGGCCACCGTCAGATCCAGTGAACATCCCATAAAATCGGCTATAATGTTGAACACGCGTAATCCGTGCCAAGCACAAGACCCTTATAATAACAGTAATGTTAGAGAAATCCGCTTTTGGCTATAGCCAATAGCAAGAGCAACTCAAAATACCGTGCTCAAAAAAATTAGCACAATGTGACTGCTGGCAGCTGTCTTGGGAAGAGGGAGAGGGACCAAGAGAGAGAGAGAGAGAGAGAGAGAAAGAGAGAGGGTGGATAGCAGATTATAGCCGTCGCCGACGTCATCATCATCGCTATTGTAAATGTTGGTTAAACGGCGTGTTTTAATTCGTTTTTTCACTAACAGATCTCTATTTCTTTAATGAATGTTGCATATATTACATTCTGTAACTAAAATTTGTTTATTTGAATACATTTTCAACAAATAATCTTTGTCATCAATTTCTTTATTCTAATAAACATATTTTTCTCGTCATTGTAATGAACATCTCTTTTTTTGTATACTTTTGAAAGGAAAAAAATTATCTTATCTACTGTATTAACAAGACTACAAATTATATAGTATCTTGATTGTTTACAAAAAAAAAAACACCATTCAAGGTACGTTAGTCAATCTGTGCTATACAATGGAGAATCACGCAATAACAACTATGATGACTTACGGACCACGGGTTGGGAACTGAAGTTGACAGAAGGTGGGTAGGCACGAGTGGCAAAAATAGGCTTGAATCGCCACTGCATTATATATATATATATATATAGGTATTATTCGGTCCAATTAAAGCGGAGTTGGGAGGAATTCCTTCAGGACAAAAAAAAACATTCAACAGAGAACATTTAAATTTTCCTGGTAAAGAGCTCAATGTAACTAACATTACAGAGAAATAATTTCTTTAAGAAAAAAAACAAAACCGGTCACATAAGGATTATAAATTTATTTCCATCCTGTTAGGGATTTTGATACAAATCAAAAACACCAAAGAATAATAGGACTTGTTCAAAATGTAAATGAAAGAAAACTCAAAACTGGTAAAATTGTCATATATAGATATAGATATATATAGGAAAAAAATAGAGTTTTGTGTTTTCTTTCAGTTACATTATATATGTATATAAATAATCTAAAATGAATAGGTCGGCAGAGAAAGCTTTATATATATATATATATATATATATGGAACAAGAGAAACTTGAAAATAAAGCCAATATACCAGACTTATGCCGACTAATTACTCTTACTAAAAAAATAACTTCATAGATTTAGACTAAGATTAAACAGAGCCAAACTAAATACGCACGCGCGCGTACACACACACACACATACACACACACCCAAAAAAAACCACTCATACACGCAAACACAAATACACTTACACTCGCGCATAGAGACATTGATTAGCTTAAAAACACATTTATATGTAAGGAAATAATTATATTCTCGTGTGCATTAAATCCATCCAATGCCGTTGAAAGTTAGTATATATCCGAGTGTATGCATACGTGACTATATATATATATATATATACGAGCGCAGCGCGTCCACACAAACATGCATACACACGCACACACAAAATGCATATATATATATATATATATATACAAACATATTCATAACAAAAAACACCCATTTACATAGACTAGAAGTAAAAAGAGAAGAAAGAACAAAAAAGGGTCATTAACGAAACAACCAAAATCTTCACGGACAATTAACTCCAAAAGGACAATCAAAGACAATCAAAGACACAATCTGGAATCAAACAAAATTAAAATAGCCTATTAAAATATTCTCAACTATAAAGAAATTCAATGCAAGAATACAAATGGCTTACAAGGAGTAGAATGTCCGAACACGTGTCGCACAAACATGCGTTGTATTTAAAATAAATAAATTAATTAATACCAAATTTAAATCATTTGCAGACTTAACCTTTTAGAATATTTACTTTTTTCCCATTGGCCCAGCCAAAATCTCTTTATATATATATATATATATATATATATATATATATCATCACAATCATTAAGTCGTGCTGATAGCACGGAGTCTCCCAAATCATCCGTCCCTATCATCTATCACTCCTGACTGATCCTCTTGACAGCGTCCAGTGTCCATATCAAGCTGATGTATGTAAGTCTTTGCTGGTCAACTCAAACTGGTGTGTCCATGTTTTGGAGTTCACCTCTCCCAAACATGGCATGAGAAGAAAAAAAATGTTATATCAAGACAATTACCAAGAAAATTCTTAATAATCTTTTTTATTACTTTATTTGTATTTTCTTATATCCTATATTGCTAGCAAAACTTCCTTTATTTCCCAAAAATGTTTGTCCTAAAATAACATTGCTCAACTTAAATTTCGATAAAGGCTTCACTTCTTGATCAAAAAGTAAGACATATGCTTAACTTTGGGATAATAATAAAAGAAACAATACATTTCTCCTCATGCAGGCCATCGTATACTTGAAGAGTTGAACAAAACCAAAAGCTATAAAACTTTCGTTTCTCTTCACACGGTTTAGCATTAGCTGTAGCGAACGTATTTGAAAAAAAAAAAATATATATAAACAAACGATCACAGGAAATTTTCATCCACTTCTCGTATTTTAGCAAGCAATGTTTCACAAGTGCAAATGCCAATGACGAAAAACCTCATTTTGCTAACACATTTCGATTCTTGCTTATTGTTCAGGACAGAGTGAAATGTATTTTCCATCGTTATTTCTTGCTTCGTTGCATTGTTCGGCTACGCCTTATTTTGCAATTACCCGTATGATTCGTTATTCACAGCTTTGCACATACACGCTCATACACATATTTACACACA
The DNA here is from genome assembly GCA_963585895.1 of Sepioteuthis lessoniana. Classification (NCBI taxonomy): domain Eukaryota; kingdom Metazoa; phylum Mollusca; class Cephalopoda; order Myopsida; family Loliginidae; genus Sepioteuthis; species Sepioteuthis lessoniana. Next base: position 81,342,669 of record OY757911.1, read on the forward strand.
CAAATCTATCCCCCACTCTCTCTCTCTCTCTGTCTGTCTGTCTCTCTCTCTCTCTATATATATATATATGTGTGTGTATAACAACAGCAAATAAGTTGGTCTACTAACAAAAAGATCATAAGAACAACCTATTTCAAAAAGACGTGCTTCATGGCAAAAAATGCATACCTGATTATAAAACAGATATAATAAAAAAAAAGAAAAGAAAAGAAGGACCCCATGCTACATTAGGGTAATTATGTTTCGTGTTAGGCACTTAACAGGTGAGTATACATACTTTTCTTATCACTTTTTCATATATATATATATATATATATATATACACAACATGAAAAAGTGATAAGGAAAAGGGAATATATCCTTACAATTGTTTTTTAATTATTTATACGGATAATCTCTCAGACGGAATATCTGCGATGAGGTAAAGATGCACATACTTCCTTATCTTCTTCACCTTTTACTAGTTCAGAGAATTCATCTAATTGGGTAACAAGAAACATTGGTAGTGTTTCACAATTTTTAAAAGTTGGAAGAATTTCAGGTAATTTTATAGTTGTTGACTGATGTTACAGTTATCATTGATCCCTTTTTTTACCATGACGATATATCGTGTTCGATTAAAAGGGGGCCTACTTTTATTTTGCCTTATTTTGCTTTATTTTTAAATGCTTGATAATAAACATAAGTATTCAGAAATTAATGATGTCGGCAATTTACCCGGACTCCTCACTTCCTTCTTACTGTCTCTTTTATAGAGACATCATAAGAAGGGTTGGTTGGCTGTTTGGGTTTTATGGCATATCAACATTTGTTGTAATGACAAATCCATTTTTATACAAATAATTAGTTCTATTTTAAACAATTCAGTTTAGCATGGGTACACAGTTTAATTGTCAAAACATTTCTATTTCAAGCTATTTAGTTTAATCAAAGTTCTAATTTAAACAATGCAATTTAGTATAAGTATAGATGTTGTTTATACACGGCTTAATGTCTAAACAGTTCTATATTAAAGATTTCAGTTTAGTGTTAGTTTCTTTGTCAATAACACTTCAATATCAAACAAATCATTTTAGCATACAAAAACAGTTCCATTTCAAACAATTCAGTTTAGCATAAGTACGCGGTTTAAATGTCAGAACGCAGTTTAGTTGTCAAAAGCATTTCTGTTTTAATCTATTCAGTTTTATTTCAAACAATTCAGTTTATCATAAGTATGCAATTAAGTTCTATTTAACCCATATACAGTGACACGCATAAGTATTGGATACATGTTATTTTCTATTATAACTCTTGTTTATGTTCGTCATTTCGCCTGATATTTGGTTAGTATTATCTCGTAAAGTTGTTTTAGCTGTATGTGGAAAAAAATTAAAAACTCATGGTTGAATCCATTTTTTTATCAAAGTTAAAATTACCTTATGCAAAAGTATTGGATAGATGACACTTTTTTCAAATTTCCAATCAAAAATTTGCATTTTAAGACTTTAGATATTCAAATTTTCGATAGTATTGGAACGTTATCTCTGACCAATCAGAGAAGCACACAATTTTTTACAAGATAGTGCTGCTAATCATCTGACTCTTCGATTTGCATTTTGCAATCGAAGGACTAAAAATGGCAAAAACTAAAGAATTATCCTGAGATATGCGAGATAGAATCATTGAACGTCACCAAGTAGGACAAGGTTACCGAAAAATTAGCAAAGAAATGAATCTAGCACTAAGTACTCTAGGAAATATCATCAGAAAGTATAAGAAGTATGAAGACAGTACAGCAAACTGTCACGTGATAGCTCACGGAGACGAAGAGGTAAGACTGATACTATCCTCCCGTGTCGAATTAGCACTATCTAGCAGTCAAAAAGTGACCGTTAAGAGAGAATGTGGGTCACAGAGGGGATAAACAGATGTTGGCACTTAGTGACCTCAGGTCGCCGGACATCGGAAGGGGAAAGAGAGAGAAGCCAAATGATTGGCTGGGACCCCAAAACGGAAGTGGGGCTCCTTTCCCCTCAGCGGAAGTAAAGGACAAGAAGGTCAGTTTTTGAGCAGGGTTCATAGCGGGCAGACGAACCATAGCCACTTTACTCCGGGTTGTCTAAGGGGAAGAAGTTTAGCGGCCTGGTGGGTGTGTGATAGCGTGAAATTTGGGACCCCTTTGCCAGCGGTGGTCAGTCTGGCCCTAAATTATTCCCTCACGTAATATGCCAGTTAATATATGCCTGAGAGAAAAACTCTGAACAGGACTTATTCTGTAGGGGATCAAGTGCCAACCTGCCCCGATTTCGCGTCACAGATCTAAAATGGGGGCTCACGTCCGGGATTTAGTATTATAAATAATATTTATTGCTTGTAGTCGTGTGACAATTCCTGCCGTCGAAATCTACCCTGGGAGACCGTGAAAGAAAAAAAGGAATATTGTCGAAACAGTCAAATTACTCGTTGATATAACTGTTTGGAAAAATTGAAGAAAAATGGACAAAATAGGAAACTTTTTAAAATAACCCTCCATGGAAAAGTTGGAGAGGCTGAGAAAAAGCGAGATAGTGAAAATTGGCGAGAAGCTTGAGTTAAATGTTCAGAAAACTATGAAGAAACATGAACTCGTTAGAAAAATAGTTGAACACATGGTGGACGAAAATGTGCTCGAGGAAGCAGTATTAGAAGAGCTACCAACGGAAATGATAAGAATGACTCCAGAACAAATTGAACTGGAGAAAATTAAAATACAAGCCCAAATGGAACTAGACAGAAATAAGATGGAACTGGAGAAAGCTAAAATTCAGCAAGAAACGAGGCTGCGAGAAGTCGACTTGGCAATAAGAGGACGCAAAGGAAGCCATGTCAGTTTCGAAGTAACGAAGCAAGCGAGGCTAGTCCCAAAATTTGAAGAAGCCAACGTGGACGGATACTTCGCACATTTTGAGCGAACTGCGCTAAATCTTGGATGGCCGAAAGAATGCTGGTCAATGCTACTCCAAACTGTGCTGACAGGAAAAGCACAGAGAGCATATGCAACTCTGCCCACAGAAAATTGCGCCGACTATGATTTGGTGAAAGCAGCGGTTCTTAAAAGCTTCGAATTGGTTCCAGAAGCTTATAGACAGAAATTCCGAACACAAAGAAAAACTGAAAACCAGTCTTATGTGGAATTTCTGCGAGAAAAGGAGAACGCGCTGGATAAGTGGTGTGACTCTAAGAGGATAGACGGAGACGCTGAGAAACTCCGGCAGCTAATATTAGCTGAAGAATTCTTAAACTGTGTGCCAGAAGAAGTCAGGGTTCACCTAAGTGAAAGGAAAACTGACGTGACTTATGAAATGGCCGCACTAGCAGACGAGTACATCCTCACACACCGAAAAACGAAGGAAAAAACGTTCACGGGAAATAGAGTGAAGTTTAAAGCTGAGTTAAGCCCTGAAGGAAGACCTAAGGAAGAAAATAGAAGGACCTTCCAAAGTAGCAGCAGATCAGTGGTCTGCTACAAATGTGGAAAGGCTGGACACATAGCCATAAGGTGTCAGCTTGGAAAAGGTCCTGAAAGAAACCAGACCCAGCCGAGGAAACCTCAAGGAGCTGTAACAACAACTAGAGGGAACCAGTCCTATCGACCCTGGACGAAAAAGGGATGATAAAAGGCTCACACGGAGGACCAGTGGAAGTCTCAATTTTACGAGATACCGGAGCATCTCAGTCGTTACTTCTACGAAATAAATTACCTAAAGGGGTAATAGAAGCAACACGTGAGACTGTGATGATAGAGGGTATTGGCGGAAAGAGGGTAAAAATACCGCTGTGTAAAATAACACTAAAGTCCCAGTGGAAAAAGGGACCAATTAAAGTTGGTGTGGTAGAGAAGCTACCCATGACAGGAATCTCCCTCATACTGGGAAATGAGATAGAAACAAAAGGGTGTCACCCGAAAAAGCCGGTGAGAATGAACGCCAAACATGGAAAGAAGATGGCGAAGATGAACGCCAAAAATGGAGAAAGAAAGTTGGCGAAAATGAGCGCCAAAAATGGAGAAAATGGAGAAGGCAAGATGGCGGCAGAGCCACGTGCGAGATATACACGACATAGTCGCTCGCAGAGTGAGAAAGTGGAAAGAAAAGAAGTGAACCTTCCACACCTCAATAAACAGAAAGAGAAAAGGACCAGTCGTCAGAGAAAGGATGAAAGTCCAACGAATAATGGAAATGGATTCTCTAATACTTATCGAGAGGATAAGAGAAAGATAAGAGAATCCCCACACGTGGCTAGGGAAGAATTTGAAAAGGGCGACGAAGTCCTGCTACTCTCCGCAAATAAAGGACCACACTGTGGGGGGCGATATATAGGTCCCTACGTAATCTCACAGAGAATAGACAAGAGGACATACAGAATTGATACCCACGAGGGAAAGAAGCAGACACAAGTGTGTCACACAAACAAATTAAAGAGATATGTCCGTCAAGAAGGCCCACCTCGAAAAATTAAGAACTCGGAAATGCCGAATAAATTCGAGGAGAAATTAAGCCAGTTGTCTGTTTCAGAGAGAGAGGGCTTAGAGAAATTAATAAAAAAATACCCAGGTTTATTTCTCTAACACCCTACGAAAATGTAGTAGCGGGATATTCCTTCATAGTTGTTGAGAGAAAGAAAGAGAGAGAGAGAGAGAGAAACTAAAGGAAATGAGGAATTCTCGTCCCCAATGTTGAAATATGAGATGGACGAGAAAGAGGTTCGTCAACAAGTGACGAATAGGGGAAAGAGAGCAAAGAAAAGGAAGTTTTCTCCCCAAAGCTTTATAATTAAAATTATAAAGTCGTCAAAAGTGACGAAGAAAGAAAGAAAGAAAAAAGGATTTACCTACTCAAGGTTTGAAACATGATACGGCCAAAAGCCGAGAGAGAAAAAGAAAGAAAGGAAAACAAGATTAAAGAAAAAGAAAAGGAGAGAGAGAGAGAGAAAGAAAGAGAAGAGGAATTGTTTTCCCCTTTGATGAAAATTAGGAAGCACGAAAAAAGGAAAAGGAAAGAATTCATCAAAGCGTGAAGTGAAAGGGGATAAAAGAAAAGTAAAGTGTGAAAGAAAAAAAAGTGAAAGAAAAGGAGAGAGAACAGTGAAATGAATTGCCTTTTTTTTCTATGGTATTTCTGTTCATCCCCTTTCTTCTCTTAAGTGAGGAGATGTCACGTGATAGCTCACGGAGACGAAGAGGTAAGACTGATACTATCCTCCCGTGTCGAATTAGCACTATCTAGCAGTCAAAAAGTGACCGTTAAGAGAGAATGTGGGTCACAGAGGGGATAAACAGATGTTGGCACTTAGTGACCTCAGGTCACCGGACATCGGAAGGGGAAAGAGAGAGAAGCCAAATGATTGGCTGGGACCCCAAAACGGAAGTGGGGCTCCTTTCCCCTCAGCGGAAGTAAAGGACAAGAAGGTCAGTTTTTGAGCAGGGTTCATAGCGGGCAGACGAACCATAGCCACTTTACTCCGGGTTGAAAAAAAAAAAGATTAACTGAGACATGAGAGACCCCAGTCCCTCAAGCCAGTACTAAAAACAGAACAAAGTCTATTAGCCCGTAAAAGAAGAACGATTCTCCAGTGGAACCCCGTCGAAAATAAGATAAGTAACTTTGGGGACATTTTTCCTTTATACCCAAATTTCGTTTACCACTCACTCTCTCTCAATTTGAAGAAGGACAAAAGTCAGAAAGGACGTTTATATTCGTGGACTGTCCAATTATATGTTTTTGACACTCTGAACGTGTATATATAAGTAGTAAAGGAATTTATGTATTTTCATTTTACCATGTGGTCTATGTTGTTACTTCATGCTTTCTTTTCAGCTTCTATTCGCCTTATGTTATCTTGCTTAGAATTGTCCTATTAATTCCTAAAGTATCACACGGGAAACCGGAGTTGCCGACTACTACAATATTAATATTATTACGACTAAAACCTGTAGGCCCATATTCTTCTGTTGTCTAAGGGGAAGAAGTTTAGCGGCCTGGTGGGTGTGTGATAGCGTGAAATTTGGGACCCCTTTGCCTGCGGTGGTCAGTCTGGCCCTAAATTATTCCCTCACGTAATATGCCAGTTAATATATGCCTGAGAGAAAAACTCTGAACAGGACTTATTCTGTAGGGGATCAAGTGCCAACCTGCCCCGTCTTCACACGTGCGAAAATAAAGTCCCGTGATGGGATTTTAGTCGATTTTGAGTCACAAAACCTTCCAAGAAATAGAAGACCGAGAAAAATAAATGAGCGTATTTCAAGGTGGATCAGCAGAAATGTGCAAATAAACTTCTTCATTACTCGTTTTGAAATTAAAACTGATCTTGAGGGTGCTGGAATTAATGTAAGTGAGGATACCATTAGCAGAGCCCTATATCGTACAAGCTTTCATTCAAGATCACCAAGAAAAGTGCCTTTACTGAAAACCAAACATGTCCAAGACCGATTAAAGTTTGTTGAAACTTATAAAAAGAGATGTATGCAGTTTTGGGAAAAAGTAATCTGGTCGGATGAAACGAAAGTTAAACTATTTGGAAGGAACACAGCGACAAGTGTTTGGCAAAAAAATGGCACTGCCTTCAAGAAGCAGAATACCATCCCCACAGTTAAGTTTAGGGGTGGTTCCATTATGATACGGGGATGCTTTTCATCCAAGGGCACTGGTGAGTTACAAGTTATCCTTGGTAGAAAGAATGGTAGCATGTACAGGGAGATTCTGGAGAAGAACCTTCAGAAATCTGCAACTTCTTTAGGACATGGTCGGAATTTTGTGCTTCAACACGACAATGATCCCAAACATACCACAAAACTTACAAAGGAATGGTTTGGAAATAATAGTATTAGTTCTCTCAATTGGCCAAGTCAGCCTCCTGACTTGAATTCAATTGAGAATTTGTGGAATACTTTGAAGGTTAAAATTCCTAAGCGGAATCCATAAAATATCAAAGCAATTAGAGGAATTATGCAAGAAAGAATGGAGTAAAGTAACGCTGGATCAGTGTGGAAAACTTGTGGCCAGCTATAGAAAGCGACTCGAAGCAGTGAAATAAAACAGAGGCCACGCAATAAAATATTAAATTGACGTGTCCAATACCTTTGCATAGGGTAATTTTGATCTTAGATAAAAAGATGGATTCAACCATGAGTTTTTAATATTCCTTCCACATACGTATATTTCAACGACCGTAGATAGTTTTTTTTTATTAATTTCGTGTGTGTTTCCAATATCTTTAGAGAAATACTCTCACACCAACAGTCCCAGTTCAACTACCTTTTACCAAAAACATTTCCAATTTCGGTTTGGGTTGGTTGGTTGGTTGGTTGGTTGGTTTTACGATATGTCAACCCTTGTTTTCTTATTTTGTAACACGATCCTTTTCGCAGCAACGGTTAATGTGACTACGTCTCTTTGACACTTCACCAGTGATGCAACGCCGTAACCAAACCCCACTGGACCACTGGACCGCTGTCCCTCACAATTTCAGCCATGTTCTCTTGGGATCCTCTCAACAGCCAACGTTATGAGTGATCATGTTGAACGATTATATCAACCGTTTGGGTTTTTTCGGAGACGCACCTTTTTTCCGTTGCCGTTTTCTATTTTCGGCATATCTATTTTTATCAATACTATTATTATTATCCCATTTTCGGGGCGAAATTGTGTTATATAATTGCGGAAGCATTTTTCGTTTCATATATATTATCTTTCGGTTTAGTTAGGCTTAAAACCTTTCGGCTTAGTGCATGGGTAGGTGCAGGTGTTCATGCGCGCGCGGGGAGGATATGACAATCACAGATGTCACTATAAAAACCCCAGATAGGAAATGTAACTGGGGATGTGAATGAGGTCATGCCCAGAAACGATGGGCGGGGTTTCTTAATGATTTTGAATGAAAGCAGTGAGCTGAGATTTGGACTTAGACGGGACGAGTTGATTTTTCGGACCTGGGCGAGGCCAGTGCAGTTTGTGGACTGCGGGGTGCGCGCACGCGCGTTGGTTGGGTCAGTGAGTTGAGAGCTGACAATGGACGAACAGTTAGCATAGAAAAATTGTGTGTCTCTCTTTCCTCGTGTCGAAAACCTAAACTTAAAGAGGGTAATAAAAGCTTCGTACCTGAACTAAGAGAGTCGTCAGTGTTTCGAGTGTTTCGGGATTCCTATGCGTAAGAACATTCTATGAACATATATACATTTCACATATCCGTATTATGGTTATGTAACAATTGCCCAGGTCACAATTTAATACTTAAGTTGCTTTTTTCTGCTACCAATTATATCATTTCAAGTATACAAAGATAATAATCATTTGTAAACAATATAGTTTCATGTGTTATTTCAACACTCTTATATAGTTTCAAATGTTTCTGTCAAGTAGAGTTTTTAAAAAGATCGCTGTGACGGGGACGTTTCGGAGTTGACTTGAGAGTAATGGCAACGAAGGGGTGACTCTGCATTCTTCAGAGCATCAGAACTGGAGTATCACAACCGGATGTAATTCAGTATCTTGGACAGGATACATTTTCTGGTTAATAAATGCCTGGTGGGGTGTCATAAGGGTATGGATATACGTGATGACAGTCAAAAATATATATAAATCACATCATGTCTGTGGAATAGTGTCAAATGTTACATAGTGCCCCCACTACCCCCAAAATCATCGATGCCCTGGTATGGCAAATATATGTATTTACTATGCACGAGCAGAATGTCACACAAGGTCAATATTTTAAACGGAGTTTTGTTGTATTTTGGACTTCGACCCGGCCAAAAATGCCATTCCAAGGTGATGCACCGGAAGGAAGTGACACATTCTAATGGCAGTTAGGAGAGGAAATCGCGTGGGCGGAAATTGGCTGACGAAATGGGACGAGGTAAAAAAAATTTCCATGGTACACTCATAGACAGATGCACCGGAAGAGAGTGACCTGTGAACTGCATGACAGTTATTTCCGCTTGATGACGATCAAACATGCGATTTCAAAGATTGAGTTGGTGACTGAATGGGCGGTGAACTATTATATAACTCAGTCAAGACAGAAGTCAAGACAGTTCCAGTTAGAGATCAGACAGAGTTATAGACGAGATGTGGTAAGGAAAGCCACACCAGGCCGAAGGGGCTCGGGGTCCCCGATTGAGTTGTGTTCCAGAGAAGTTGCTGATAAGATGCAGTAAATACAGCCATCATCCAGCAGAGAGCTGGGCCGCTGGGCCTCCGGTTGAGCATATGGAGAACGAGAAAGACACAACGTTGACGGCCATAAGAGTGGGGGTCAAAATATTGCAGTTCTGTTCGGTCTCCAACTCCCTCTCACACGCAAACGTTACAAATAAAGTGAGAGGTAAATATTTTGTTAAAGAGGTCTTCGTGCGTCTTTATTATTGTGTCGTTATGATGCTGTAGATGACTATATAACAGTTTCACTGGTTTGAATTAAGAGTTTTCCTTCTGCTAGATCAGTTGCCTTAGCAAAGTTAAAGAACGCAGTCAACCCAACAATTTACATATAACTAGATGGAGAATAGTTGATGCATATCTTTCTCAAGAGTGTTAGTCCCATGGGATATGTAAAAAAACTTCGTTCGTGTGGTGGGGGGAAACCTCGAAGAGTGATGGCTCAAGTGCTGGACTACGACATCGTGGTAAGTGCGTTTGAACGCCAGTCCCGCGGTTACGTTCATTTTCGGACTAATACCCGTGGAGAAAGGTATGAACTCCCTCACCCCAGCTATGGTTTCTGCAGTACTTCTTCTTTTCCTCTAAAAGGGTTATTTTGGCATTAAACAACTTTCGAAGTCTAATATGCCATAAAGCAAATAAACCAAACCAAAGTCTCGTCCAGGATTTGAACCCAGTTCTCCGAATACATTTGCTACGACGATAACCATTACATCTCGAATGTCGCCTGGGTATGGCACATATGTTTGAATATTTGCCCATGAGTGATTGACAAGAATGAATTAAGAATTCAATGCTTACTAAGGTAGCCATGGGAAACATGAGAAAGCGTATGGGACACTCTATGATTGGCTATAGGCAGTCACATTGCATTTTTCATGTTTTAGATTAAAAAAATTAAAGAGGTGAGTTCGAGAAGTGAAGAGAAACAAGCAAGTAATTTAGTGAGGTAACGTTTTATAAATGAAAGAATGACTCTCTCTTCCATCAATTAATAAAAATTAATCAAAATAAAAAAAAAAATACTGGTTATCCCTTTTGTGAGATGGGTCCATACAAACGTAATATCAATATAATCGCTTAAAATGAAAGAAAAGAAACGAAAGAACGAAAGGATAGACGTTGAAAAGAAAGAGACGAAGAAAAAGAAAAAGAAAAAGATAAAAAAAAAGAAAGAAGGATAGAAGTATTACAAAAGATAAGATAAAGAAAGAAAAAGAAAGCGGTAAGAAAGGGAGGAAAGAAGGGATAAAATATGAAGAAATAAAAATGCGTGAAGAAAATTGAAGAAAAGTTTTAAATGCCTAAAGAAAAAATGAATGAAGTAAGTCCCTCATCCACCGCAAAAACAAAAACAAAAACAGTAACCGATAAAAATTAAAATTGAAATTAAAATATAAATAGGAAAAGAAATATTTAAAAAAAGAAAAGGTATATGAAAAGTATGAGGGTGATTTTTTTAGATACATTTGTGATTTCCTTCCAGTTGTTGGTGTCAATTGACAATCTTTTAGATTCAAACGATATAACACATAACTATAAAAATCTTTCAGACTTTTTAAAGGTTTCAAAACCAGTTATTTTTAATTGTTTTTTTTTTAAGTGTTAAGTAAGGAGTCCAGTAGATACTTTAATTTTCAATAACAATCGTTTTTCTCAAGAACTTCAATAATCAATTTATTAGATCAATTAACCCAATAGCTTCTTCTCATACATTCTTTTAAGAGAAATACTCTAAGCGGGTGAGAGTTAGGGCAGGGTTAGGGTTGGGTTTCTAGTTTAATTTACGAATGTGAGGGCAACCTAATGCTTAACTAGATGTAGAATTGAATCACCAAACCAGATTCAAACTCAGCCTAGTCAGATGAGGCTGTAGAATACGCTGACTGCATCTTTGCAGAAGGTTAAGCTCCCTTCCACAACGAGTGTCATGGTTATGACACTGAACTTTATCTCATGAGGAGGCTTTAGTCTTGGAGCTTTAGGGAATGTGAAGGGCCTCTTCATTGCCATTACTCTCAGGTCTAATCTGACCCACACTGGTAGTTTCGTTTAGGCCCCCACCAATGGTTTTAACCATCTAACTGATGTTAAATTGATTTATTAGTATTTCATTTGGAATCATTTTGCTGAGTGCAGTCAAATGAGCTATGGTTTGTTTAAAATGTTACTCACAAACTATTCGTTAACAGACGATATATATTGGATAAATAAAATTTATAAACAGGATTTGGCATTGAATAGCCTACAAGGTTTGAGATGCAATAAAATCAAACTGATCAAACTTTGATTGCAATAGTCTGAATTGACATCAAACTAATGCTTTTGAAAAAAGTATGGATCCATTTCTTCTTCAGCAAGGTAGTTGTTACACTTTAGCCCTGCAAAAAGGAATCCATATTAAATATTTGATGATAGGCTAAATCACGGATCATTCCTTGGTACTAATACAATGTGACCCAGAATAACCTGTTACATGTTACCTGGAGAGGAGATGGCTACTAGCAATTTATGTCAGAAATCTTTCATTGCAACTGGTAACTTATAACACAGTACAATCTGTCACATGTTAATTGCTGTAGAGATTGGTACTGCCAAGTCAGGCCAAAGCTTATTCCTTGCTGTTGGTAACATATAAAAATGTACAATCTGTCATATTACTTTGAGAGGAGATATTAACAATTAATTCAGGTCAGGGTTCATTTCTTGCTGCTGATGCCATATTAGACAGTAAACTCTATCATATTACTTGGAGAGAAGATGGATATTGTCAAGAAACCCTTTTATATTTAGAGCGGTCATGAAGAGGAATTATTTGGCAAGACAACTTCACAACTTTATAGTTCATAGGACATATTTATGTCCATTAGATACCAAAATATACATTGAAATTTATGTTTCTTTAACTTATCTTCCTTCGGAGCTAAATTGATCTTAAGACAACATTTAATATTAATTGATAAATAGAAATGAAATAAGTGTGATTAAAATAAACTAAGTAAACACAATTTTTAACAATAATATTTAATATTTTTTTCATTATGTTGTATAGCTACATTTTACATATGCAACTATACATACACATGCATGCAGAATCATAACGACGACACAATAAAGACCAGCAGACACAGTTATTTAGAAAAATATACCTCTCACTTTGTTGTAATGGTTATCGTCGCAGGATATGGACACGGCGATACGAGTTCAAATCCTGGACCTGACTGATTGCATTTCACATAACACTAATACCCTTGGGAAAGGTATGAATCCAAATATTCTCCCTCCAGCTATGGGTAAATAGTAGGGCAGACTTGGTTCTTCAGCCTTGGTGAGGCAACTAGTCTAGGAGAAGGAAAACTCTGAATTCAAACCTGTTAAACTCCGCTTAAAAATTGACCTTGTGTCATATCCTGCCCGAGCGGAGGGGGTGGTAAATATGACCTCTCACTTTATTTGAAAGGTTCGAAAGGGTTAATAAAGGTTTTACTGTGTGAGAGGTGAGTTGGAGACTGAACAGAACTGCAACATATTTACCCCCACACTTCTGGCTATAACAATATTTCTTTCCAATTTTCTAGGGCAGCTCAACTGGGGGCCTGGGGGCCCAGCCTCTGCTGGGACATGATTCTCATTCCAGCATCTTCTCTCCAACTGATCAGAACTTCCTGTCGCCGGGGTTATATATAGAATTTGACGTCCACCTACTTCCTGCGAGCGTCACAATTTTGCACTTAATTCAACCCCTCGACAGTCAAGATCGACCCTGATCTCCTGATATCTTCGACCGAATGCACTTGTTACTTACACATATTATTCTTATCGTATTAATGACAGCTGAAGGTCGATTTTAATCAATTTATGACAAAAATTTTTAATCTGAGATTCCATGCGATGAAAAGTTTTAATCTCAGTTGTTGGCTAAGCTGCGTTTGGCTTGTAAAATCTGTATTACACACAGAGCACCAATAAGTATTTTTACTTTAATAAAAGATACATCAATATATTACTAAAATCCTCATTTTATATGTATTGTTACGAACACGAATTCTTTTTTTATCTCTTTTCTTACATTGTGAAGAAGTTCTATGCCGTAGAAAAGTGACACCAACCTTCAAAAAGAGAGTTGGCTGTTCACTGAGAAACATGGAATCAGAGGCCCATTTTTGGTAGAGTACGAAGGAGCGTCTTATTCCTATATTTGCTTTATCTTTAATATTTACTGCTTTTTGGATTGTCCGTCAGATTTTGCGTACTTTTTGAAAAAAAACAGCGAGGTTTCTATCCTTCCTGTTCTTAAGTTTTGCTTGTCAAGCCTCCATACTGTTCCTCATTGTTGCTCTAATTTTGCCAGCTGTTTTTTTAATTAGGAAATTCTGACTCTGCTAGAGTCAAATTCTGGGTTGAAATGACATTAAGAAGTGTGTCTTTAAAAGTCGAATCAGCAGAAGGATTGGTCCATAACTGTATGTATTTAACTGTTACCTATAAGAAAACCCCCCAAAAAACTGTACACCATATTGGGATTCTTATATAACAACAAGCATAAAATGTTCGAACTCAGAGAATAAAGTAATATCCAGTCCAATTTGCAATTAAGTGATAACTATATGGCATATTCCTCCACTGAATCTATCTATCTGTCTATCTATCTATCTATCTATCTATCTCTAAAATTCTCATTATATCTGTACAGAACTGTAATCAAGCAAACATAGAACACTGTAGTAATATTTTAATAAGAGCAATACATTTAAAATCTTCTAACTCTGAGAATATTTTAATTTCCAGCAAAATTTGAAATTAACTGATAATTTTGTCGCGTGTACATTAGACCTGAGTATTATTTTTAATAATCCAAAATTCTCGATATAACAGAGATAGCTCTGAAATAATAATCAGAAACTGTTCCTCTTTCCTAAATCGAAGCATTAATAGCGTCATGGCCGGCTGTCCCAACTGTAACTCGATGAGTTCACGGATTAGAGACACTAAAAACTGCTTTGTTATTACTTCAAACGTTGTGGAAGAAACTTTTAGATGAATATATCTTGTATGTTTTTTTTCTTTAATAATCAATGAAGAATAGCGATTGCTTCAAAGAAATCTTTTTTATTACCTCAAAATAAACATTAACCTAAAGGCTTAACTCGCTTCGGTTTTGGCAATAGAAAAGCCATTATTGGAGCGTGCCTCTGTAAAAATGAAGTATGACTTGGGTTGACACTGAGATAAAACCAAGAACAGGTTTCTTTTTCAATCATTTCTCTTTTTCAACTCCTCAAAATCATTCTTTGATAAAAAATAAAAAATAAAAAAATAAAAAAAACGAAAGAAAAATAAAACAATATAACCATCTCGCAAATATTTCTGTTTGACATTTAACACTTCAGTAGGCTTTTTTTTTCAGAGAATTTTTTTCTATATCAGCTAAAACTGATACCACTTTTCAAATCTTTTTAATGTCGCTCTATCTAAATTATTACTCATAAGCTGTCGTCGGAACGCGAAGTGACGCAAAGTTCCCGCTAAAATAAAAATGAGTTAAAGCTATATTCAGTGTCAGCAGTAATTTCCGTCCATGGACGCCGTGAGGCACTTTTTCTCAGCGTTTTCCCCTCAGTATCAAACAAGACACGGATTCTAATATGATATGCCACTCTCCGAGGCCAGAGATGAATGTCTGTCTTCAATAAGAAGTCGTACGCCATCAAACTGATTTATCAAGCCAATGAATCGGGCCGAATCATTCGCTTGCGGTAGGGGTCAGTGAAAGATAAATTGAAGAGCTCTGAGGTTCGCTGCTCTGATTTCCTCTTCCACGTAACTCTCTCTTTAATAGATACCAAATATTTGCCAACCTAACCTACCCTTATGAATGTTGAAATAATCTCCTCTTTTTAGCTTTCCTCAGATAAGTAGGCATTATTTTTTAACTAACTTGACCCAGAGCACTGAAACTGACTCGGTTACCGGGCGTTGCTCGGGATTAAAATAATACAACAAAATGCTTTGATGAAATAATTTTGACGAGCCAAATCAACCAAAGTTTAATTGGAAACAGACAACGGACATTTAAGACCCATACGTCATTATGATATTTCAAGCTTAAGCTTATGTCATTCGTTAGTCTTACGAGACAATGGATCTGGGTCTGGATCTTGGCATAGGTCCGGGCAATATTGTATAGAAGCCCAGCTTCTGTTCATAGCGTTGGTCTTCACGCTTCAAGACAAGGTTGATGTCCAAGAAAATGGTAAGTTGCCATAAAACCAGTTTAGGTTTGGTTTATTTTATGGTATATCAATTCGTTATGAGTTATTTGATGCAGAGATTTAATTATTTTCTAAAGTCTTGATTACAGTTATATCTCTAATGTTCCTTTGCATTTTTTAATTGACCTTTTTTCTGTTTGTCTGTGATCATTTGTTTGAAAAGTTATATGGTTTCATATATTCCAATTTTATGCTAATAATTCATACATAACATATCTGTTTTCAAGTAACTATTCCTATCTAAATTCGGCTAAAACGAAATTTCTTCCAAGATGTAACTGTGTCAGTATTTCTGTATGGTTGGACGAAATGGTCTCTAACGAAACGATACAAGTCTAGATAAGAACTACTCATGAATACTGAGTTTTGTTTTGAACAAATTCTGCAAGCACCACTCTACGAAATAGCGTTTCTACAATCACTTGCCTCCCATCTCATAAAACATCCAAATTAGACGAAGAAGACATATGAGGCCCTGCTGATGTAGTAAGGAGAAATTCAACAAAGATGATCTCCTGTGGACTCCTCCTCATGAACACACTAGTGCCAGCCGACGAGCAAAGACATTCATCAGCTCTGTGCAGACACTGGATGCCGTCTACAGGACCTGCCACGAGGAATAGCTGATAGGAACTGATGGTGAGAGTTAGGGGAAACACTGATATCAGCACGACTTGCTCATGATGAGTATTATATCCCAATGTGCAATATCAATTTTGCACAATATTTCTTATTACGGTTTGTAAGACGTGTGGGTTTTTCCAATAGAATTTCAATGTCGAAAGTTTAACGAATGATTATGTTGATATCGTTTTTACTCTTTCAACTTTATGTCCTTAAGGAGCACGGTTTGATAGTAGGCAATGTAACTAAGTAAAAATTGCGTATAAAACACGAATCTACATCTAAACGATTGGAGGTGTCATCTGTTCCTACCGATCAAGGTTCTTAGGAGGTTCTATAGACGACATTCTGTGTCTGCACAGAGTTGATGAATGTAAGTCTTTGCTGGTCTATGTGTTCATAGGAGTTCATTCTTATTTCACAAGCAGTGACTATTATGCCTTGCTCTTATGGTTTTGGCATTAAATTACCCATGAAGTTATATATGCCATTGAAACAAAAAACCGAAAATAATTTTTTTTTCAGTTTGATTTTATGCAAACTTAAAGATTATTCTCCGTCCTCCACTGGTGACACACACGAACGATTGGTACGAACCTACTGATATTTAGATTGCAGCAAGATTCTCTGAATGTGAGAATATAAAAAGGATATAAATGCACTACAAAGGTCGTTTTTAAAATGCAAAAAAATTCAGTACTTTTTTTGAGGATTTGTTTTGCTTTTTTATTTGTTTTTTTTTGTTTGTTTTTTTTCTCTGTTTTTAATTTGATGAAGTCATTTTTCATTATTTTCACGGGAAGATCCAACTTGTAGCATCCAAAAAATGTTTATCTCATTGTTGTATAGTGGCTCGTACAACGTGGCAACCGGTATCGCGAGAGTATAAAAGACGCCGTGTCTCTTAAGTACGGAGAGGCTGAAGCAGAAAAAGAAGCAGAGAGATAGCTTTGAAGGACGTCGGTCAGTAATAAGACCAACTTCGGACGTAACACCAACAGCGCAAGACTTATAATACTAGTCTGACTGTACCACTTGAGTTAATAAATAATTAACTCTGTTTCAATATGTATCTTTTCCTTACCACGAAACAACACTTATTATTAATGAGATAAAAACATTTTTAAATAAATATCAAAGTCACTGTCTGTTTGTGCAGAAATAGTATATATTGCAATCTGATAACATTCAGTGATGTTAAATGATCTTGGAAATTGATTTCACACAAGAGAATTGTCAGAAAAGTTCATATGGTGATTTCATATCTGTGGTCTCATTCCATGAAAATATCCCGCTCAGCGTAAGAACTTTTCAGCCAATCCTCGAAGTCTCTATTAGAACCCAAGGTTGAATCAATATCTAGGTTAAAAACAGATCATACAGATGGACACAAACATGCAACTACACAAATTTTGGTTTGCTTCTTTAGATAACATTTCTATTTCCACTGAAAATCAACAATTGATTATCTATTGCAATTTATTAAAGAATTTAGTTAGTGTTCATAAATGTCACGTAATAGATAGGTGTGATCTATTTTTGACTTATCGTTTAGCCTTCAAATTAAATTTTGAATCAGTAAATAGTATAGAGAAAATACACCCAAGGATGATGGTGGCTACTTTTAATAGCCATCCCAGAGCATCAATCATCTCCTACTACAGCCCAACCAATATTAGTGAAGAAACTGAACACATCGCCTTCTACGATGAGTTATCCTCTCTTGTGCGTAGCATCCCGAAACACAACGTTCTCATCATTGGCGGAGACATGAATGCCAAAATCAGGAAAAACGGAAACCACAAATACAGCCAACACAACTCGTCAAATAGGAATGGACAACATCTAACAGATTTCACGATAGAAAATACATGCCTAAATACAAACTTTCAAAAAAGGGAGGGAAATTATGGACTTACACATACGCAAACAATACTAAAGCACAGATAGACAACGTCTTTATAAACAAGAAATGGAATAATAGCGCAGTGAATTGTGAGGCTTACTCTTCTTTCGTGGGTGTGTCCTCCGATCACCGAATTGTCACGGCAAAAATACGATTGAGCCTACGAAAGAACGCCATCCAAACAACGACCACCATACCCTATGACTGGGCCCTTCTTAATAACAAAGATATTTGAGATAAATATGAAACAGCATTAAGAAACAAATTCGAAGCACTACAGGAAAATACAGAAACACGTACTCCGAATGACGAATATGAGAATTTCGTTACGCCCACTTAGATGCAGCAGCGAAATACATACCAACAAAACATAGAACTAAATCTAGAGTCCCATGGGAGACATTAGCGGTTAGAGAAAAATTTGCAGCCGTGAAAACTGCCTCCAAATGCAATAGGAAGTACTCAATTAACGCAAATGCCCTGAAACTAAGAAAGGCGCAAAATGAATTAGCAAGCATATACCTAAAAGAACAGACAGAATACATACAAAATCAAATTGATAAGATTAGAGACTCAATGGAAGATAGGCAATCTAGGATAGCATGGCAAACGATAAACGAAGTAATCAGAAGAAATAGCACTGCCAAAGTTAAATTGAAAGCTACAAACAAACAAGAACGAATAAAACTGTGGAAACAGCATTTCTAGAATCTACTAGGAAACCAACCAAAAGTTACGCATGAACCAATCACAGGAATTATTAGTAAGCAATTAGACACCAAACTGGGACCGTTTACGCTAGAAGAATTCGACCCGCAAGGCTTGATGAAATTCCCACAGAAATATGGAAGACTAGACAATTCGATGAAATACTGCTCCGACACTGTAATGCCATTTATAATCAAAATCCGATAGACTGATGGATGAATGGATGCTTCCTCCCTTTCCTTAAAAAGGGTGACCTCGGATAAGCCTAGAACTACCGAGGTATAACACTTACATCCATAGCCGCCAAAATATACAATGTCCTACTACGCAACCACATAGAACCCAAAATTGACAACATTCTCAGGAAGAACCAAAATGGCTTCCGGAGAAATAGATCCATGACCTCACAAATATTGACTATCCGTAGAATTCTAGAAGGCGAACACACAGAAAACCTACAAGCAACAATATTATTTGTCGACTTTACTAAGGCCTTTGATTCCATACACAGAGAGAAGATGGAGCAAATTCTACTTGCATATGGTCTACCTAAAGAAACCGTCACAGCCATAATGTTTCTCTACAGAAACGCCCAAGTGAAAGTGTGTTCTCCGGATGGAGACACAAACTACTTCGACATTGTAGCTAGGATACTGCAAGGAGACACACTTGCTTCATACCTCTTTATCATCTGTCTAGACTACCAGCTTAGAACATCGATCGATAAAATCAAAGAAAACAGTTTTGAGCTGACAAAGAAGAGAAGCGCCAAAAAAATTACCGACGCCGATGACATAGCGATTCTGGCAAATGCATCCACCCAAGCCGAAACCCTATTGCATAGTCTGGAACGAGCTTCCACAGGCATTGGGTTCCATTTCAATACACACAAAACGGAGTATATGGGCTTTAATCAAGCAGGTGACATTTCCACACTAAACGGTAGCTCTCTGAAAGTAGTAGACAAGTTCACCTACCTAGGAAGCAGTGTCTCATCGACCGAGACTGACATCAACACGCGACTAACAAAGGCATGTACTGTTATCGATTGGTTATCGGACATATGGAAGTCAGACCAGACCGATAGAATAAAACGCAGTTTCTTCCAAGCGTTGATCGTATAGATACTGCTATATGGATGCTCTACATGGACGCTAACTAAACGGATGGAGAAAAAGCTTGACGACAATACACAAGAATGCTGCGATCAATACTGAACAGGTCCAGGAGGCAACACCCCACAAAGCAGCAGCTGTAGGGCCACCTACCACCCATCACAAAATCTATCCAAGTTAGACGAACCAGACATGCAGGACACTGCTGGAGAAGTCGGGATGAGCTCACAAGTGATGTACTCCAATGGAACCCTTCACATGGCCGGCAAAAACAGGGTGACCAGCTCGAACCTACATACAGCAGCTCTGTAAGGATATGGGGTGTAGCCCTGAGGACCTGCTGGAAGCGATGAACGATAGGGAGAAGTTCGAGAAAGGGTCAGGGATATCCGTGCTGATGGCACAAGATGATGAGATGATGATGAAATGCGTGGAAAACACTGTAGGTTCAACCATTATGATTGATTGTTATTGAACTTTATGTCAATCTAAGACCACGGCTCTCAATGGATGGTTTCAATCAAGTGACAAAAACGGTTTTAGAGTTAGAAATGAGAGTCAGTTAGTGATAGACACTCAACGTTAGTGATTGAAACGCACCATCCTTGCACTGATTCCCCGTTTAGTTCGACAGGTGATGAAATTGTGATCGCTAAGAAATAAAGGTAAAATGTGCACATAAAATTGTGATTAAGTCATCATTCCTCATCCCAGTAGAGAAGAATTTAGAGCGATGGCAGATGACGACAGAAGAAAATAAATAAGACAAAGAGACACCAGAACGAGACAAAACAACCGACAGATGACAGAAAGAAGTGAAGAAAAAGATGAACGTTGACTGATCATTCAAATAAAATCCATAAAACTAGAATGGTAAAAAGCAAGAGAGGTTTAACAAATAATCTGAATGAATACGTAACTCAAAAACGTGCACCTGCTAAAAGCACAGTTTTTTAACTACCCCTAAATTGGTTGATTACCTGATTTTAAATTTTTTTTCCGCACTTAAGCAATAGAAGATGGTATTTCTTTCAAAAAACGTTTCTTCAAAATCTGGAGATAAAATATTTTAAAGTTATTTTAATTGTTTTGTTTTCATGGATCAACTCGCTCATTCAATTTCTTGAGACCCTACCAATTTGACCTTGAGCCAGACACAGATAACCTAGTTAGATATCTAAAAAAGAACACACAGGTGTGTGTTATATAAAAAAGACACGCAGAAAAGTTTACTGGTGTCGATGATCGTTATTTAAAATTGCTAATAATTTCGGCTTTAAATATTGTCATTCAATTAAATATAGGAACAAAAACAATAAAAATACTTTATTGCTTGTAAAAGGCATAATTTCATCAGAGAAATACCACACACAGGTTCAATTATGCAAAAATAAACTAAGACCAATACAGAAATAGAAAAATATAATCCACACACACACACACACACACACATATATATATATATATATATATATATATATATTTCATGAATGAAATAATAGATAAATCGACTGGAATTTGAAATTTGAATATCATCCGGTAATCTGATCCATGATTATTATTATAATCATCTTTTGCAAGTCTTTTAAAGCAAGTTTTATTGGTGGTTTTTCATTGAAATCTTTGTGAGAGCTACTACCCTCAGGTCCCCATTAATCTTCTGAGTATTCAAGCTGATCTTAAAAATACTGCTACGGGTATGATCTTGATTATTTCTCTAACCTTCGGATTCCCCCATTTTCTTTCCCAGGTCTTTGAGGACTCTTCTATGCCCACCAACTACAATCGGTTTTGATGTTACCTACAAGTTCCACAGCTTGTCAGCTCTCTAGCAAGATCCAAGTATCTGCTTATCTTTTCGCTCGCTTCCGTTTTTACACTATGGTCTGCTGGACCGTCAAAATCCACCTGATGAAAAGTTCATTTCTTCTCGTTAATTAGTAGTAGGCCAAGTCTTCTAGCCGAGATTGGGTTATCCGTTTATATCCCAAAGTCATAAAGATGTTTATGTATATCATATTCATTCTCAATGAATGTCAAGTTCATTTTTTTTTTTCATTAATTAGCAATAGTGTTCTGGCAGAGATTGTGTGATCCCCTGGTATCTAAAAGTCTCAAAAATTTTATGTGTCACATTTTCCATAACAAATTCTGGTTTGCGTGTGTACCATTTATCAACATAGTCAAATTTTAATCTTTTGCAAAATTCCCAAAGGATTTTCTTTTCTACTCAGACATGTCTCTCCTTCTATTACTTTGTGTTAATTTGATAACTTAATTTATCAGCTTTATGATCTCTCTGTCACCACAAAACCTCCATTTGCTATTATTTTCCCTTTGATATTATTATTATCCTTATTTTACTTCCTGAAAGCATTTCACAACAGCCTTAGCTGATAGTCTTACATACGATTCTGAGTGGCAGCAAACAGAGTAACTTGGATTTTGTACATCGCTATCTGCTTTTTCATTTGATCTTTTAAATTTGCACAGAATTTATTTCATAATAGTTACAATACACGTCTTTGTAGTAAATTAAAATATGAAACTGGAGTAAAATTTTAAATCTTTTTAAGGTACGAGGATCATTAAATGAGTTTCCAGACTTTTTTCGTATGGACACTTTTATTGATAGTACACACATGAAACTCTAGTCCCCTTCGAAGTAATCTCCTCCGGCTGCAATGCACGTGTTGTACCGTTCCAACACCTTCTCGAAGACCCCATGGAAGTCCTCTTGTGTGATCGTGTCAATAACCTTCGTCACAGCCTCTTTCATCTCCTCAATTGTCTCATAACGATAGCCTCTGAGCTTAGGGAATAACCAAATGTCACAGGGAGCAAGGTCTGGACTATAGGGAGGCTGGGGAACTGTCTTGATGCCCATCTTGGTCAAATAGTCTGTGACAAGGATGGAGTCGTGAACTGGTGAATTGTCCTGGTAGAAATGCCACTGAGCCGATTTGAAGAGTGCTGGTCTCTTCCGACGGAATCTCTTCCTGAACTCCCTTAAAACCTCAACATAGTAACCCTAACCCTAACCCTTTGGCCAATCAACTCTGGTGTATTGACTTCCTTACTCCTCCCACACCTCTCATCATCCATACCAGACTCCTTGCCTTCCTAGAATCTCTTATGCCACTCAAAAACTGATGCTCGATTCGTGCAATATAGTCCAAAAGCTGTGTGAAGCATTCCATATGTTTCTGTGGCATTTTCCAAGTTTAAAGTAGAATTTAATTGCATATCGTTCTTCCTCACGTCCAGATCGCATTTTTGAAATTCACCAGCTGCGACAATCAGTATTTAGTAGGGTGTATTTCAATTCCTGTTGTAGCTGTTCATTTGAACCTGAAATCATAAAAATTAGTCAGTCAACTCATAAGATGTATAGTAATAACATACTGAATTTTCAAGAGTCTACGACAATTCTAAATTCCTGTACAAAAAAATCTGAAAACTTATTGAAGGCCCCACGTATGTAGATTATCGATGACACTATATATATTAATATAACTACATTCTTCTTTTTATTTATCACTGAAGTTATTTTGTAATTTACTTTATTTGACGGTAATAGAAGCGTCTCGAACTTTTTTTTTAGTTCTAAACATTCTAAACATAACAGTTTTGTTAATGGTAATAGTAGTGGTAGTGGTGGTAATAGTGATAATAATAAGGAAAAAACTTTCTGTTTCAACATGTGGATATGTAAAAAATATATATGTACATGTGTTTCTGCATATTCTTTATACGTGATCGAAATAAAATTAGTCTTTCTAATATTTAAAAGAAATTAGAATAGAATTAAAGAAAAGAAATCATGTTGTCAAACTTTTATGCAAGAATAATTGTCATAATGTAAATAAAATCAATTACGAAAATACAGAGATGCATATCTAAACAGCAAGTCATTTTTATATGTGGCACTCAGATTCAAATCTCAAAGCAACGCGTGTGAAAAGTGTTTAAATGTTGATAAAATTTGAAATCTGTAAAGATTTAAAGATAGAAGATTAAACCCCACACACGCGGATTGAAATAAAAGAGGAACAGTTTGAGCTACAGAAAATTAAAACTTAAGAATCTTAAAGGCTTATATATATATATATATATATCACCAAATCATGTTGAGAGCACAGAGACCTCTGTCTCTCTCACACTATCTCTCTCGATCATCCTTCACACCTGGCAATTTTTCTAGGTTCCATCTTGTGTCCGCACAGAGTTGATGTAAGTCTTTCCTCTTCAGCCAAAACTAACACGTTCATATGCGTGTGTCCATAGAAGGACGTTGCTTAAGAGTTCGTCCTTTCTTCTCCAGCGCGGCCCCATATGTTTTGTTCATCTCTGCTGGTCGGCCAACGCTGGCACGTCCATGTACATGACTCCAAAAAAATACGTCACTAATGAGTTCGTCCTTGCTTATCCAGTCCTTGCTTTTCCAACACTTCGCCATATGTCTTGTTCATCTCTGCTGGTCGGTCAACACTGGCACGTCCATGTGCATAAGTCTATTGAAGGACGTCCTCTATGCTTCTTCATCAGTGCCCCATATGTCTTGTTTGTCTTTGCTAGTCTGCCAACACTGGCACGTTCAAATACATGAGTCCATTGAAGAACATCGCTTATGAGGTCGTTCCTTCATCTCCAACACTGCCCCATATGTCTTGTTCGTTTTTGCTAGTCGGCCAACATTGGCACGTCCATGTGCATGAGTCCATAGGAAGACACCGCATTTTTTTTTTTTTTTTGCTAAGACTTCAATTCAGATATGATGGAAGCAGTGCATTATATACCTTAGATGCTGCATCAATTTTTTAATCCTTAAAATGTCTGATTACGACTTTTTGTTAGTCATTAGTGATTTTTTATAGCGGTCTTTCAGTAATTTCAGGAGGGTTTACGAGTGAATTCTTGAAATACTCTTCGCACTTGAGAAGTCTTTCTTCTTGGATGGTAGCTTTTAGTTTTGCTGGTGATACGCTCTTTCATCCTCTGACTTCATTTACTATTCACCATGTTTGGACTTGGTTCATGGCAATCTTTTGTAGGCTATTTTTCCTCATCAGTAGACGCCAACATCAGTGATGATTAGCAGTCGGTTCCTGATTGAACTATTTGATCCTGGTCGTTAAACTATGAGTTTATTCCGACCAGAATTTGGTGAAACGCTGTTGACTCGTCTTTGGATTAATCCACAATACTCCACATGTACCATACTGCTTACCACGGCTTCCGATGATATATGCTTGTGTTTTTTACGGGAGGAATAGCTGTATTGGATTCTTTTCTTTTTCCCCAGTTTTGCAAGACTAAATTCCAAACTATATTTCATACTGATAAACGAATATATGCTTCTTGTTTATGAGTATATAATCTAGCTGTGTTTTAACGTTATTTGGATAGGTGTTCGTCCATTGTTATCCCACCCTTTATTGTAATTTAGTGATTTTGATATGAAGGACTGCGCTTGAATGAAAAATCTGTTAGATATTCACCATTTATATTTGGCAGATTATGTGAACAATATCTATAATATTCAACTTTGCCTAATTGAATTATTAACAGGAAATTTACGATAACTGAAAGAAACAAATTCGATATTCTCCAGGAGATATATGAAACACATACTCCGAATGACAAATATGAAAACTTCGTTACAGCCTACATGGAAGCGGTAGCAGAGTGCATGCCAACCAAACCAAGAGTCAAAGGTAGTCCTCCACTGGAGTAACTAGCAGTTAAGAAAAAAAACGAGATAGATTTAATAAAAGCATCCTAACTCAATAAAAGAAACTCAGCAAATGTCAATCCAAAGAAACTTTTAAAAGTCCAGAAAGAACTAACTGACACATCAAAACCCATCTAGAAGGCATTCAAGGTAAAATCGATAAAATCAAAAACACAGTAAAATATTGACAATAATGAATAGCAAGGACATTAACTGAGTGGATAGATGAGCAAATTGAGAGTAAAACTAAAATCTGCAAGCAATGAAGAATGACTTCTGAAGTTGAAAATACATTTCAACAATCTGTTGGGACACACTCTTGAAGTCAGAGATAAATCTATCCAAAGAATCATTAGTAATTAACCAGACATCAAAATAGGACAATTTAAGGAGGAAGAAATAAAACGAAAAAAGATTAAAAGCAGAAAAGCTGTGGGTTTTGACGAAATACCTCCTGAAGTATGGAAGGCAAGGAAATTTGATGACATACTTCTGTTACGCAATGTAGTCTATAAACAAAAGCACAATAAAGAAATTGACAAAAGGGTGCATCTCTCCTTCCCCGACAGAGTTGACTTCGGAATCACTAAGAACTAAAGAGGCATTGCTCTTACAGCTATTCCTACTAAAGGATATTATGCTCTCTTTATCAACCGTATCCAACTTGAAATTAAAATATTCGAATGAAAAATCAGAACTCTTTTACGAGAAATCAATCCACAACTACACAGATCGTGACTATTCGCTAAATCATCGTGCAAAAAATTTCGAGGCAACCCTATTACACGTAGATTTCTCCAAAGAATTTGATCCTATAAACAGAGGGAATATGGAACAAATACGACGAATGTATTGTCTCTCCAAAGACACTTTTACTGTTATAATGATGTTTTAAAAAACACGAAAGCAATGCTTAGCTCACCTGATGATGACACCGATCTCTGTAGCATCGTCGCTAAAGTCTTGAGCGGAGATACATTGGCACCTTATTATCTAATAAACTTCCTAGACTACGTACTTCGAATGTCAATAAGAAAATGGCTATAAACTAAAAAAAAGGCAAGAACTAGACAATAACCAGCAGAAGTTATAACAGACGCAGACGACATAAATGATTTAGTGCTTCTCGTCAATACACCTGCCCCAGCCGAATCCCTACTAGATAGCCTTGAGCAAGTCTTGGAAAGCATTAACTTCTGATTCTATGCAAACACAACAGAGTACAAATATTTTAGACAAAAGGGAACCATCTCCATTCTAAGTTGCAGACTTATAAACTTTATAGACCAGTTCACATACCTCGACTGCAACTGAAAATGATGTTAACATGCATCTAACGAAAGCGGAGAATGTTATAAAAAGCTTATTGATGATATGAAAATCTGATCTCTCTGATAAAATAAAATAGCTGGGTCAGTACAACATGGATGCTAACAAAATGCATGTCAAAAAAGCAATACTGGAACTATACAAGAAAGCGAAGTGGTGTTTTGAACAAAACCTGGAAGTCACATCCCACAAAACAACAACTGTACGACCACTTACCGCTTATCTCACAAATCATCGAAGTTAGACGAATAAGATATATGGGGCACTGCTGGAGAACCTAGAACGAACTCATAAATGACGTTCTCTTATGGACTCTAGCATCTCGACGTAGCAGTATTGGCTGACAATCAAAGATATACACAAGCTCTGTACGGACACAGGATGTAACCGAGAAGACCTACCAGGAGCAATGGATGATCGGGGACGGATGGAGATTATGAGTCTAAGAAATTTCTTGTCAGAACGACTGGCTACATCTGCTGCTGATGATGATGACATTTTTACAGTAATATTAAAGTCACGAAGAATATTACTTTTTCAATGTTTCGTCAATAGACCGGGAGACCAGAGTTCAATCCCAGATCGAGTCATACCAAAAACTCAAAAAATGATACTTGATTCCGCCTTGATTAACATTCAGCATTATAAGGTAAGGATCAAGCGTAAAGTGGAGCAATCAGGGGAATGGAGTAGTGCTCTCCCTTACACCTCGGTGTAGTAGCTATTATTAAGCTCAACCTCGGCTAAGGTCGCCAACTTTACTTAATAGTGATCAAGTAACCAACGCTTAGCGTCCATTTACTTCCATTACAATTCACATCAACAAATTCTGGTTTTTAAAACAATTACGTATCTTATTAATCCGCAGAGTTAAAACATATTATGCCATAATTAACCAACTAATTTCAACAGTTAATTTTAATTTTAAGTTATATTTCTTAAACGCATTGTGGAATATTCTTATTCAAATTATGTAGATATGCATATGTAGGGGAAGTGAGAGATAGAGAGATAGAGAGTCAATGTTCAATGGCCCTATTTCGTTCCTTATATGACAAAGAAAGTTACGCTAAACCACAGGTTAGCTGCATTTATTTGGCTGGGAATTAAATTTACAAAGCTATAACTTTAAATAGGTTATATATATATATATATATATATATATATATATATATAGCAATGAGATCAAATCTGATGAACACAGTCGTGTTAACCAAGCAAGAGAAACATTCATTTATCAGCTCTATGTGGACACAAGGAGTTGACAAGAGGACTTACCAAGTAGAGAGGCTGATAGGAACTGATTGCGAGAAAGAGAGAGAGAGAGAGAGAGAGAGAGAGAGAGAGAGAGAGAGGTATATTGAGAGAAAGAGGAAAAGAGTCATGCTAAATACACGCCTGGATTATAGATATATATATCTTTTTATATACATCTAAGGTGATTGCAAAAATATTGACACCCTTATGGAAGTACCTTTGTGATATAATTTCTAATAGTCTTTACATGTCCCCATCCCATACGTGATGAAAAGAATGTTACTATTTTTTATGCATCTTTATTTGAAAAGCTGAACTGATAGTGCGGAGATTATCTAGGGAAGATTCCAATAAAGTGTTGACTGGCGTGGTGGAGAGCTGACGAATTTAAAATCATGACATCGTAAAGGAACTGATCCACTATGAACTGT